>JANAVB010035817.1:12241600-12379100 GCA_029216955.1 Iris pallida | reverse complement strand
TTGGAACCCTTCTTTTATTTTTTTTTGTTCTAGATTAGTATAGATTCAGTTAATAGGTTTCGAAAACCCGGAAAAACCTTATTTCGAAAACTAGATTTAATGAAAAACACTCTGATACCACGTGCGTCCCGCCAAACCGGGCGACTTGGTCGCAAACCGAAAGCATCGAAAGGTGCGTAACGGCTTCGTGGTCGTGTGGACTTTGACGGAATTCAAATTGGTTGCGTGTGTGCGACGAATTTGATGCGTATCCGTCAAAATTCACCGTATCGACATCTGTGCAAGTTTTCCAATTACTTCGTGTACGCTCGTCAGATCGAGACTAAACTTGCGCCAACAGGACCGTATCATTTTTTGGTCCTGTATGCCAAGTTTGGTCCAATTCTGAGACAGTTGAATCGGAACACCGTTTTGCGGGCCCTACGGTCCGACTCAACGGATAATTTTGTGCACGGCCTGCCGGAATCCAACTTTGGACATACGGTTGGGTTTGTATCGAAAAACTGGATCTGTTGACATGTAGTTTGACAACTTTGGAGACCATTGACTCTGGCACATTTTTCGGTGCAAAGCGGGTCCAACGACGGACATCGTTTTGACCCGAAATTATCGTTTTACCTCTGTGTCCAAAATTGGACTTAAGGACAGGCAATCCTAGCTAATTTGACTATTCTGAAAACATTGGTACTGTTTATTTCAGCATCTGGAGACTTCTACATGTGTTGACTGATTGTGGCTCATTGAGTGGTATAGTATTATTGGTTTCACCAGCTAAGGACCTCAGGCAAGTGCACTTTCTGATTGCTTTCGATTCATAGTAGTCTTTTCATTTCATGTCTATACATATATCTTGCTGCTTGTTGAAACGCTCGTCACACGGAGTAGTCGGGAGGGGAAATATCTTAGTAGACATGTGGACTACCCAGAACTATCTCCCGTGTCTTTCGTGAATGATTGCAGCTGCACACGACACGTGCAGTGTGCCGTATTTACCCCCTAGCCGTTCACATGTTGAAAATGATATTTACACCACATAGGTAGTTGTCTTTTATTTTTTCTTTTATTCTCCATCATGCCATGTCATCAGTACTTTCCAGTTTTCATATCTCATATGTTATTTTCATGTCTTGTTAATTCTATTGTGTTTTCGTATTGCCGTCGGTTTGTGTACTTGTTCCATTCCTGACTGGAAACCAATATTTTTCAGGTTTAGCCGCGATCACTCTTAGCATTGGAAAGGCTTGGGTATGCTGAGGTCAACCTAGAAATAGATAGCAGTTGTAATAATTTCATTTATTGTAAAATCTTGTATTTTCTTTAATTATAAATATTGTAAATGTTATAATGAATTTAGAAATGTGAATGAGCAGCAAATGTTATATTTTGAGCATTTATTTCTTGCGGGCTTGACAGCGTTCTACCGCCGACTCTACGGCGTAGGCTGGCTTGGACACGTCTCGTATCCGAAAAGCGGGTACGGGTCGTGACAAATTTTTGTGGTGGCCCATGCTGTAGGAGCGTAAAAAGTGCTTTATGGACTAAGTCAAAGAAATTGAGGACTCTATGCAAATAACTCTCTATGTGAGCTATTTTACGCCAGGGCTATTTTATTGAATTTTACGCCAGGGCTATTTGCATTGAACTTTACGCGATCCACTTTACGCCAAAGCAATTCATTGAATTTTACGCCTGAGGACAGGCTGTCAGGCCGCATTTAATGCAGAAGATTTCATTTTAACAGAATGATTTTTCTGACAGCAAGCAGCACAGAAGTCGAGAAGATCGGATTTTCACCAAAACCCGATGCTCGTCGTATGGTGTGCAGAGAAGGCTATTTTACGCTCAATAAAATTACTTCTTTTTACGCACTATAGTTATTCGAGCTTTTACGCTCAAAACTATTGTGGGCGTAAAGTCTATTTGGGCTAAGTTTTACACTCAAGGCTATTTTAGCCACTTTACGCTGGGAAGTTTATTTTGGGCTGTTTTTACGCCAATTTGCCACTTTACGCCTGAGGCATATTTAAGGTCATTTTTACGCCCGATCCTTCCTGACTACTTTAAAACGTCGTTTGTCTACGTGGCTATCATGTCACACTTATTGAGAAACGTGTGTACGTGCTTTCTATTTTTGTTGAAATAATGGGACATGTGTCAACGTGCGCAGAGGGTGACTTCCATCGTAGGTGACAGTTACCAGCATAAAGACAGGATTTTGTTGTTTTTTTACGCACAAAGGGTAAAGTCTATAAATAGACTTATTTTTCACATAGACAGCATCAAGAGATCAACAGAGAGACATGAGAGATACATAGAGATCAGAGCCCAGAGACTTTGATTTTCCAGAGCATTCTTCTTCAACTTTTCTTCCAGAGCAGAGTGAAGCAAAGCAGGAAAGCATTCGACCTCGCCATCAGTGCCCAAGTGCGTCGATACCTTTCTGGTGACTTAGTTCTTTCGGCTGTTCATCTTCCAGCAGTACTCTTCATCATCATCGTATGGTCCAAGGAACAAAGTGATCGCCTTCAGATCAGACTTCCATAGCAATACTTCCCAGAAAATTTGTACTTTTGGTACTTTTCTAGTTTTCTTTCAAAAGCCAATTTTTAGGCATTTTGTTAAGTGAAACAAAATGGCGACTCTGCTGGGGACTACCTTCTCCTCTGACGAGAAGGCAATTACTCAATATGATGATGCGTTGGTCGGATCGACCAAGAAGTCTCTGGTTGTGCACTTCGACCAGACTGCCTACGAAGAAATGCTCAGGACTGGGGGTAGTGCTCACTGCTCCAATGTTCAGAAATCGCGGAAGGCGCAAAAAGTTTGGATTCCTAAGTCCAAACCATCCTCGGATCTCCCTGTTGTCTCTGAAGGCAAAGGCATCCTTCCTACTCCTGTTGTGGAGACTCCCATCGGTGATGAGGTAGTCTATACTTCAGTGATGCGCCGCGGGCGTACAAACCAGGCTCTCATTTGTAACGAAGCAGTCTTTTCTTCATTATTGCGCCCTGAGCGTAAAAACCAATTTCTTGTCAATGGCGGGGAAGATTCCCAAGTTTTACGCCCAGCACGTAAAAATGAAGTATTACGCCCAACGCGTAAAAACCAAAATTTATGCTCTGTGTATAAGAACAAGTCTCCCGTCTGTGACGTGGTAGACTCCAATGCTTTACGTTCTGAGCGTAAAAATAAGTCTCCCGTCTGTGACGCGGTAGACATACAAAATTTACGCTCCACGCGTAAAGGAAAATCTCCCGTCTGTGACGTGGCAGATACTCATGTTTTACGCTCTACGCGTAAAGGTAAATCTCCTGTCTGTGACAGTGTAGATAAAAATCACAACGATGTCTTTACATCTAAAGTGAATTTACCGGCACGCAACCAGCCTAAAAATATTATTGGTAAAACTTCGGTTCTTCACCAACAGTCTTCTTACACTACTTTACGCAAGGTACCAAATCTACAAATTACGCGTAATGCTGATGGAGTTCTTTGTGCTAAAAAATCTCAGAATTTACGCACGCAATTCGAAGCGCGTAAAAATGTACAGCTTGGTTCTGCTAATGCAGCAAGTAATCTTCTTTATACACAAGGGACTAAACGACTTTCTGTCCCAAACATAATAAAGAAGACTGCTTCCTCTACTCCCTCTGATTTATGTGAGTTGCTTGTACAAAAGCGTAAAGACAAAAAATCTCCTGTGATACTCCCAAAAGAAGATCACCATTGTGAGTGTCACCAGATTGTAATTAAGTGTTGCTGTTCGACGTCTAAACGGTCAGTTTTTGATCGGTTAGGCTACAATGTTCAGCAATCAGTTGATGATCAAGAACAAGAGTTGTCATATGCTTCAGTTAATATGGCATCTCATACCAACAGAGGACGACGTCCAAGACGCAACTCTTCACAGACTCCTAGTCAACAATAGTTTAATCGACTTCTTGATAACTTCGAAGTAGTATATCAGAATACTCGATTGAGAAGTCAGAGACAGTTACAGACTTCTGACTCAGAAGCTGGGGGTACCCAGTCCTTAGAGTCCAAAACCGATAGCATTGATTCATACTTCTACACAGATCCCTCTATATCTTCAAGGGAGGTTGAATATTATGCTATTGGAGACGAACCGGAGACATTATTTGCTAATACAGAATAACGTCTCTCTGCAGTTGAGCAGTCGCTGAAGGATATGCTTACTATGATGCAAAGTATGCATCAAATAATAATGACTCAGCAAGTTGCTCAACCGGCAGTGGTAACTCCGGTGCAGGTAGCAGCACAAACTCTAGATAGTCAAGGGGTTGATATACCCTTGAATAATCAAAGTCAGGAGCCTGCTACTAATCAAAATTCTGCATCTCCAGATCCTATCATTCCATAAGATGTACCACCTCCAGTGGGGGTTACGTTACATCCGACAACAATTCAATCAAATGTGCTTCCTTAAACCAGTGAAGCTATTCAAGCAGTGCGAAAGCTAAAAGCACAGTTTGAAGTCCTGAAGTACAAGGATCAGCTCCAGAGGTTAGGGATTAAGCAACCATATCCTCCTCACTGGAATGATGTGCCTTTTCTTCCAAAGTTCAAACCACAATTCATGGTATTATTTGATGGAAAGGCATCTTCCAGTCAATATATTAATTATTTTGATATTATGACTGTACATTTGTAGAAAAATGATGCTCTTCTCACTCGAGTATTCATCGGATGCTTGACGGGTTCAGCTTACGACTGGTATCGTAGTTTACCCGATAATTGTATTTCGTCTTTTGACGAATTCAAAGCAATGTTTCTCTCCCGCTTCTTTGAAGGAGGCATGGATATGAATATGTCTTCCTTAATAGAAATCAAACAAAAGGAGAAGGAAGATACTCGGACATTCATTGAACGTTTCCGACAGGCGACTCTGAAGATGCCTCCAGGCATGCCAGATTCAGCACTGATTGATACATGCAAGATGAATCTGCGACCATCTATTGATGTCTTTACGGGTTCCTAATTCACAGATTGGGTCTCGTTTATCATAGCAGCAGTTTCAGCCGAGACTAATGGTAGATTGGCTCGGGAACACGGGATAATTTTTGCTTCAGAAGACAAAGGAAAGAAAAGCTCTTCTGGTAATAATTCCGACAATCGTAATGGGAAAGGAAAGGGTACCCTTATGGTTAATCTTTCTAAAAACAAAACGACACCGAATAATCAGGAGTCTTCTAAGCCAAAAGAAGAATATTCTTTTGACGAGAGCGATATCCCAGGGATATTCTAATGTCTGGTGAAGAGTGGCAAACTCTAGATTCCGGAGCCAAAAAGGCCTAATGAGGTGAATCTGACTGATAATCCCAAATATTGTATCTATCACAGATACATCAATCATCCTACCAAGGCTTGTTATGTTCTGAAGAAGAAAATTCAGGAGCTGATAAATGCCAATGCCATCGCTTTAACTAATGATGAGCATACAGTCACAACCAATATGGTTTCTCTTCAATTTGGAGGTTTTCCTCCACAACAAGTCTCAGATGGGATTGTCCCAATTCCAAAGGCGACGATGAAAATTGTGAATATCCCGCATGTCAGAGAGCAAAATGAAGGACTTTTGCCTCTGACACTTAAAAATGGTGAAATCATGTGGGTGCACCCAGATTTAGTGCCGGAAATGGATAATGAAAGTAAAACTTCAAAATCTAAGAAAGGTAGAAAAGTTAAAACCTGTAACATAATTTCTTATGTTATTCCAGATCTTGATGATTTGGATCATCTTTGGGATGGCATTCCTTTGGAGGATAGGCTAAAAGGTTTGAACATATGTCCTCCAAGTTTGGCTTCTCCTACCAAACTCAAGCTTACTCATCAACAATGGTTAGCGATGAATAGCATCCCCTTATATAGGGCACAACAAGTCTTCGCTGCTTATGAGAAAGCTCTTACAGGGATCTTTCCTTCTATCCCGAGTATTCCTCCTTCTTCTATGGCTACAGAGATTTTTATTCCTCCTTCTTCGGAAGTCTCTATGCCTTCTTCTTCTTACAGAGATCTCTGCTTCCTCTTCCTCTGTCCAACCATCCATTGAAAGTTCGCTACCTATTCACTTGTACAGTCAACAATCAGTCCATCTCATGAAAAAAATGGGTTATGACTTTCAAAAGGCAGAGGGTTTGAACTATGATAAAGGAATACGACTTTCTTTACAGATTCAAAGTCAAAAATCTACTGTTGGATTGGGTTCTGAGCTTCCTCTTAAAAATCCTCGCAAGAAAAAGGCTAAGGGAAAGAAGACTAAATCCTGCAATATGGTACTTCCTTCTCATGATTCTGAAGAAGAAAGCTTTGCTCGTACGAGATCTGGGAAAGAATACCACAAAGATTACGAGGGATCTTCCAAAGAAGCAGAGGATGTTGTAGAAACGATCCCAGTTCAACCATCTCCTGTTCCTGTTAAACCATCGATGGTTGAGAAAGGGAAACAGAAAGCAGTACGCTTTGACGTTCTTTTAAAATCTACTTCAAATCAAGGGATGATGATGAAACCCTATAAGTTCGATATCCTAGCCCAGTTAGCTAATACTCCGGCTAGACTTTCGATTTTTGAGCTGCTTCGCCTTTCAAAAGAAAGCTGCGAAACTCTGAGTGAGGCTTTGCTACAAGCAGACTCATGCTTAGCTCAACTCAAGAGTCCTGACAATACACCAGTATTGTGTCCACAATGTCATAGCGTGATGGAGGTAATTCCTAACATTACCTTCACACAAGAAGATATGCTGTTGAAGCATAACAAGCACGACAGACCTTTGTGCTACACTGGGTATATTGAATCCACTGAAATTGACAGGATTTATATTGATCCTGGGTCTTCTATTAGCATTATTCTTCAGAGTATGCTAAGGCCTTTGAGGATTCCTACTAGTGATTTGATTTACACTAGTACCACGATAGTTGGTTTTAACTCTGGCAAGAGTAAACCATTGGGGAAGATTCGTCTAAAGATTCAGATTGGTGATCTTCGAACTATGGCTACTTCATATGTTATCAACTCAGACGTATCCTACAATATCCTTCTTGGAAGATCGTGGATACATGAGCATAACATTGTTGTAGGCCTTTAAAAATGACAGTCACGCTGAGTTGATCAGGACAGAGTCAAAAGTCACGCTCAGTTGATCAGGACAATATTTACAAATCACGCTGAGGAGACAACTCATCATTTGTCAGAGAGTAATTATGACTGACAGCACAACAGTCGAAGAATGTCTCTTCGTATGCCACGTATGCACAGAATTCGAAAGATCACAGCCGTCTATTGCGTGATTTTCGAAATCGTCTTCAGCAAGACTCAACCTTCGTCAAGTTAGCGTACCAAAAGAGCTTCTTGTCATTTAATGCGACTGACAAAAGCAATCACTGTCAAAGATTTTGTGTCAGTCGAGGCACGCCAAATCAAGACAGCTGGCAGTTCTATCCCAAGTCTGCGTGTATTTGTGAGATCTTCATCTCAAATCTGCGTGGATTCTGAAGTTTTCTTCCTCAAGTCTGTGTGGATTCTGAAGTTTTCTTCACCAAGTCTGCGTGGATTCTGAAGCTTCTCGCCCCAAGTTTGCGTGGATTTTGAAGCTTTCTACCCCGAGTCTGCGTGGATTTCGTCTTCAACAAGTCTGCGTGGATTTCATCAAATTGGAGTACGTGGCAGCATGCCACTGATCTCTCGCCTGCGTATCCTGTAACTTGCATACGACTCATGCATGATCGCCATGTGTCCAACAGTTACAGGCCACATCCAGTAACTGCTCACAGTCTTGCGTATGTTAAATCCTGCGTGATTTTCAACTAAGCACAGGCTGTGAAGACAGTTATCTTTTTAGTTATTATTTTTGGCTCTATAAATAGAGTTCTTTTTCTCATTCATTGTACAGATACATAGTTATCTACTGTCAAAATTTTGAGAGCTTTTCTTTTTCGTATAGTCCAAGGGATAAAGTGATCGTCTTCTAGATCAGATTCCCACAGTTGTAATTTTCCCAGATACACAATAAATAAAGGAATTTATTTATGGAAAACAAATTGGCGACTCTGCTGGGGAAAACTATCTCCTCTTCTGAGATGGCAACAACTCAATGCGACACTTCGTCAATCGGCTCGACGAAGAAGGTGATGACGATCCAATTCGATCAACTCGCCTATGAAGAAATACAGCGGGCTAAGAGTGGTAAGCCCACTACAGCCTCCATCATCACTGCCAAGTCGAAGGGACACTCTGTCTATGTCCCTAAAAATCAATTGGCAGCCAATGGTGAAGTCTCTGCCACAGTATCTACTCCTAACACTGGCAAGAACTCTACTGCAAGCACGCACACTCTTGTGCACTCGAAGATGACAGCAATCAAAGATCACGCTAACAGTACTGGCTCCTTAGCCAAATCTGTTCTAGTGTGTGTCTCCAAAATTAAAAGTCACGCTGACAGTACTGGCTCCTTAGCCAAATCTGTTCCAGCGTGCAATTTCAACCCCAAAAGTCACGCTGACAGTACTGGCTCCTTAGCCAAATCTGTTCCAGCGTACAATTTCAACCCCAAAAGTCACGCTGACAGCACTGGTTCCTTAGCCAAGTCTGTTCCAGTGTATAATTCTAAAATCAACAATCACGCTGACAGCACTGGTTCCTTAGCCAAATCTGTTCCAACGTGTATTTCCAAAATCAAAAGTCACGCCAACAGCACTGGTTCTTTAACCAAGCCTGTTTCAGCGTGTATTTCATCTAAGAAGAATAGCTCTTTAGCTATCTCTTCTTCTTTGCCAAGTTCTACTAGAACTGGGAGTGGTCTTCCACACAAAGTCCCTTCGAAAAGGAATAACTCTTTAGTTGTTTCTTCTGCTCCTGTAGTTTTTACTTCAGGAACAGCTTTGACTGACAATTTTGTTAGTCAAAGAAAAGGAGATGGTCTTTTGACTACTCTTCCTTCTGGACATTCTATGTCTCAAAACTTGAATGAGTCTAAGAAGAAACATTCTTTAATGTCTTCTTCTACGACTTCTTCGAATTGGGCACAGAATTTGTCTAGAAAAGGTCTGTTACCAACTCCTAATCAAGGGGGTGGTTCAACTTTTCCTTCTCTGCAAATATCCAGATCAATGGAAGGAAAACTCCATGTTTCCAAAACTAATGTGTTATCTCCAACTGATTTAAGAACAAAACTAAACACTTCTAGTGTTAAGAAACCATACCAGTTGGAAACAAGGATAAGAGATCCAGATGCAGAGTATGCAAGAAACTATGTGGCTCATATTAATCATTCTCTATATAATCAAGAGCCATCAAGACCCAAGAACAGAAAATATACTCCTCAATCTTCACAAATAGATTTACGAGAACATCTTCAACAGAAGAGAAGGAGTAATTCAGTGACAAAGGACCATGCTGAATGTGACTTCTATCCAAGAGTCATAATTCAATGCAGATGTCAATCAATGGCTCATGACCATGTTGATCATGAATGTGACTTCCAGCCAAGAGTCACAATGCAATGCAGATGTCAAACAAAACGACAATCTGTCTTCAATCGGATTCAGTGTGAACCTATGCCTGATGAAGATGAGCCTTTGTTTGCTTCTGTCAATCTGACCTCTCGGGATGCTGTGGGTAGAGTTGATAGTCCAGATGGAGTATATAGAAATACCAGAGCAAGAGCCTTAGCTTCTAGTCAAAGAAATTTGATCTCTGAAGATGATTCTGAATTTCTTGGAGAATCTAACTTCCCACTTCTTCCTACTGGGGGTAGTTCTCCGATAATTGACTTTGATGCACAAAGCAATAATTCAGAACAAACAACATCTACCAGTTCATCAATAATCCCTCGTACAGTCACAACTTATATGGTTGATGGGAATACTGATGAACCTTCTTCTTCCTTGACTCCTCAAGATCGAAGAATTGCTTCTTTGGAACAACAAATGAAGTCTATGGCTGATACTATGAAGGCGATGTATGAACTCATGGCAACACAGATGCAAAATCGACAGACTGTACCAGATGCCATACCAACTGACACTGATATGAGTCCAGTACAAGTTCCTCCAGCAGTACAATCCAATACTCCTGGACAAGCTCAACCAAATCCTAGTCTCTCTGGAGCTGGGGGTAGTGCTTACAATGCTGTTCCTCCTCCCAACTATTCTCTACAAGTTACAACTCCACAATCTTCCGGAGTTGTTAATGAAGAATTGAGGAATCTCAAAACTCAATTCGAGACATTCAAACAGAAGGATGGTTTACAAAGGTTAGGCATCAAACAACCTTATCCGATAGAATGGAAGCAAGTATCGTATCCTCCTAAATACAAGCCTCCCACTATCTCATTCTATGATGGAACCACTTCTCCAAGTCAGTTTATTAATCATTTTGAAGTGATGACTGATCAACTGCAACCAAGCGACGCCCTCCTTACTCGGGTGTTTGTTGGATGTCTCAAGGGAACGGCTTATGAATGGTATAGAAGTCTCCCAGATGGGAGCATTACCTTATTTGCCGGTTTCAAACAGATGTTTCTTGAACGGTTCTATGAAGGGCTCAATGACATGACTATGTCCGCTCTTATTAGAATCAAGCAGAAAAATAATGAAACTACAGAAGAGTACATTGAACGGTTTCGAACAGAAGCTCTGAAGATGCCTCTTGGAACCCCTGATGCTGTCACCATCGACACATGCAAATCAAACTTGTTGCCAATCATCAGCATGTGGACAGGATCCACCCAATTCCAAGACTGGCCTTCTTTTATAGTTAGTGTCAAGGCCGCAGAAATTAGTGCTAAAACCTTCAAAGGTTTAGGAGTGCAGATGACTCCTAAAAACAATGCTCGCAAGGGAAAAAAAACTCTTGAAGTTAATCTTCAGAGCAAAGATGCATCAACTGTTCAAACCCCTACAACTCAACAACCAAGAACACCTCGCCCTAAAGAAGAATACTCTTTCGATGACGATGATGTCCTTGGTATCTTTGAATGTCTGCTGAAAGGTAATAAGATACAATTACCTGAGATCAAAAAACCTGATAAAGCTGGTAAAACAGATCATCCCAAATACTGCCCATATCACAGAATGCTGGATCATACAATTCGTACATGTTATGTACTGAAAGGAAAGATCCAAAAAATGATTAAATTTGGAGCTCTCTCTCTTACTCCAAAAGAGAAGACCGTCACCTCCAACGTCGTCTCTATGCAATTCGGAGATTTCCCTCCTCAACTCCTTGAAAGTGGGATTGTCCCTATTCCCAAGGCAATTCTTGAAATAGTGAATATTCCTCCTCCGCAATCTGAAGGATTAGTGCCAGTCACTTTAGAAACAGGGGAAATCATGTGGATTCATCCTGATCTAGTGGCAGATTTTGAATCTCCTCAAAAGACTACTTCTCGAAAGTCCAAGAAGGCTGGTAAGATTAAGTCATGTCATATGACATCTCTTGGGTCTACCTCTGACACAGAGCCAAAAGAGAAAGAAGAAGCACTTGTTAGTGCCACTCGAACGGGGAAACCTTATCTAAAGGATTATTCCAAGAATCCTGAGGATACTCCTGATATCCCTCCAGATGATGAAGATGCTCCTAATGTTCCTCCTGAAGAAGAATCATCCACTGTACCTGTTCCTTCAACTACACCGGTTGAACCTTTTCCTCCCAAGCCTACAGCTCTGGAGAAAGGCAAACAACAGGTTCGGTTCGATAAGCCAATCAAGAAGTCCTCTCCTCTTGGACTTCAGAAGCCTTATAATTTCGACATTTTAGCTCAGCTTGCTAATACTCCAGCTAGAATGTCCCTCTTTGAACTTCTACGTCTTTCCAAAGAGACTCGGAAGACGTTAAGTGAAGCACTTCTACAGGCTGACTCTTGTCTTGTACAATTGAAGAAGCCAGATGTGGAACCTGCCACTTGCTTACATTGCAACAGTGTATTGGAGATTATCCCAAATATCACTTTTACACAAGACGACATGCTACTGGAGGATAATCGACATGATCGACCTCTCTACTACACCGGTTATATCGATACAATAAAGATAGATCGTATCCTCATTGATCCAGGGTCTGCTATAAGCATCATACCAAAGAGTTTATTGGATGAACTAAAAATCCCTCTTCACAAACTCTCCAAGACGGTTACTACTATCCTGGGGTTCAATCAAAGCCGAAGCGAACCTTTGGGAAAGATTCATCTGAAGCTTCAAATAGGTGATTTCAGATCCAAAGTCACTTTCTATGTGATCGAGATCGTCGGATCTTATAATCTTCTGGGGAGGCCCTTTCTTCATGAAAATAATATGGTGCCTTCTACTCTTCATCAGTGTTTTAAATACATTAATAGCAATGGAAGAGTACAAAAAGAAGTTGCTGATATAAATCCCTTCTATGGGGTTGAAGCTTATTTCAATGATTTCCGAATGTACAAAGAAGAGTATACAAGGGTTATACAAGCTATGGAGAAAGAGGATTCACAAAGTGAGACCTTAATAATTTCTGTTAAAGGTCGAACTACTCAGCAACAATCTTCCAAACCCTCTGGAGAAGGTTCTTTCATCATTCCAGTGAATGGACGGATCTCTCCGTTACCTCAGTCGTTTGCTTAAGACACGATGATTATTCCTGTCAGTGGACGTACTGCAATTTCTGCATCTCCACATGTGAAACAGGATACTCTGCTAATTCCAGTTGGAGGGTGGATTATTCTTCCATCTCAAGCTTCAAAGGAGCTCACCTCTTCTGAGCCATTTGTTATCGATCTTAATCGAAACAACGCTTCTTCTCGTTATACTTCTCCCCCTTTAGTCATTGACTTGGCTAAAATCTCTAAGGATCAGCCTTCTCCCAATGTAAATATTGCTGCTTTTACATTTAATAAAAAGTCTCCATCTTTGCAGTACGCTGATGTGTGTAATTATGTTCATAGTTATTTACATTTGTTAGATGACTTGAACACAATAACCATTGGAGTTGTACAGACTGTTCATACAGATGTATCCCTAGAACCTGTACAATCTTCATACTTTCTAGTTCCCAGCAGAAAGCCAGGAGACATTCCAATATTCTTCTATAAAGGGCCCCAAAGTCCTTCTGATTTAGAAGATGAAGACAAAAATGATGATACTGGAAGATTACAACTACGTCGTTATAGTCAGCAATCTAAAGACATCATCAAAAATATGGGTTATGACTTCAGGACTGGCCTCAATAGTGGAAAGGGAAGAAAAATGCCTGTTCGTATTCCTCCTCTGAAATATGGAAGGACGAAATGCGGATTGGGCTATATAGCTCCTACTCCTTTTATCAATATTATCCATGAAGATCCCGAGTCTGACGAAGATAAGAGATCTGATTCTTCTAGTACCACTTTTTGGGATTCCGATACGAGTATCGGTGACTTCTACTGCAACCTTCTGTCTTCCAACATGGTTTCCATTGACCATTCTGAAGAAGGTGATAAAGACGAAGAAGAGTTTGAAATCTCACCTGAATCAGAACAATGGGCCCAAAGATTAGATAATCAATAGGAGTTCCGTTCCGAGCAAAAAGAACCTCCGACTGAAGACAAACTTGTTCAAATAGATGTTGGTGAAGAGGGATCTCCCAAACCAATATTCATCAGTGAAAGTCTTTCAGAAACTGATAAGCAAGACATGATCAAACTCATTCGTGACTACATCGATGTCTTCGCTTGGAGTTATGAAGATATGCCAGGACTTGATCCACAAATTGCAACTCACAAGCTCAATATCTTGCCGAATGCTAAACCGGTCAAATAACAACAGCGACGATTTCGTCCAGACATTATGGATGCAATTGAAGTTGAAGTCAATAAACTCATAACCTCCGGGTTTATTAGAGAGGAACAACATCCCGATTGGGTGGCTAACATAGTTCCTGTCCTTAAAAAGACTGGCAAGATCAGAGTATGCATAGACTTCCGCGATCTCAATGCGGCATGCCCTAAAGACGAATTCCCTCTACCAATCACTGATGTCATGATTGATAATACCTGTGGATTTGAACGGATGTCATTCATGGACGGGTATCCTGGATACAATCAGATTAAAATATTTCCAGACGACGAGAAGCACACTTCTTTCAGAACGCCGATCGGTACATACTGTTATACAGTTATGCCATTCGGTCTCAAGAATGCAGGAGCAACTTATCAACGAGTTATGAGCACTATATTCCGTAAACATTTGCGAAAAACAGTCGAATGCTATGTTGATGATATTGCAGTCAAAAGTCGACAAAAGGAGGATCATATCCAAGATTTGAAGACTATATTTGATCTAATGCGTAAGCATCAATTAAAGATGAACCCTACTAAGTCCTTCTTAGGCATCTCTAGTGGTAAATTTCTCGGCTTCGTCATTACCTCTAAAGGTATACACGTGGATCCCAAGAAGATCAAAGCCATCCAAGAGATGTGTCCTCCACGCACCTTAAAAGAGCTACGAGGATTTCAAGGAAGGATCGCTTATATCAGGAGATTCATCTCTAATTTATCAGGACGCTGTAGACCATTCAACAAACTTATGAAGAAAGGTGTTTCTTTTGTCTGGAATGATGAATGTCAGAAAGCATTCGATGATATAAAACAATATCTGATGAGCCCTCCAGTATTGGTACCTCCCGTTTCAGGAATTCTATTTCTCCTATATACTCGAGCAATGAGTCATTCATTGGGTGCATTACTCGCTCAAAAGAATCAAAATGGTCATGAACAAGCCATCTACTATCTCAGTCGTACTATGACCGGAGCTGAACCTCGATATTCACCGGTCGAAAAAGAATGTCTAGCCTTGACGTTCGCTGTTCAAAAGATACGACATTATATCATTTGTAATGCCCCTCTCCGCACGGCGCATTACGCTGAAACGTTGACTCAGCGAGTCGCGTTGAACCAAAGGAATGTATCGATGCAAAACGATACGAGAGTTAAGTTGTCACGAGCAACACATCGAACTAAGTCGATGCGAAGAGTTACGTCGACCCGAGTAATGCATCGGACTATGTCGATGCGAAGAGTTGCCTTGTCCCTAAGAATGCATCGAGTGAATCGATGCGAAGCGCCGCGTTGCCCCGAAGGATGAGTGCATTGAATCGGCTCGAAGATTCTAAGAAATCGAATCGACCAAGGCGCAAGTCCGAATCGAAGCAAGTATTGATTTTAGTTGGTTTCGTGTGCAGGTCATACTTTGACGGGAAAATATTAGAGGTCGATCTTTTGTAATATTTAGTAAGGGGTCCGCGAAATCAAATCGTCGACTTACGACGGGCTAAGACTTGGGCATGCTAAGGCGAATTGGGCGTATAACTCAACGAAGCACGAAGTGCTCAAATGGCTAAGTCAGGAGAGTGGCCGTGCAACAAAGTTAGGGAATCGAGCCGCATCGGCTCGGCAAAACGACGAAGGCGTATCGACTCAAGGTGGGAGGATTGACTTCTTCTTACTCCTTCATTCGATAAGTCAAATATATCATTGTATGCTAAAGTTAACCTATCGACGCCACGGGCGTGGCCGATCGGAGATAAAATCGTAGTGTGAGTCGAACACTAAGTTAGAACAATCGAAATGAAACGTTATCAAATGCACGAGTCGCTATGGAACATTGGATATCGCAAAGGCGAGTGCCTCGGTGCGCAAGCCGCAAGAACTTGGGATAACTGAAATCGGCAAGTGTCTTAGTGCACGAACCATACCGTGCCTTTGCTGCACGAGTTAGACGGCTAGAACATGGAAAGACAATAGGCGAGCGCCCTAGCGCGCAAGCCCCGAACATTGAATGCTAAGTTATAGAACATAGGAATATGGTCGGAACGTGCCTACGTGCACGGGATAATAAAAGATGGCTTCGTTGCGAGAGAATACAGTTGCGGTATGAATGTGGCAGAACTGTCGGATATGACATGTTGCCTCGAAAGGTGTTCAAGATCTTCGGGTCGTTCGGTTGACGAACATTGAGTTGAGGCACAATGCCATTGAATCATCGAAACGAAGTGCGAAACGAAAGAACATAGAAAGCTAAAATGGAAGAAATGCGAGACGATAAGTCTGAGTCTCGGACTCAAGACTATGTTTGGTTGTTTGAATTTAACTGTTGAATGATAGGGCGTTGCATGGTCGATTGGAATGGGCTCGAGATTAATGTGATATTAACTCGTGCACGAGTATCCCCCCAAACGGATAAATGTCGGAGGTCCCCCGAACCGATTTGGCCGCGGAGGGATGATAATCTTTGTAGGCGCACATCCTTAAACAAGATGGGAGAAGCCGCAAATGATGGCATGTAGCGGGAACGTTTCGGTTGTTTGGAAGGAGACCCAACCCGTGAAACGCCGGGCAGTCCAACCAAATAGTGAGAAAAGAAGGAGAGAAAAGAAAGGAACTCCTTTAGTCCATTCCGGCGCGGATACGCCAACGACCCATATATAGCTAAGGAACGATGGGTTGAAAGTGTAGGCGCGTGTGCGTCCCGCATATAGATCCTACTTAGAGATGTACTATAACATGACAGGGATGGAACGAGGCGTATTCACCTTGCGTCAGTGCAAGGGACGCAAGGGCGAGTGCGTCGACTTGGTAAGCCACGAATCAAACACGAGAATGCTTGTTGCTTGTACATTCAATTCGATAACATGATGCTATGATAACATGCTTTACGCTTTCGAAGATGCCATGAAATTGACCCTAAGGAGAACATAGCAAGATCATAAGCTAAGTTGCATGATACAACATAAAGATTAAAATATCGGTTTGGAAAGATGATCTTTGCTTCAGTACATGCGAGGACGAACGTACTGATCCCCCACCAGCTTCATGCAGGGTGCAGGGAATGGATTGCTCGCGGCGAAGCGTTGCTTGAACGTGTTAAGGCTTGGAATGCCGAAACACATTGAAGCGTGCTATCGCATTGACGCTCGGACTACGCAGCTGGATTGACGCGGCCGAGATATAGAAGGCATGATGTATGGAACGGTAAAATCCATTGTGGGCAAGAGAGAACCTGAGTGTTGTAGCCAATCTGGCATATATTGTTAGGCTATCGAAAACTATTGTAATCTCAGTTTCAGATATCAATAAAGAGAATTGTTTCGTATACTCTGTTTTCCTATCGTTGTTAATATCAAATCAAAAGATAACCATTTGAGAACTTGTCATCTTGCCTTGCACGAGCGCAACTCCAGGCTCGTGCGGCATCACGCCCCCTGCGAGGACGATGATTCGGGTGATTTTGGGTCGGGGCGTGACATCATTGGCCAGACTATTCATGTCATCTCCAGGATCAATCCTATACAGGTCATGATGAAGAAACCCAGTGTTTTGAATTCTCGATTAGCTAACTGGGGAATCCTACTTGCTCAGTATGACATGCATTATATTCCTCAGAAGTCAG
The DNA here is from genome assembly GCA_029216955.1 of Iris pallida. Taxonomy (NCBI): domain Eukaryota; kingdom Viridiplantae; phylum Streptophyta; class Magnoliopsida; order Asparagales; family Iridaceae; genus Iris; species Iris pallida. The sequence continues at coordinate 12,361,688 of JANAVB010035817.1, read as the reverse complement.
TCAAAGGGCAAGCTTTAGCTGATTTTTTAGCTGCTCATTCAATTCCAGAAGATTCAAAACTCTATGATAAAATTCCAGATGAAGTCCTAGATTCAAACCAAATTGCTGAAGAAGATCCTACTTGGCGTCTATTCTTTGATGGAGCTTCAAGGATAGGTCCTAATGGTGATATTGTCGCTGGAGTTGGAATCGTTCTTGTATCGCCAGAAGGTCTTGCTATCCAAAGAGCTTATTCTCTCGATCAGCCGTGTTCAAACAATGTAGCTGAGTACAATGTATTACTCATTGGTCTTCAACTCGCTAAACATCTAAATATTCAACATTTGGAGGCGTACGGAGACTCTAAACTCATTGTCAATCAGATAAGGGGTACTTATGAAGTCCGTCATCAAGATCTGGTTCCTTATCATAGATCAGCTATAACTATGGCTTCTTCGTTTGAAGAATTCTTCATTGAACATGTTAGGCGAGCATGTAACACAGAAGCTGATGCTCTAGCTAATCTTACAGCGGTGTTGGCTATCCCAATTAGACGACAACAAATGATTATTGTTCGCAATCGAGAATTATTTCATCTTGAAAATAACCTGACCCTAGGACTTCCAGTTGACATTGAAGAATCAACATCTCATGACGTCAACACAACAAGAGGATTTGGATTTAGTCGTAAATCTTTATCATCTTCATCTGATTCCAGCATGGAATTCATCTTCAGTAATTCGGCCGAGAATCAAAATACGGAAACGGATTGGAGACTTCCTTTCTTAGATTTCGTATTGTATGATATTCTTCCAGATGATCCAAGTGAGACAGCATCTATCAGACGACGATCACTCCGATTCTATTATAATCATACAACAAAGACCTTATATCGTCGAGCTTATGATGGTTTACTTCTTCGATGTGTTGCCGGTGACGAGGCTCAACAAATTATTCGCGAAGCACATGATGGAATTTATGGAGCACATCAACCTGGACCAAAATTTCAAGACCGTATTCGACGTATGGGTTATTATTGGCCCACTATGGTATCAGACGCCATCGAATATGCAAAGAAGTGTAAAGTTTGTCAAATCCATGCGGATTTTATTCATCAACCTTCGGAATTTCTACATCCGACGACAGCATCATGGCCCTTCGAAGCTTGGGGCATAGACATTATTGGTCCGATCAATCCGCCGTCATCCAAGGGTCATCGGTTTATTCTTGCAATAACCGATTACTTCTCCAAATGGGCCGAAGCCATTCCTTTGTCTGAAGTTAAGACGTCCAATGTCATTAGCTTTATTAAGCACCACGTCATTAGTGTTCCTCGACGCATTATTCATGATAACGGACCACAGTTTATTAGTCAGAAGTTTACTCAATTCTGTGACGATCATCGGATCGACAATGTGGCTTCTACCGCATATAATCCGGCAGCTAATGGATTAGCAGAAGCTTTCAACAAGACCATCATCAAACTCCTAAAGAAGTTTGTCTCTACTAACAAACGTAATTGGAATGAGAAGTTCGGTAAATGTTTGTGGGCTTATCGCACTACAGTTCGTAATACTACTAAATGTACACCCTTCTCTCTGGTGTATGGTTGCGAAGCTGTTCTTCCATTAGAGATTCAAATTCCTTCTTTAAGGATAGCAATCGCTAATGAACTCACTACAGAAAATAATGATCGTCTTCGACTTCAAGAATTAGAAGCTCTGGATGAAAAGCGATTATCTGCTCAACAGAATATTGAATTCTATCAAGCTAGAATCTCAAGAGCTTTTAATAAGAAAGTCAGAGTTCGATCGTATAAAAAAGGAGAGCTTGTTCTAACAGTCAGACGTCCTATGACTATGACTCATATGAGCAAGGGCAAATTTGACGCAAAGTGGGAAGGACCCTATATTTTGAGCAGAGTTTTCTCAAATGGAGCTTATCAACTCTCAGAATTGGATGGTCGAAAAGTTTTGATGCCTATTAATGGCAAATTCCTTAAAAAGTACCATGTATAAATGTAAATGCTTGTAATCATCAGACAGTTTCATGTTTAGAAATAAATTTTTTATTTTATTTTAATCATGAATGATGATACATGATATTAAGGAAGATCACTATCATCCTTTTCTACATTTGGACGTGGACCACTGCCATCCTTCTCGAAAATATGATATTAAGGAAGATCACTATCATCCTTTTCTACATTTGGACGTGGACCACTGCAAGCGGCCATTCTCATTGCTTCTTCTTCTTCAGTCCTTTCTGGTTCGAGCAGGAAGTCCAGAATATCCCTTGGTGGCTTGGGTGCAGACGAACCTTCGCCTGCTTCCTCCTTCTTCGATTGAACTGGATCAGCAGGGTGTTCTTCAGTACCTTTCTGAATCTTCATGGCAATTCCAGCTTTCTTGGATGCTTCTTCAGACGACATTTTTATGTTTGAAAGAAGAAGCGTTTGTTCTTGTCAGATTTCTGCTATATTTATAGGCAGAAGTTTCTCAAATAATGAAGCGTCACATTCATCCGACGATTCATACGTTCATTACTACTTGATGGTTCAACCGTTCATTTATTACATTCATTTCGACGGTTCATCCGTTCATCATTTCCTAAACGGTTCGTCCGTTCATAATCTTCTATCAATTTATTAAGTGGGGATTCGTTATTGATCACGTTTTCATAACCTCTGAATCAATTCCGAATCTACTTGCTCATTTGTCATTTTTGACCTCTGCATAGAAATCAATCTATTTTCTTTTAAGTTCCTACATATTATCACGTCCATAATACCTCTGATAATATCATATACTCTAAAACAGAAAAGAAGATTTCATTATCTATCATGTCCACAATTCATCCACAAATACAAATCTTTGAGCATAGAAGAATTATCATTTCCATTCTCATTTTACCACAAAAAGTCTATTACATTTTCTTAGACTTTCTTACAAATCATAATGGAAATCTATTACAATCTTGGATTTTCATTCTACACCACAATAATAACCTAATAGAGATCTATCTTCTTCTTTGGATCTTCTCCGTCGGACCTTCTTCGTCAGGTTCGTTGTTGGTGGCAGTTCCTGACTGTCTGGGTCCCAGTCACGACCAGATCAGCAGGAATCAAACTCTGGTCTTCTCTCTCAGACGAGAGGAGAACCACAGAGTATGACAGCCCGAAGTCGTGGTGCTGCCAATACAACTGGTGGATTAGGAGCGACCTTTCAGAGGAGATAGGAATGTATCCAACCTTGGGATACAATTTCTAGTTCTTCCGTGAAAGGAACTCTACTACTCGATTTTTCGGGGTAGAGTTGACTTCACCATCCAACTCTCGTGTATAAAGGCTCTTCCTACCATCTGAGGAAGACCCTTCTATCCCACAAAGAGTTCTGAGTTGTTTGATGTACGCGTCAAAAGCGTATGAGCTCCCTGATGTAGGTGTCAGCAGGATATTCTCCACAGCATCTACATCACCAATGCCAGTTCTGAAGAAAATTTTCAACCGAGCTTCTGCAGAGAACAGCAAGGAAGAAGAGAATTAATCAACAGAAATGTCATTTAGCACACGCTGGCTAGTCAAGCGTGCATTTTTCAGTCAGAAACATAAAAGCCTATCTTCAACAGCAACAAAAATGGTACGCGGACTTACCATCAAGTTTGGTGCTAAGGATTGGCAAACCCATATTTGATACAGTGTGCAGAAATCGAACATTAGAAAACATTGCTTTCCTGTTTCATGCTCAGAGAAGAAGAAGAAGAATGGGAGATGAGTATCTTTGAAACTCAGCTATCTATTTAAAGGACAAAGTACAAGCTTATTCTTGGAAAAGATCCGCGTGAATAGCGCTCGTAAACCATGGAATGAGTGTCACGTGTGCTTTGAAAGACAGCGCAGCATTGGAAACAGTCAAAGAATGCCACTTAATATTCTTCATTAATGTACGCTGTTCAAACACAAAAGTTGTACTACATTCTTCAAGACAGGCACTGATGGCCTTACAAAAAAAACAAAACAAAAAGAGTGCAACATTTTCAAAAGCTTAAAAGACACGCTCTATTTTGCAGAATGGCTGAGCTTGGCGCCTAGTTCTTCTACGCTCTTGACCCCCATACGGTGTAACAGAGCCTTCAATATTTCACGCTGCTCTGCAAGGTTACGTCCATCAGAAGAAGACGAGCCATCCAAGCCAAAATAGCTCAAGAAATTCTTGGCTAATTGCATGGGATCGTCTTTGAACTCGAAAACCAGAGGCTCCGGTTCTTTACCCTCAAAAGTGGGATCACCATGGGAACAAAAGCCCAACTTGCGTGCTTCTTCCTCAGCTTTCTCCTTTGGTGTCATGTTGACGTAAGATGAAGATTAAATAAATCCTCTCCCTGTTATATAACAGAGCTCGCCGGCGGTTCATATTCCACCATGAATTGGATGCAATCAGTCTCGGAGAACGAAGAGTCATTATGACATTTAATAAGTTCATTTGGATGTTTTCAAAGAACTTCGAAGTCTTTTTGACTTCCGAAAAATTTGAAGTCATCTCAGCGTGACTGATTTCATTTTATCATCTTATTTTTCAAAGTATTTCGAAAATTTTGAAGTCTTTTCAATTTTTCGAAAACTTTGAAGGGGGTCTTGTAGGCCTTTAAAAATGATAGTCACGCTGAGTTGATCAGGACAGAGTCAAAAGTCATGCTCAGTTGATCAGGACAATATTTACAAATCACGCTGAGGAGACAACTCATCATTTGTTAGAGAGTAATTATGACTGACAGCACAACAGTCGAAGAATGTCTCTTCGTATGCCACGTATGCACAGAATTCGAGAGATCACAGCCGTCTATTGCGTGATTTTCGAAATCGTCTTCAGCAAGACTCAACCTTCGTCAAGTTGGCGTACCAAAAGAGCTTCTTGTCATTTAATGCGACTGACAAAAGCAATCACTGTCAGAGATTTTGTGTCAGTCGAGGCACGCCAAATCAAGACAGCTGGCAGTTCTATCCCAAGTCTGCGTGTATTTGTGAGATCTTCATCTCAAATCTGCAAGGATTCTGAAGTTTTCTTCCTCAAGTCTGCATGGATTCTGAAGTTTTCTTCACCAAGTCTGCGTGGATTCTGAAGCTTCTCGCCCCAAGTTTGCGTGAATTTTGAAGCTTTCTACCCCGAGTCTGCGTGGATTTCGTCTTCAACAAGTCTGCGTGGATTTCATCAAATTAGAGTACGTGGCAGCCATGCCACTGATCTCTCGCCTGCGTGTCCTGTAACTTGCACACGACTCATGCATGATCGCCATGTGTCCAACAGTTACAGGCCACGTCCAGTAACTGCTCACAGTCTTGCGTATGTTAAATCCTGCGTGATTTTCAACTAAGCACAGGCTGTGAAGACAGTTATCTTTTCAGTTATTATTTTTGACTCTATAAATAGAGTTCTTTTTCTCATTCATTGTACAGATACATAGTTATCTACTGTCAAAATTTCGAGAGATTTTCTTCTTCGCATAGTCCAAGGGATAAAGTGATCGTCTTCTAGATCAGATTTCCACAGTTGTAATTTTCCCAGATACACAATAAATAAAGGAATTTATTTATGGAAAACAATTGTGCCTTCAACTCTCCACCAATGCTTCAAGTACGTGGATTCACAAGGGGTAGTCAGACCCTTGCTGATACTTCTCCCGAAGACGAAGGTGTTCTTCAGAACATAGCTGAGGGTAGCCAAGACAAAGCTCAGGAGGAAGTTTCTCTTCTACAAGAGAGCGAGGCCGAAAGCGAAGCCTCAACCGATCCATCTACTTCCAATCGCGTCATAACGGTGTACATGACGGAAGCGGGTGATACCGAGTCAGATGCGCCGCCAGTAGACCTCGTCCAGCGTATGGATACCTTGGAGGGAGGACTCAAAACCCTCTTTGCCTCCATACAAATACTGACTCAAGCAGTGTTTGAGATACGGTCTACCTTGGCCAGGGCACCTTCTACCGGCCCTGACCCAGGGGCCAATGGAGAATCAAGTGTACCCCTTCAACGGGTATCCTTGGATACAGTTTGCCGCGAAGTATCACAGACGTCAGAGCCATCAAATGCTTAACTCCAGGCTGTACCACCTTCCCCGACTACCAGCTCTACGAAAGACGTGGTTGAGATGATCTGGGACTTGCGCGAGCGCTTTGAGTCCAAGAACAGACAAGAGGAGCGCCAGAAGATGGAGATCCCACAACCATACCCCCTCGAATGGAATAAAGTGGTTTATCCTCCCAAATATAAACCACAAACATTGACGCCATACAACGGGAAGGACTCTTCACGCCGCTATCTGACGTACTTCCAGTCTCAAACGGGACATCTCCCGAAGGAAGACGCACTACTCACCAGCATATTTGTCGGGGCATTAAAAGGAGTAGCTTACGACTGGTACTGCATTCTCCCCGACAACTCTATATCTTCCTTCGATGACTTGACACGTCTCTTCCTTAATCATTTCTACGATGGAGGAAAGGACATGACAATGGCGTCCCTTATAGAGAGACGTCAGAAGGAGAAGAAAACTGTTCGAGCATTCATCGAATGGTTCCGACAAGCCTGCTTCAGACTGCCCCCGGGTATGCCAGAACATGCACTCCTCTCCTCCTGCAGCATGAACATACTGTCTGCGATCAAACTCTGGCTCAACTCCACTCCTCCTCCCGACTGGAGTTCCTTGATCATCGAGGCCGAAGCAGCAGAAAAGAAGGCGTCACTGCTCATCTTCTGGGAGTCAGTTTCCCTGCCTTTCAGGACAAAGGAAAATGGCCCGCAGCCAACAACCCTGGATGAGAGACGAAGGGGAAGCAGGCATTGACTGTCAATGCCTCCAAAGGTGCATCAGCACCTACTCAGAAGCCTCCACTTGCACCAAGGCCAAAGGAGGTTTATTTTTTCAACAATGAAGACACCCTGCAACTCTTCGAGATATTCAAGCAGGGTGACAAGATCAAGTTGTCGGACCCGAAGCATCCCGACGAGGTTGGAAGAGTGGACAATCCGAGGTACTGTCACTACCATCGATTTGTCGGACATCCAACTAAGGACTGCTACATCCTCAAGAACTACATCCAGCGTATGATCAATGCGGATGTCATCTCCGTCGACTACGAGGAGAAATCGGTCTCGGCCAACCTGGTGTCACTCCAATTTGGCACCTTACCGCCAACCACAACACAAGATGGCGTCGTCCCCATCCCAAAGGCGACAATGGAGGTGGTCAATCTACCACCTACTCGTGACAATGTGAGTGGACTCATCCCACTCACCACATCTCGGGGAGAGATCTTTTGGGTTCACCCCAATCTCGTCTCTGGGGTTACTCAACCGGAGGTACGCTCTGCCTCCAAAACTAAGGGCAGGAAGATCAAGGACATTCCAGATGAAGTTGCGGATTGCAACATGACTTTAAAAGATGACATTTGGCAATTATACTTTGATGGAGCGTCACGAGTTGGACCTAAAGGCAATATCGTCTCTGGGGTAGGAATTGTTTTAGTTTTTCCTGACAAAATGGTCATATACCGTGCTTATTCTCTCAACGAGCCATGCTCCAATAATGTGGCAGAATATAATGCTCTGCTCATTGGTCTCCAAGTAGCAAAACAATTGGACATTGAGTTCCTGGAAGGTTATGGAGACTCTCAACTGATTGTTAATCAAGTCAGAGGGACATATAAAGTCAGAAATCCTGACCTCATCCCTTATCATCAAGTGGTAATCGAATTAGTCCTCTTATTTAAAGGATTCTTCATTGAATTTGTACCACGTTCTCAGAATTTGGAAGCTGATGCTCTTGCTAGCTTAGCTGCAGATTTGGCTATTCCAATTCGAAGACAAAATACCATTACTTTGTTGGACCGAGACTTATTCTGTGTTAAGAATAATCTGCATATTGAACAGAGTTATATTACAGAATCAAGTTCCCAACAGAGGGATTGGAGAAGTCCATTCATTGATTATGCGGTTCATGGGATTTTACCTGAAGATCCAAAAGAAGCTGCATCAATCAAGAGATGATCATTTCGATTTTATTATGATTCGTCTCTACATATGTTATATCATCGTTCATATGATGGACTTTTACTGCGTTGTCTCTTTGAGAGTGAAGCTAAGCAAATGCTTCGTGAAGCTCATGATGGTGTCTGTGGTGCCCATCAACCGGGTCTAAAATTACAGGACCGCATTCGAAGAATAGGGTATTATTGGCCATCTATGATAGCAGATGCTGTGGATTATGCCAGAAGGTGTAAAGTATGTCAAATTCATGCTGATTTTATTCATCAACCATCAGAGTTCTTACATCCTACAGCAGCTTCTTGGCCCTTTGAAGCTTGGGGCATGGATATTATTGGTCCGATTAATCCTCCTTCTGTCAAGGGACATCAGTTTATACTGGCTATAACCGATTATTTTTCTAAATAGGCGGAAGCAGTTCCCCTTGTTGAAGTAAAGACATCCAATGTGGTTAGTTTCATCAAATACCATGTCATTTATCGTTTCGGGATCCTCCGACGGATAATTCATGACAATGGACCACAGTTTGCCAGTCAGGCATTTTATCGGTTCTGTGATAAGAATCGGATTCAAAATCTGGCTTCTACGGCTTATAATCCAGCTGCTAATGGTTTAGCCAAAACTTTTAACAAGACGATCATCAAACTTCTCAAAAAGTTTGTTTCTTCTAATAAACGTGATTGGAATGAGAAACTTGGAGGATGTTTATGGGCTTATCGAACGACAGTTCGAACTCCTACTGGTTTTACACCATTTTTACTGGTTTACGGATGTGAGGCGGTTCTTCCATTGGAAATTCAGATTCCATCTCTTCGAATAGCCATTGCTAATGAGCTAACTACAGAGAATAATGATCGTTTATGACTACAAGAACTTGAAGGATTGGACGAAAAGCGTCTTCAAGCACAACAGCATATTGAGCTATATCAAGCCCGCATATCTCGAACTTTCAATCGTAAAGTTAAAGAGAGGGTATTCAAAGTCGGTGAGCTAGTTCTAGCTGTTCGAAGACCGATGGTAATGACTCATAAAAGCAAAGGAAAATTCCAAGCGAAATGGGAAGGTCCTTATGTAATTGAGTCGGTATTCTCTAATGGTGCCTATAGGTTGTCTAAACCTAATGGAGATTTACTCATGATGCCGATCAATGGCAAATTTTTGAAGAAATATTATGTTTGAATTTCTTCCTTATTCCCTAGCTACCAATGTTTGGTTAAGCTTAGGGAGAAATTTTAATCTTTTATCTTACCAGTTAATTAAAAAGTTGGATTTATTATTTATCATGTTCTCATGACCTCTGAATAAATATTAAGTCTGCTTATTTTTCCTATCTATCATGTCCATTTGGCCTCTGAATAGATATTAATCTATTTTTCTTTGAGTTGTTACGATCTGTCACGTCCATATTACCTCTGATAGTGTCGTGTACTCTAAATGGAAAAAAGAGATTCATTATCTATCATGTCCATATTACCTCTGGATAGATATATTCTATTGAGTTCAGAAAATTTGTCATGTCCATATTATCTCTGATAAGTGTTTTCTATCTCATATCTATTGTTTAAATTCAAAATAAATGATAGGATCACAAAACAAATATTTTATTCATTTCTTGTGAACATTACAGAATGAATAAGATAAAAGATTACAAGAGCTCTTTTCTAAGGTGGAGCAGAGATATCTTGAAGTAATTTTTGCAGCTCTGCCAGGCGCTTGTCTCGAGAGCTCAATACTTTCTGGGTAGCTTCAGCACGTCGAGCTTCGGGAGTGCAAATATGAGAAAGTCCAGCGAAGCTGACTATCAGCTTATCTTTGGCATCATCAAGGGTTCTGATAGTAGATTCAGCTCCATAGGCCTGTTCTTCCAAAATTGAGCTTTGAGTAAGGTATTGATCCCGGACCAAGATCATCTGCTCCCTTTCTTCTTTCAAGCGAGCCAGCTCAGTCTTAACTTCTTGAATTTTATCATTTTGTTGCTGAATCTCCATATTTGAGGTATCATAGGCTGCTCTATGGCCATCCAACTCGGGCTTTATTCCAGCTAAAAAAGCTTTCTCTTTGGCAACCTTTATGCTATATTCATGGAGGGCTTCATTGAATCTCGTCTCCCGAGCGAGGTAGTCGGCAGATAAAGCTTCATACTCTTCTTGGATGAGATTTTCAACAGTTTCACTTGACAGCTTAAGATATTCTCTGATGGGCTGTTTAAGTCCCTCCACGATTTTTTCTAATGCTGCTACTCTCACCGCATCATTAAACATGGCGACATTTCTGATGGTAAGAGCGATTGTCGCCTTCAAGCTCTCATAATTGAGGCCCTTATTCAGGACCATTTTAATTAGGGCCGCCAAAGTCTTATAAAAGGTTTCAGTATGAATCTCAACTAAGAGATTTATTTCTACACTTGAACTTGGCGTCGCGGCGATATCTACCAAGTCTCTTCTCTGAAGACTAGGAGCAGATAATGATGCTTGGATAGCAGGCGGAGATGAAGCCATTGTTGTTACTGCTACCATAGCTAACTGGTTCCTAGGAGCTTCAGGAACATGGTCTTCAACAGTTGTTGCTCCAGCCGTCTCTGGAGCTGAAACTACTAGAGTTTCGGTGGCGGTGATAGGTGCGAATGGAATAATATTTATGACAGCTGAATCAGGTTTTGGCATTGTCTCTTCAGAAACCTGTACTAGATCAGTAGTAATAGCAGAGGCTGCTATTATACCTTCTCCAGCTTCAGTTGATGATTTGACTCTACTTTCATCACCTTCCTCAGCTATTGGCTCTGCAGGTTCTTCGAGTATCTCAGTTGTAGTAAATTCTTCTACAACTGAGTGTTTATTAAGATCTTCCTCAGCAGCCATTTCATCATCTACAGTAATTTCTATTGTATCTTTGCCCTCAGCAGGAGGAAGATCTTCTGGCCGAGCCTGTACTTCTGGCTCTTATTGTACCTCCATAGAAGGAGGATATTCTTCTTGAGTCTCCTCTTCGGGTTCTCGTAACACTTCTTCTTCAGCATCTTCTTCTTCTGAAGAAGAAGCCTCCTCCTCAGATTCCTCGTTTTCTTCATAAATATCTTCTTGAGGAGGAGGAGCCACAAGCTTTGGAGTAATGTTGACACCTGCAAAAAATTGAACAAAATAAGTTAATATACAAAAGTCATAGTTTTATATGGATTTTTGTATAAATTATATTTACCTGGAGTATGTGTAGGATGTGTCAAGTACTCATCATAATCTCCAGTCCAATCTTCATCATCAAAAGTGACAGCCGGTTCATCGGATGGAATAAACACCGAATCAACAGTTTGTACTGAGGCGACGTCTTCAACAACTTGTGCCTTTTGTGGCAAAGTTAAATGAAGCGATGAGCTGAGACGTCCCAGGGATAAGACTACTGCCGGTGTGGCTGGTTGAGATGCTGAAGATCCTTCTCCAGGATGAACTGAAGAAGATGCAATATGCTGCGGCTCATCCACCTGAGTGTCATTCTCAGGGGTAGTGGCTCTTGATCTGGAAGGTCTTTTAGTAACAGCCTTCTTCTTCTTTTCTGGTGACTTCTCTAGAAGACTTATAGCTGCACTCTGCTTTCGTTTTCGGGTTTTCCCAACAACTATTGGTCCCGCTGCTATCTCTCTAGCTCCTGTAGGGATTACTTCCAAAAATTCATCTGTAACAGTAGTGTTGTCGTGTATGTCAGGAGTTATTCTGATTGGTTCCTCGATGTTTCCCTCCTTGGGCCATCGAAGACTTCCTTGCATACTATAACCATGTGCGAAAGAGCGGATAGATGAGTAAAAACGAGCATACGAGTAAAGTATACGTAGCTCGGTTGTACTGGTGGCAGTAGATATTTTGAATTTAGCACCAGTATATGCGGTGCTGAAGTATCTCCATGCTCTCGCGCCGTCAATCAACTTTCTATAGTGATAAAAACTGGTAGAAGGATTGCCAACGTGAAGTTGATCATATCCAAACTGGCGGGCGAACCTACTCGGTAGATAAGACTCAAACGCACAGTTATCTTCGTTCCTGTACATCAGATGGGAGGGTCTGATGCACGTTAGCCATTGGAAGACAGGTTTTGGCAATGAAGTTGTCCTCTCTCCTCTGTCTTTGAATTGCATGCCGAGGCAGTCGGCTGGAACTGGCGGCCTTGTGCAGAAGAAATTCCAGCCATAAGAGTAATTCAACGCTGCTCGGGTGTCTGTCACTGTCGTGGAAGTCCATGTGGCCTTGCTAAATTTTTGGAGAAAGATATTTGCTTCATCTTCAGGGCCTGGTGGCAGTAAATTGCAATTGTGGTGTAATAACCATCCCATCAGATAGGTATACGACAGCTCCACCCTTGGAAAATTGTCTCGGTGAGGAGCATTATTAATCAACTCTTCACTATAAGTCCGTAGTCCTGCATTTATTCGGCACACTATTGCCGACAGCAGGTTGATTCTGTTTTTGAACACCAAACGTACTGCTGGCCACAATACGTTTCGGTGGATCCTATCTATGGTACTGATCCCCGGCACGACCCATCTTCGTAGCTATAGGGATAGGAAGCCTGCCAGCAAGGCTTTCCTTGACATCTTCTGACTACCATGCCTCAGGTAGCTTAAAGTCTCAGTCCCCGCAGGGATATCTCCAGTCTTGGTGGATAGATATTGGTCTCGAGATTTCTGTGAGACCATCAATTCCTGGATTACATCTGCTGGAATTATAGAACAAGGGTTGATGGTTTGAGTCTTGCTTTCTCGGAACCTACCCTTCTCAGTCTTGGATACCCTATTTTTATGGTAAAATAAATAGGTAGTCCATTTAGTTACATATGCCAAATGTGACCAGTTTCATACAAACTGGTGCAAATCAAATAATGGCACATGAGTTCTTCATAGACCTGCACCAATTCAGGGTTCTTCTCTCTTATTTCTGCTAGTTCCAGATTGGAGGGAACATATTCTTCATAAGGGGCTTTGCCCATTGGCAGCTTCGATATAAATTGCATCACATGTAGAGCAAGATCCATTTTACCGTGTGGAGTTGCAAAAGTTCCTGTTGAACTCATATACAATTCCAATAAAGCCAAGAACAAGTTGTTGTTCGGTGGTATGCCGTAACTTGTAGAGGCTACTGCTTCATATAGGCCGATAGTTTCCAGGTCTGTTTTAAAGTGCTTCATGATCCAAGCACTGATTTGAATCCAGTTATTACTATAAGGAGTCAGCCACCCTGTCAGCCTAGGGTTGGTCTGAGGATATAATACAACAGCTTTCATGAACTTATTGATAAAAATGGGAGTCTGTACTGGCTGGATCAGAGATGAGTCTTCACTTGGTGTGAACCCGGGCAATAGACCCGAGAACGGGATGACACCACCAATGGGAGTACTAATGTGGTATCTCATGTCACTAGCTCTCTCTCTCTTAAAAATAATCTTGCCCGGCCTGCCGTAGCTACTGGGAGTCAAATTCTATAACATCTGACGAGGGTGAGTAGCATGGACAAAAGCAGATAGAGGGTAATCCCTATCCATGTCAGGGAGATACATCGCCCTTTCTCCAAATTTAAACACCCAGGCCTCTTTCTTAGGGTGAGTTTGCGATTTGAAGTCTATCGCATCCCCGAATAGAAAAGCTGGCTTCAAGAATTGTTGGTCTTCTAGTGATACTAATACTTCTCCATTTATCATAGATAGCAGCATCCTGTCTCCTTGAGCAGCTATCAGTTGAGCTCTCCCTTCAAGGTATTCAGGGTTGGATTGAGGAAACTTTACATGTGATAAGTTTTCCAGATAGTTTAAGCCTACCATACCAGCTGGCGAGCCAAATATTTCTGCAAGAGGGTGAATTTGCAAGTCCACTGCTAAAAGAAAAAAATCAAGTTAGTGAAAATCTAATTTGAAGTCTTTTTACGCAGATGATTTGGTTTGACTTTTACGCATAAAGACTCTGAGTATGCAAATTTTACGCTTATTAAAGTTGATAAAAAACTTTTTTAAGTGTAAAAATATTCTTTTTTACGCAAAAGACTGTTACTAGTGAAATTTTACGCTAGTAAAAATAGAAGTGAGCGTATTTCCAATTTTACGCCAGCACACATTAAATGTGAGTGTATTTTGAATTTTATGCTGGCACGTACAGACGTGAGCATATTTTCAATTTTACGCTGCCACAAATAGATGTGAGCATAAAATGAATTTTACTCTGACACATGTAAATGTGGGCGTATTTCAAGTTTTACGCTGACACATGTAGATGTGGGCGTATTTACAAGTTTTACGCTGACACGATAAACGTGGGCATATTTTAGTCTTTTTACGCTAGCACGAACAACGTGGGCGTAGATTTTCGATTTTCGTTGGTTCTTCTTCTCCGATGAACTTATGACCGAAGTTCAACGTTTTACCCCTCATTGCTGGAGCCACGGCGGGATTGCTTTGCTGAGACGCTGTTGATGACCGGACGGGATTTTGCGCGCTGTCGACCGATGAAGAATCGACGACGGGCTTTTTTGCCTTTGCTGCCGGCGGCGGATTTCTTGGGGGCCATCGAATTGAATACAAAAGTGTGAAAGGAGAAGAAGAGGATTCGAGAAAGATCGGGATTATGAAAGTAAACAGAACAAGTAAAGTTTTCTCTCTCCCCAAAGAACCCTATTTATAGGGAATTTTTGAATCGGTTCAAATTCCCTATTTTTACGCCGACTGTTGGATATCCCAATTTTTACGCATATGACTGTTGCGTATCCCGAACTTTACGCTGACTGGTGAAATCCCAATTTTACGCTTCTGTTCAAAGTATTTTCAAATTTTGAAAATATTTGAAAAACTTTGAAGGGGGTCTTGTAGGAGCGTAAAAAGTGCTTTATGGACTAAGTCAAAGAAATTGAGGACTCTATGCAAATAACTCTCTATGTGAGCTATTTTACGCCAGGGCTATTTTATTGAATTTTACACCAGGGCTATTTGCATTGAACTTTACGCGAGCCACTTTACGCCAAAGTAATTCATTGATTTTTATGCCTGAGGACAGGCTGTCAGGCCGCATTTAATGCAGAAGATTTGATTTGACAGAATAATTTTTCTGACAGCAAGCAGCACAGAAGTCGAGAAGATCAGATTTTTACCAAAACCTGATGCTCGTCGTATGGTGTGCAGAGAAGGCTATTTTACGCTCAATAAAACTACTTTTTTTACGCACTATAGTTATTCGAGCTTTTACGCTCAAAACTATTGTGGGCGTAAAGTCTATTTGGGCTAAGTTTTACGCTCAAGGCTATTTTAGCCACTTTACGCTGGGAAGTTTATTTTGGGCTGTTTTTACGCCAATTTGCCACTACGCCTGAGGCATATTTAAGGTCATTTTTACGCCCGATCCTTCCTGAAGACTTTAAAACGTCGTTTGTCTACGTGGCTATCATGCCACACTTATTGAGAAACGTGTATACGTGCTCCCTATTTTTGTTGAAATAATGGGACACGTGTCAACGTGCGCAGAGGGTGACTTCCATCGTGGGTGACAGTTACCAGCGTAAAGACAGAATTTTGTTGCTTTTTTACACAGAAAGGGTAAAGTCTATAAATAGACTTATTTTTTACATAGACAGCATCAAGAGATCAACAGAGAGACATGAGAGAATACATAGAGATCAGAGCCCAGAGACTTTGATTTTCCAGAGCATTCTTCTTCAACTTTTCTTCCAGAGCAGAGTGAAGCAAAGCAGGAAAGCATTCGACCTCGCCATCAGTGCCCAAGTGCGTCGATACCTTTCTGGTGACTTAGTTCTTCCGGCTGTTCATCTTCCAGCAGTACTCTTCATCATTATCGTATGGTCCAAGGAACAAAGTGATCGCCTTCAGATCAGACTTCCATAGCAATATTTTCCAGAAAATTTGTACTTTTTGTACTTTTCTAGTTTTCTTTCAAAAGCCAATTTTTAGGCATTTTGTTAAGTGAAACACATGCAGGTCAGTTTTCGCAAAAGCTTGCGAACTCGTGATGGTACTTGAGTTAGTCGTACCATTGCGAGCCTGCGCCCAGGAAATGCTCATTCACAATTAGGATTAAAATAATTTAGGAGAATAATTAGGACTATGAGTCTCTTGTTCAAATTGACCGTTGGGTAGTTAAGGTTATTAGATAGGCCATGCAATTTAGATAGCTTGCTAGATCCCTATAGGTACACTATTACTTTTGATATGACAATGTGATTCAATGTGGATATACCATTCGCTTGGTATGTTAGGCTTGCCTAGAATTAAGGCGTTAATTTTGATAAACTGTTCAATTTTCTTATTTAGATGTAAATCTTATATCTTAAGTTAGAATTGCATGTTTTAAATTCTATTTTGCTGTAAGGAACTGGTTTATAATTTTTGATTCTGCTATTCATATACGAATCTCGAGGTAGATTGATTCAAAGTTTTCCCTCAACTATTGGGAATACATAAATTGTTCTTATTTTCCTTGTCTTCAGTCATTTCCTTCCCGATCAATCTTTATTTTGAGGATTGAGACTTGTAGGAAGATGTTTACACTTTCTATCATAGCCAATTAATTTGAACTCTAGCAGCTCCTTGAAGTCCTTAGAAATATAGTTAGAGTAATTAAATGACTGCGATGACTAGACAGCAGCGCACTGTCGTCAATTGTTTGAGAATGGATAGTGTGGGTTTACTGCAGCCAGCAGCGCACTGGCGAGGCACAACCCATAGAAATAAAATTATTCCGAAGAATCATAGTCTATGGAACCTTGCTAAAACTATGTTCTTGTTGACCTGTTTAGATCTTAGATACCCTTGTGTCAATATAGAGTAGAGTACCTAATAGCTTATCACACCTGAATCACGGAACCAAGGGTTTGTCACAGCCAGAGTATATAGGCGAGGCATAATTCTCGGTGAAATGACTTCAGATGTGATTACAAGTTTAGGATACTATAGAGAATAGAAAGATTCCCAGTGTGACCCTAAGATCCAAAACCAATACTAGTAAAATTTCTGTAAGTAGGGTAGCATGTCTCCTAACCTAGCAACCCGCGGTCCTTGTGATCTATCGACAAGATAATTGACTGACACTAATAGGTTTACTTAGAATATAGAATTCAGAAGTCCATAACCCATTAGTCGACCAAGGCCTTATGGATAGAAGATAGTAGGATGACTGTATAAGTAATAACACCAGAAAAGGATTTGATTTTCCCAAAACTCGAACTACTTGAGACTCCTTTCTAAAAATCTCGCCTACCTATATTTTGACTATCTTGACCAATACTGCTATTACAGCCTAATTTTGCAAGCTTACTCTTTTATCGAGCTTGATTCAAGACATATGTTTAATTGGGGACGCCCGCTAACATATTGTCTAATCAGAATCATTATATTACGGTCTGATCAACCATGATGTATTTGGTTCGCTTTTTATCTAATTACCCTACGTGGATTAAGATGTAGATGTCTCTAGGATCTCATCTACGACTGCTTTGACAATTTCTCTTGAATTATACATTCGCCTTTGAAATCACGTAATTGTATTCAGTGACATCTCTCTTGAACTCCTTATTGTTTTGTCTTTCACCGATTAGAAAGACGAAAGCCCGTAATTGATAGATAGATACATAGTATTCCCATGGCTATGATAGTTGTATACGCAAGTGTAGCTACCATCGACCAATCCTGTGACTGGAACCTTGCCTTGAGTTACTCGTCCTCCCTTCGACACTAAACCTACTATCTTGATCTTCTAGTCATTGAAGTCCGAGAATGATTAGGATCTTTTCCCTTGACCAAATGCCAACCTAGGAGACTACCTATTCTCCAAAGACCAAATGTTGTGAGCCTCTAATCATTTGTTTGAAGCTTGCTTCAACTAGAACCCTTGTGACAATAGTCCGGCAGGTTTGACCCTAATAGAAATTCATTACTCAGTTGTTAGAAATATCTTTATATGATGTGCCTTAGAGTTGGTTACCCGGTCGATAACTCTTGTACACTATGGACGAGTAGAGCATTCTATTTTATCGACCATGTGTCATTGTACACACTCATTTTTCTATTTATTGAGGAACGATCCTTGACTTGACTTATATCTACCGTATTCCGTTACGCCGTGCCTTATCCTTTATTAACAAAAGTCGAGGTACAATATCCGGAGCTTGGAATTCTTCTGACCACTTTTTCTTAAAACCATATCCTAGCTTCTAAGGTGGGTAGACTGTAAATCTTCTAAAATTTTTAGGATATACAGAGATTACCGATTGAACGGAATAATTTCCATAGGCTGATAGTTAGTGCCCCACGGACTTCCACTTTCCATTGAGATCATTTTGTGTCCCCGGCCGTGTCATTAATATTCGAAGTACGAGACTAGCTGTTACCTTCCAACAAATTTTATATGCAAGATCTAGACGAGTCCACCTTCATCTAGGTATATCATGTCCCACTCAAATCCGTCCCCTTGTACTCTATTTTTGTGCTACGACTTTCAGGTTAAAAGGACTAGCTATAACCCTTACCATAGCACCGGTATATTTTTCGACTTCTACTAGAGCCTCAACCTTGACTCAACTCATTCGACCCAATATGTGGTTGTGATCTACTCAAAGCCCATTACGCACATGCCACTAGTGTGCCACCCAATTAAGACCTCATGTGCTACTTAAACACAAAAGTCACTGAAGGCGTATTTTGGGCTTGAGAGACCTAGCTTACAAACCCGACTAGTAACTAGCTCAACCACTTGGAAGGAATCCTATTCTAGGATACCCTAATCTAGTAGGAAGAGTTTTATCATTACGATCTTGTCCAATCCATATAGATTGAAAGCCAAGGTTCATCAAACCAACGGTTGATGTCCAATTAGGGAACCCATTAAGACCATAAATCTTGATTTCTTAAACTCTGTTCTATTATGGAACCGTGTTTGGATTAATTTCGAGAACAGGACTTCTGTATTGCACGGATTGCAAGCCCCTCTAAGAAGCGAAGAGTTCTTCGACGTAGCAAGTGACTGAACTAGAGTAGCCCTATCTAGCAAACAAGTCAATGGTCCGTAAACTTTCTTTCTACCTGCATCACTGGATCCTCTCTACCACTCTTGAAACTTCATAACTGCTTTCAATTATTTTTCTTATCTGTCTGTCCTTCCTATTTCGGAGCGACGAATGGTCATGCTTATTAGAGTTTATCAACATTTTCTTAGCTACTTGTGTAAGTTTGTTGCTTGTTAAATTTTGGGTTGCTTAATAAATATGAGAGGATTATAGATACTATATGCCTAGATAATTGTTGGTAGGATTGTTAGCAACCAGTTAGAAGATTTTTTTTTGAGGGGTAGTGTGACCAAAGGTGGGTAGAAGTCCCGGAGGCTATATGGCTAGGAGAAGAATACAAACTATTTTTGAGAAATTAAAATTTAAGGAGATTAAGGTTCATGTAGACTTTTTAATGAATCTTAAGGAATAGTTATGGATTAGAATTTCAAGGACGAAATTATTTTTAAGGTGGGTAGATTTGTAGCTCCCCTTCCCAAAAATTTTAAATTATTTTATTATTGTTTATTTTATTATTACTATTATTATCAATGTTATTGTGGTTACTATTATATAATATTATTTTATTATTATTGGTTATATTATCTTCGTCAAAAAAAAAGAACGTTATTAATATATATATATATATATATTCATATTTATAAAATAGGCCCTAATCTAGGAATAGATAATACTGGTATTTTAATTAGATTTTATGGATATTATTATACTAGTATTCTTATGAATATGTGTATATATATATATATATATATATATATATATATATATATATATATATATATATATATATATATATATATATATATATATATATATATTGATAGGTATATATAGGAAAATATATATAGGGTCGTTGTCACGCCCCAGAACCAGAATACTGGAGAGCGGGGGCAGACATAGCCAGCTACGTATAACGGAATGGAATCTACCCCGCTATACGGTCACGGCTGTCTAGACATGTGAGGGTTTCACTACAATCCATCAGTCTCTTAAGGTCATAAAATAGCCTATTGTCTCAATTTCAACCAACTAATAGTAATTACAAGATGTCAGACCACCAAATACACAATAGTAAGGCGTCCCATACATTATATATTCGGAATGATCATGAAGCTAGTCGTTACAAAATGCGAGGACTAGCAAGAGTTCAGTCATACATGATCAACCCCCGGGGCTTGTCAATCATGTTACAGCCCGTAGGCAGACAGTAAGTAAGTACAATCGAGCTAACACTTGCTCGTCGGCTAAACGCCTCAAAAGAATAATTTACAATATTACAGTGGGAGAACAAAAGAAACCCACTCGATGCCCTGGTTACGCCTGGTGACCACCATCGGGCTGGAAGGCAGGAAGATCCTTTGGTGCTGCTCCGGTATCTGGCCATACAAAACCAGCTGGGTCAGACCCCAGAAAGAGCAAGTGCCACAAAGGAGATTTCACTTAAGAACTAAAACCAGCAAATTAGCACAATAATATAATTACATAATAAGAGACAGTAATTTAAGAAAAAGCATGATAGGTAATTATAAAAGACAATCTTGCATAGAATCACTAAAAGACAGGACATATGGAAAAGCATGTCAGGATGATATACGATGAGATAACCATGGGACTATTCAGATAGCTAGGTTACAACCCGTAAACCAAACAAGGACCGGGGTTGTAACCCTTCGTCTGAACGAAACTTGGTTTCTCTCACCATTTATCGGCAAGATAAATATAAGAAATCAGGTCAAGTAACAATCTGGAGTGACAATCATTATAGTGGCAATCTGGAGTGACAATCCTTCAATCATTCTGGTATAATCTTGCAATCAATCAATTCTAGACAATACCATACTGGACTCCATCCAATCAATCACGGCCAATCATTGCATACGGCTTTCTACATTAACTAACTAGGGTTATCACAATCCTAGTTACTAGCAAGATGCAATGAGATGCTCCAAGTAGTCACAGGCCCTGCAGCTATCCAGGTTATCCAGGCAATCATTATAGTGACAATCTGGAGAGTACAATGCATTAGAGTGACAATAGAGTTCAATCATTTAAAGTGACAATCAAGAGTGCCCCATATAACAGTGAGCTGGAAATGTGCCCTACTCGTCGGCAGGCTACAAGTCCAAGCATTTGCGACCGGGATAACGGGATCGCTGTAACTGGGGAACATCTCTTCATGACTAGTGAATTATACTAATTATTAACCTTAGTCCATTTCAGTAGGTACTCCTGACCGTGGTACTCAGGAGTCCCCTCCTAGACATGATGCAAGACAGGAATGGATTATTTGTACAAGCACAATCGCCCACGGTGTCATGATTAATTAAACAGGTCATGTCATGTCAGGTAGCCGTCGCAATAGCTATTCGAGATAATTCATGTCAGGTTATCATGCCAAGTGTACCTTGTCAGGAGTGCACCACGACGGGCCACTATCAGGTCATGTCAGGCTATTATGTCAGGAGTACACCACTACGGGTCACTATTAGGTCATGTTCAATTATCAATTCCAAACATATCAAGTAAATTCGTGATTATCAAGTTCAGGACAAAAGGCGTAAGGATATAAAATGGGCGTAAAATATCTAATAAAATATCAATATACAGGGCTATAGAAAAGCCAAGCTTAAGGAAAATAAAACCAAATCTGACACGCTGACATGAGACCAAGTCAGCCAAAGGCCATATGCTCAGGTCAAACTATGCTCAGGCCAGCGTACACCTTGCTCGCTTAAGCTAGCGTACCAAGGCACGCGTACGCTCAAGCTGCAGGTCAGCGTACGCTCAAGCTAGCGTACCAAAGGGGTCCATACACTTCCAATGGGAAGCGTACGCAAGGGTCAGCGTACACAAGGGCACGCTCAAGCTACAGGTCAGCGTACGCTCAAGCTAGCGTACCAAAGGGGTCCATACACTTCCAATAGGAAGCGTACGCAAGGGTCAGCGTACACAAGGGCACGCTCAAGCTACAGGTTAGCGTACGCTCAAGCTAGCGTACCAAAGGGTCTAGGGCACGCTCACGCTAGCGTACGCAAAAAACACGCTGCCAACAGGCAGCGTATCAAGGCTAGCGTACGCTCACTAAAGAGCAGCATACCCAAGTCAGCGTACGCTCGCTAAAGAGCAGCGTACCAAGGCTAGCGTACGCTCGCTAAAGAGCAGCGTACCAAGGCTAGCGTAAGCTAAAAAGCTAGCTCACTGTTCACTGTCTTCTCCAAATGGCAAGAACAGCAAGAACTCTAAAGTTGAATCTAAGCTTCAACAGTCCATAACTTGGTCAAAACAAGTCCGAATCCAACTTTCCAAAGGTCAAAATTGGGTAGAATGAAATTCTCTACAACATGGAACCATCAAAACTAGAAAACAAAGAAGTTTGATAGATCAAAACCACTAAAATCCGAAAACACTTCAATTCTAGATCTACAAAATTCTAAGCTCCAAATGGAGAAAACCCAAGTTCTAATATTGCTACAACTGAGCTAATAAAACTATTAGACAAATAAAATGTAGCCCTCAAGTGATAGCAAGATGCAACTTGCCTAGACCTCTCTCTCCCTCTCTTTGGTAGGTGAAGGGAGTGAATGAAGAAGAAGAAGATGAGTAATGAAGAGAGAGAAAGAAGAAGGGCTAATAAATACAAATGGTGGTGGTAGGTAGGGGATTCACCCCTTGGTTCATGATGAACCAAGAGCAATCCCAAACCGAACCAAGCCGAACCAACCCAGGAATAAACCAAGCCCAAATAAACCAATGAATCATTAAAAGCAATTAAACTATCAATGACAATAAAACCAAGCCAATGCAAAATAAACCAAGACAACTAACCATGAATAAATAAGATATGGGTCCAAAATACGTATACGTACACTAAATACGTATCACGAATTTGGGACATTACAGTCGTATACATTTTGTGTAAATATATATATATATATATATATATATATATATATATATATATATATATATATATATATATATATATATATATATATATATAATATGATGAGGATATAATATTTTCTTTATTGATATGTGTATATAGGAAAATATATAGATTCATACATTTTGTGTAAATATTTACATGTGTGTGTATATACGTATATATATATATAAGTATGTATGTATATATTTATAAATATATATGGTAATGATATATATTAACCATATGCATAAAAACATATATATGTATGAATACATATATGTGTGTGTATATATATATATATATATAAATACGGGTACGTATATATAAATAATTAATTAATATGTGTGTACATATGTATAAATGTATATAAATACATACGTGTAGGTGTATATATATAAATATATATATATGTATACATATATTTATAATGTATAAATATATATATACCTAGTTATTGTTGAATAGGAAAAAGGAAATAATAATAACACAAGAGCAAAGCCCCTCAGCCTAACCCAACCGGGCCCGGCCCAAGCAAGCTCAGCCTAATTTTCCCTTTATTCTCAGCCTAATCCCCCTTAGTCCCGACCCTGAGAAACTGGCCGAGCGAACAGTATATATATATATAGAGAGAGAACCGAGAGCAACATCGAAACCTAAAACCCCAACCTCGAATCAACGCCGACCCCTGCGCGCCCCTTCCCTAGTGCACGCGCGCCGCCTTGGACCACCACGCGCAGCCGCGCGGGTCGTCGGCGGCCGGCCGAGCGCGCGCGCACAAGCACGGTTTGCACAAGCAGCAGTACAGGCCAGGTAACCATATTATTTTTCCGTTATCTCACTCGTCGTTTCGTCTTTTTACAATCTACGAAAGCCTGCGCGTAGCCTATAAAACCCCCTACATGACCCTTCAAATAGTTTCGAATATGGTTGACCATATTGTTCAGGAAACCGATTCGAATATCGACAAAATCCCGATCCGAAACAGGACCTATGACAGTCCATGCACCCATTTTAGGAGATCGATTCGGATCGATCTAACATCAGATTATAAATTGTATTTGAACAAAGTTTTAGAGTACATGACCAGGATTGGAACCCTTCTTTTATTTTCTGTTCTAGATTAGTATAGATTCAGTTAATAGGTTTCAAAAACCCGGAAAAACCTTATTTCGAAAACTAGATTTAATAAAAACACTCTGATACCACGTGCGTCCCGCCAAACCGGGCGACTTGGTCGCGAACCGAAAGCATCGAAAGGTGCGTAACGGCTTCGTGGTCGTGTGGGCTTTGACGGAATTCAAATTGGTTGCGTGTGTGCGACAAATTTGATGCGTATCCGTCGAAATTCACCGTATCGACCTCTGTGCAAGTTTTCCAATTACTTCGTGTACGCTCGTCAGATCGAGACGAAACTTGCGCCAACAGGACCGTATCATTTTTCTGGTCCTGTATGCCAAGTTTGGTCTAATTCTGAGACAGTTGAATCGGAACGCCGTTTTGTGGGCCCCACGGTCCGACTCAACGGGTGATTTTGTGCACGGCCTGCCGGAATCCAACTTTGGACATACGGTTGGGTTCGTATCGAAAAACTGGATCTGTTGACATATAGTTTGACGACTTTGGAGACCATTGAGTCTGGGACACATTTCGGTGCAAAGCGGGTCCAACGATGGACATCGTTTTGACCCGAAATTACCGTTTTGCCTCTGTGTCCAGAATTGGACTTAAGGACAGGCAATCCTAGCTAATTTGACTATTCTGAGAACGTTGGCACTGTTTATTTCAGCATCTGGACACTTTTGCATGTGTTGACTGATTGTGGCTCATTGAGTGGTATAGTATTATTGGTTTCACCAACTAAGGACCTCAGGCAAGTGCACTTTCTGATTGCTTTCAATTCATAGTAGTCTTTTCATTTCATGTATATACATATATCTTGCTGCTTGTTGACACGCTCGTCACACGGAGTAGTCGGAAGGGAAAATATCTTAGTAGACATGTGGACTACCCAGAACTATCCCCCGTATCTTTCGTGAATGATAGCAGCTGCACACGACACGTACAGTGTGCCGTATTTACCCCCTAGCCGTTCACATGTTGAAAAGGATATTTCACACCACATAGGTAGTTGTCTTTTATTTTTTATTTTATTCTCCATCGTGCCATGTCATCAGTACTTTCCAGTTTTCATATCTCATATGTTATTTTCATGTCTTGTTAATTCCATTATGTTTTCGCATTGCCGTCGATTTGTGTACTTGTTCCATTCCTGACTGGAAACCAATATTTTTTAGGTTTAGCCGCGATCACTCTTAGCATTGGGAAGGCTTGGGTATGCTGAGGTCAACCTAGAAATAGATAGTAGTTGTAACAATTTCATTTATTGTAAAAGCTTGTATTTTCTTTAATTATAAATGTTGTATATGTTATAATGAATTTAGAAATATGAATGAGCAGCAAATGTTATATTTTGAGCATTTATTTCTTGCGGGCTTGACAGCGTTCTATCGCCGACTCTGCGGCGTAGGCTGGCTTGGACACGTCTCGTATCCGAAAAGCGGGTGCGGGTCTTGACACCACGCAACAGGTGCCACTAATCCAACGACCTGTGCCGCCCACCAGCTGCGGGCAAGATCCAATAACTGTAGGCGTACTACCGCCACCTTCTCATTCTCGGGCGTCTTCGCCGCTTCTAGAATCACTTCTGTATCCAGCAACCAAGCATCTGCGACAATCGCATCCTCACTGTCGTCGAAGAATGGAGGGTTCAAACGCTTGAAGCTGTTGGCTACCTGGTTCCCTTGATGACCGCCTCTGTTCAAAGTATCTTGCACTGTCTGGTGCAATGCATCACCTCGATGACCCTGTGATGCAAGCAACTCCCTGATGAGTCCAACCAAGACTTCATCATCTTGCCTTGCAGGCTGGGCTGGCTGAACTGGTAGCTCTTGACCCCCAGTAGGCATGACTCTGGAGGCTACTTCTGAATGCTGGGCTTGATCTCCAGGTTGCTGCTGGCCCACGGGAGGTGCTCCGCCTTGTCGATCGGTAGGACCAGGAATAATGGCCGCTGAAGAAGATGACACAGGGAACAATAAGGAAGGACCAGGACAGATCAAGGACACAAGCATGTGGTCAGGTCAAGATTTCAGGGATTTAGAGGGTACGAGCAGAGATCAAGGACGAGTGCTGATTGAGACATATATTCGGTAAACCCTCACATATCTTGATTTACAAGACCTGCATGGGCCACCACTTAAACCATGTAATACCCCGGAACCAGAATACTGGAGAACAGGGGCGGACATAGCCAGCTACGTACATTGAAGTGCAACTCACCTCGCTATACGGTCACAGCTGTCTAGATACATGAGGGTTTAACTACAAGCCATCAGTCTCTTATGGTCATGAACAAGCCTATTGTCTCAATCTCAAGCAAGTAATAACAGTTACAAGATGTCAGAGCACCAAATATACAATAGTAAGGCGTCCCATGTATTACATATTTGGATGATCATGAAGCTAGTCATACAAATGTGAAGACTAGCAAGAGTTTCAGTCATACATGATCAACCCTAGGATTTGTTAATCATGCTACAGCCCGTAGGCAGACAATAAGTAAAGTGCAATCGAGCTAACACGTGCTCGTCGGCTAAACGCCTCAAAAGAATATTTATACAATAGAGTGGGAGAGCAAAATAAAAGCCAACTCGTTGCCAGGGTTACGCCTGGTGGTCACCATCTGGCTGGAAGGTAGGAAGATCCTCTGGAGCTGCTCCGGTATCTGGCCACGCAAAACCAGCTGGATCAGATCCCAGAAAGAGCAAGTACCACAAATGAGGCTTCACTTAAGAACTAAAACCAGCATATCAGAACATAAAATAAGAAGATAATTAAGACATGAAATCTAAATAGGGCAATAAATATCAAGAGATGAAAAGTTATTCCGATCAGTTATTGACAAGGTAAACATAAGCAATTATGTTACTAAAGTAACCATGTACTGGAACAAGACAAGGCTTTGACTCCATCCAATATTCACGGCCAAGCAATAAGTACAGCTTGATACTTTACCTAACTAGGGTTATCACAGGCCTAGTTACTAGCAAGATGCAATGAGATTATTCCAACAGCCACAAGCCCTGCAGACCATCCAGGTTATCCAGGTCGAATATCCGTTCATGAAGGGTACAATATATGACAGTGTGCTGGAAATGTGCCCTACTCGTCGGCAGGCTACAAGTCCACTTGCGCGCCCAGATAATAGGATTGCCTGTAGCTGGAAAATCTCTTCATGACTACTGAATTATTCTAGTTATTAGCCTTAGTCAATTTCAGTAGGTACCCCTGACCGTGGTACTCAAGGGTCTCCGTCCTAGACATGATGCAAGACAATACTGGTTTATTTGTACAAACACAATCGCCCACGGTGTCCAGGCCATTCATTCTTGTCATGTCGTACTAGCCGTCGTAACAGCATATCGAGGTATATCATGTTAGATTTACTTATCAAGAGTACGCCACGACGGGCCACTATCATGCCATATTACTTATCAAACATTCTTGTCGTGAGTGCGCTACAATGGGCCACTGTCGTGTCATGTTACTTGTCAAGAGTGCACCACGACGGGTCACTATCGTGTTCATAGAACATGTTCAGAATTAACATGGTACAAGCATTCTATCAAGGGACCCAAGTTGCACAGAGGGTCATGAGACATAAGCATAAATATAACAACCAAAATAATAAAAGGGGCAAAGGCTGTGGGAATAGCCATAAGGCTCGAGAAAAACAAGGTCATGCGGCAATGAGAAAAGGGTTATGCGGCTAATGAGAAACAGGGTCATACGGCTAAGGAGAACAGACTCATGCGGCCAGGGGGGAACGGGCTCATGCGGCCAGGGGGAACGGGCTCATGCGTCCAGAAGGGAACAGACTCATGCGGCCAGTCAGAACGGGCTCATGCGGCCAGGGGGGACGGGCTCATGCGGCCAGGGGAAAGGGCTCATGCGGCTAAGGAGAAACAGGCATATGCGACTAAGCCAACCAAAGCCATGCGACTAAGGGAGAACATAGCCATGCGGCTAAGGGAAAAGGCTCATGCGGCTAAGAGGGAAAGGGCTCATGCGGCTAAGGGAACATGGGCTCATGCGGCAAAGGGAATATGGGCTCATGCGGCCAGGGGAAAATATGGGCTCATACGGCTAAGGGAACATGGGCTCATGCGGCAAAGGTCAACCGAAGCCACGCGGCTAAGGCTGCCAAAACCAGGCTGCTAAGGGGAGCCACAAGGGACTTGCCGCATGAAAAGCCATACGGTCAAGCACTGTTCTTCTTCTCCAACTTTTCGAGAAGAAGAACCTGAGAAGTTGGGGGTTCCCCAAACTTTCCAACCTTCAATCCCAGCCCCAAATCTAGACTTCCATAGGTCAACATAGGGTAGAATGAAATTCTCTACAACATGAAACCATCAAAACTTAAAAATAATAAAGCTTAATAGATCAAAACCCTAAGAAATCCAGAAATGCAACAAGCTTAGATCTACATGAAATGAACCATGGAAATTATATAGGCTAAGTACTAAAGTGCCTTAGAATCTCGTGAGAAAGAAAATGGAACAACAAAAATTGAGTTCCTCCTTGAAGCAATTTGCACTTGCCTAAGCCTCTCTGGTAGGTGAAGAAAGTTAATGGAGGAAGAAGAAGAAGTAAATGAAGAAGTGAATGAGGAGAGAGAAAGGGGTTGGTGGCTTATAAAGGAAGAGAGTGGGTGGTAGGTGGGGTTGGTCCACATGCAAAACCGAACCAAGCCGAACCGAACCAAGCAAATAAAATGCCAAAATAAATCTTGCAAGGAGACATGCAATAAGACATGCAATATGAGTCAAAATACGTACACGTATACCAAAATACGTAATACGAACTACGGGCGTTACAAGACATTACTATCATTTAAAAAAAATTATAAATAAAAATTAGTTATTGTTTATAATAAAAAATTAACTAATAGTTAGTTATCATAATTATAATCTAAGTTAATAATTTATTAATTAATAATTTCATTATTTAATAATTTATAATAATCTTAATTAATAATTAATAATTTTATTAGTCATAATTATAATAAATTTACTAATTATAACTGTAATCTTAATTAATAATTTATTAATTAATATCCAATTATAATCATAATTAATAATTTATTAGTCTTATTATAATGTTAATTAATAATTAGTTAATTACTATTTTATTATAACCTTAATTAATAATATTTTAATCACAATTATAATCATATTTAATAATTTATAATTTATAATTTAATAATTAGTATATTATAATAGTTTAATTAATAATTTATTGATCAAAATTATATTAATTTATAATTACTAATTTAAAAATATTTGATTTATAGTTAAATAAAAAAATTAGCTAAAATTAGTCATTATTATTATTATTATTTAAATTGATAACTAAAAATTTGTTATTATTTTAATAAAAAATAACCAATAATTATTTATCATAAATTATCGTCGAAATTAATAATTTACTTTTTAATAATTTAATATTTAATATATTATTAAAATTTTAATTTATAATTTATTAATTGTCATTATAATCATCATTATATCTTAATTAATAATTTATTAATGATAACTATTATCTTAATTATAATAATAATTTAATTACTAATCATAACTATAATTATAATTATATAGCTAATTAGTAATATATTTATTTATTATTTTATTAACTATGATAATAATTTAATTATTAATCATAACTATAATTATAATTATAATAGCTAATTAATAATTTATCAACCGTCATTATAATCATTATTATATCTTAATTAATAGGGAAAATTTATGAAATGCCCAAAAATTGCAAAAGTTTTATGTAAAACCCACAGCAAAATAACATTTCATCGCGTGCCCAGATTTATCTATTAATATATAAAAGCGGGTTCCGAATGACCTTTTTGCCCTTCCTTCCTATTTTTTTCCAAAAAACCCTAATCCTGCTATTCAAAAATAAAAAGCAAAAAAAATGGTTCGTACTCTCTCTTCTTCGATAAGCCGATCAGTTTCTCATCCAAAGTCTAGGGTTTCTCTAAAAATCTTCAATCGTTCCTCCAAAATCTAGGGTTTCTCCTCCAAAAAATTTCAGACGTTCCTCTCATTCGAGATATTCGCACAATGTCGTCACCAGCGAAAACATTATCAAATCAAGAAGCAGATAATCAAAAAGGGAGTGACAGAGAATCACCATCATCAAAGAAACGGATAAGTAAAAAAATTACATATAAGGAGAAGAAGCCTGCTACCCAAAAAGAAGGTACAACTTTAACTTATTTTTATGATTCGTTGATCATTCTCCGTGTCGATTTAACACGGATAATGTCATTCTCCGTGTCAATTTACAAGGAGAATGACATTCTCCTTGTAAATTGTCGATTTACAAGGATAATGTCATTTTCCGTTTTATTTAGCACGGAGAATGTCATTCTCCTTGTAAATTTACAAGAAAGAATGTCATTCTCCGTGTCGATTTACACGAAGAATGTCATCTTCTTGTAAATTGACACGGAGAAGGACATTCTCCTTGTAAATTTACAAGGAGAATGACATTCTCCGTGTCGATTTACACGGAGAATGTCATTCTCCTTGTAAATTTTCAAGGAGAATGACATTCTCCGTGTAAATCGACACGAAGAATGGCATTCTCCTTGTAAATTTACAAGGAGAATGACATTCTCCGTGTTAAATAAAACGGAGAATGACATTCTCCTTGTAAATCGACACGGAGAATGTCATTCTCCGTATAAATAACACGGAGAATGTCATTCTCCTTGTAAATTGACACAGAAAATGACATTCTTCTTGTAAATTTACATGGAAAATGACATTCTTCGTGCCGATTTAACACGGAGAATGACATTTTGTAAATTTATAAGGAGAATGTCATTCTCCGTGTCGATTTACACGGAGAATGTCATTCTCCTTGTAAATTTACATGGAGAATGTCATTTTTCGTGTCGAATTAAAACGGAGAATGACATTCTCCTTGTAAATTTACAAGGAGAATGACATTCTCCGTGTTAAATAAAACGGAGAATGACATTCTCCTTGTAAATCTCAATGTCATTCTCCGTGCCGATTTACACGGAGAATGTCATTCTCCTTGTAAATTGACACGGAGAATGACATTCTTCTTGTAAATTGACACGGAGAATGACATTCTTCTTGTAAATTTACATGGAGAATGACATTCTCCGTATCGATTTAACACGAAGAATGACATTCTCCTTGTAAATTTACAAGGAGAATGACATTCTCCGTGTTAAATAAAACGGAGAATGTCATTCTCCTTGTAAATCGACACGGAGAATGTCATTCTCCGTGTCGATTTAACACGGAGAATAACATTATCCTTCATAACTTACACAGAGAATATCATTTTCCGTTTAAAAGTAAACGGAGAATGACCATTTTCTTCTTATATCAATGGATAACAGTTATCATAAACCTAATTTATTGTTTATGTTTTTTTTTTGTTTTTTTTTCTTGTTTTGTAGAAAAAACTACTATCAGGAATAAGGATTCTAGAGTTTTCCGTGCTACTTTCAAAACAACTCTAGAACTTATGGAGGTTGTCACTGTAAATGG
The DNA here is from genome assembly GCA_029216955.1 of Iris pallida. Classification (NCBI taxonomy): domain Eukaryota; kingdom Viridiplantae; phylum Streptophyta; class Magnoliopsida; order Asparagales; family Iridaceae; genus Iris; species Iris pallida. Next base: position 12,330,041 of record JANAVB010035817.1, on the reverse strand, counting down.
CGGCTGTTTACCCGTGCCAGTCATTGAATCTTTAAAGAATACCGGTTTCTGGAATTTAATTGAGGTATTCTACAAAAGTAGAGTTGAGACAAAGGAATTGGCGAAGGCAACAGAAGGTCTCGAGAACTTGATTGGAACCTACAGGGAAGACAAAAAAGGTGTGGGTTACTTTCAGTTGAGCAACACTGTCCAAATAGTGCCAAGCGTCGATAATGTAGCAACCATCTTCGGTCTACCGCTTAGGGAAGAGAGCGAGACTGATTTTAACTGTAGAAAATTGATAATGGAGAAACATAAACAGCCACCAGCACCAGAATCTTATAGCCTGTGTAACACGTATTTTACAAGGTTGCTGGCTAATTCCAAGGGCACACAAGGAAAAGTAACTAACCATGAAGTGAAAAATAAGTTCTTCCAAGTATTACAGCAGCTTCGTAGTGGAGATAAGACTGTTAATCCAGATGAGTTGGTCAAGTTGCTGATCTTCCACTTGTGCCAAACTGTATTCTTCACTAAATCTGGCGGTTCAAGTTTGCCATACAAATTCTTCACCTTGGTGGACAACATAGAAGTTATCAACAGTATATGCTGGCCAAGGTTAATACTGGAATATGTCATGGATAGTATAAAGAGGAGTACAAGTAAATGTGTGGGAGGGGATTACTCCGATGTTTACTCCAAAATGGAAGGTTGTACAATATACTTCCTATATTGGTTTACAGAACATACTATCCTTCTGGAAAGGAAATTTGAACCAATTCCAAATTACCCAAGATTTTTCACATGGGATGGGTACAGAATCTCAACCTTCCTCAGGACCGAATACCCCCAGGAAATAAATTCTCCGTACATATTCAAAGACTTGGTCATATCTGTTGGGCAAGAAGGAGGACACCTGGAAGGTGAGGAACCTATACAAGGAGAAATTCCACAAGAGGGTAGGGGAGAGACGGGGGAGGAAGGGATACCTGGGGCTGAGGTTAATGACGAACAAGTCGAAATCAGCGACACGATTGGTGACTTGGCACTGGAATTGGAGGAATTAAGAAGACAGAATTCTGATATTCAGACACAGAATGAGAAGCTCTTCGAAAAGATTAAAGAGCTAGAGGCACAACTCCGTGCAGTCAAAGCTGATATGGAAAGCTCGGCACATGAATCAGAGAAAATCAGAAGACAGAATTCTGATCTGCTTGCACAGAACTGTCTACTCACGAAAAAGCTTCAAAAGCTAAACACACAAGAAGCCCATCAACGTGCAATCAGAAGCACAATGGAAGGTTCAGTGAAGCAATTGGAGGATGTGAGATCACAAAACCTTGTACTTTTAGAAGATAATGCAACGCTCAGCGACAGGGTTAAAGAGCTAAAAGCACAAGGTAAAATCTTCTCTTTTTTAAATTTGTGATTTGTAATTCTACAAGTTTTATTGCAGTAAAATGCCATTCTCCGTTTCAATCTAACACGGAGAATGTCATTCTCCGTGTCATTTAATACGACAATGATATTCTCCGTGTTAAATTAACACGGAGAATGGTCTTTTCCATTGTTAAATTGAGAATTCTTTACTTTATTTTTTTAATTCACATCGTACCTTTCATTCTTGTTTGTTTTATAACAGTACAAATAACAGAGCAGCTTAGAAAAACAAATAACAGGCTTGTTAAGGAGAAAAAAGAGCTTCAAGAGAAGGTTGAAGCTCTGAATAAAGAAGCGATTGAAAATGATGTGGCACAAGGTAAAATCTGCTCTTTTGTATATTTGTGATTTGTAATTCTCCATGTTTTATTGCAGTTAAATGGCCATTCTCTGTTTTATGTTGCAGGAGAATGACATTCTCCGTGTTAATTTAGACGGAGAATGACATTCTCCGTTTTAATTAAAACGGAGAATGTCATTCTCCGTGTAAATTAACACGGAGAATGTCATTCTCCGTGTAGAATTACACGGAGAATGTCATTCTCCGTGTAGAATTACACGGAGAATGTCATTCTCCGTGTAGAATTACACGGAGAATGTCATTCTCCTTGTTACATGTAGTAGAATGAACAATTCTCCGTGTATAATTACACGGAGAATGACATTCTCCGTGTTAGATTAAACGGAGAATGTTAAATCCTATTGTCACATGGGCATGATCATTCTCCGTATTAATTACACATGAGATTCTACATTCTCCGTGTCATTAGTACAGGGAGAATGACATTCTCCGTTTTAATTAACACGAAGAATGACATTCTCCGTTTTAATTAACACGGAGAATGTAATTCTCCGTGTACTAATGACACGGAGAATGTCTTTTCCATTGTTAAAACTGAGAATGTTCTTTACTTTTTTTTTCATTGACATCGTACCTTTCATTGATGTTTGTTTTATATCTGTACAAATAACAGAGCAGCTGAGACGAGCAAATAAAAGGCTCGCTGATGAGAAAAATAAGCTTCAAGGGCAAGTTGAATTGTTGAGTAAAGAAACCATTGAAAAGGATGCTGAAATCAATAATCAAAAAGCCATAATTGATGCATTGCAGCTTACAGAGCCTCAACAAGTTCCAAAAAAACAACCTGACAAACCTGATGAACCAAAAGTATCCAAAAGAGGATTAGGAAGGGGGGAAAGAGGAGGCCAAAACCATCAGATGTAATAACTAATGATAATTTTACTTCCTTGAGGAAGAATACAGCAAAAAGGCAGAAGATTAAGGACGATCTGAAGCCAAAACCTCAACCCAAACCCAGAGCAAAAAAAAACAATAAGAAGGATGATTCAGCATCCAACGAAGAAGCCAGAATTGCAGAACTGGTAAAAAATGGCAAAATACTCAGGGAATGCAAGGACCTCAGACTTTGGAATGAGGCAGATAAAGAGCTGCAGAAGCTTTACAAGGACCTCGTATTCAAAAACAAGATGAATCCAGGGTATGTATTCTTCTATATTCCTTTCGTCTTTTTTCACAATTATTTTTGTCCATTTCTATTGATTTAATCTAACTGAACTAAATTTATGTGCAGTAATCTTGTATATTATTCTGCTGCAAGTCAAAATGAAGTTGGAATTATCCTGACAGCAATAGACATGCAAGATATATTCAACTATCAAGACATGGAGGCTGGTATACTAAACATAATAATAATGAAGATGAAAAAAGAACAAGAAAAATCAAGAAGTGAACCACAATCAAGTTCACAAGAGGTGCAGCATAAGTGGTCTGCATTTATGTTGCCCCACACATTGGTAAGAATCAAGACTGAAATATCTCTCCTATTCATGTATACACCGATGAAACTAACTAATGATATTCTGTCTTTGTTTTTGGGAAACAGTCCATCGTTCGCCAAGCTCATGTTAAAGATGCAAAAGACGGTTGTCACCCCCACATTCGTGAATAAGGCTAATATAGTCATTTATAATATTTCACTATTTTATTTATATTATTTAAATATTATTTTTAGTGTTTTTATATTATTTAAATAGGTATTTTATCGATAGAGTTTTTATTTATAAAGTTTAATATATATATACTAAAATATTTAGTTTTTATTTATAAATAAATTCTGATTTTATTTATATATATATATATTTTGGGTAATATTTCATTTATTGGAATATATATATAAACATATATATATGGGTAAATATTATAGATTTATTTTATAGGTTTATTTTATATAAATAAATATATATGTATACATGTATATATATATATAATATATGTATATATGTATATATATTTGTATGTATGTATGTATGTATGTATGTATGTATGTATGCATGTATTTATGTGTGTGTGTATAAATATATATATATATAAAATATATATATTAGCTTAAGTAAGAAAGAAAGCAAGAAAAGAAAAAAAAAAGAAATAATAAAAACCAAACAAACACATGCGCGCCCACACCAAAAAAAGGAAGCAGCAGCAATAGCTGCTAGCTAAACCGAGCCCTTCGGGTTCGGCAAAGCCGAAGCCCGACTTCCCCCTTATATATTTTGTAGAGAGAGAGAGAGAGAGTTAAAAAATTTCACAGAAACCCTAACCCAAACCCTAGCCGCACACCTCCCGACGTTCCCGGCAACCGTGTGAGGCCAGCCAGCCATCGGAGGACGGCCAATAACCATCGGATCCCGCGCGCGCAACATCAACCACAACAGAAATCCACTTCAAGGTAACCATCTTCTCCGTCTCGTTTCTACACGCACGCTCGATCAATTTTCGAGCCATTTCTTCCGGTATGATCCTAACATATACACCTTTAATTTCCCTCAAATAGTTTGTGCCGATTCGTACCATGTGCGACGAAAAACGAGTTCTAAAATCGAGAAAAAACTCGATTTTCTGGGTTTAGAAACTGTCCCGAAATCCCAACTTTGTGGTCGATATGCGACCAGCGTGTTGTGTTTTTTCAAAATCGGTTTAAAGAGACTTGTATACAACCTATAGGGATTTAAAACTTTTTTTTGTAGAACTGAATTTCATGCACTGTACAGAAAGTTATTGATTTATGAAGTTGGAGAAAAAACTGATTTTCAAAAGTGGATTTTTATAAAAATTGTCCCGATACGCCATCTGTCCCGTCAATCCGGACGACGTGGTCGCGAACCGAAAGCATCGAAAGGTGCGTATCGACTTCGTGGTCGTGTGGGCATTGACGGAATTCAAATTGGTCGCGTGTGCGCGACGAATTTGATGCGTATCCGTCAAAAAATTTACCGTATCGACCTTTTGCATATTTGTCAATTACTTTGTGCACACTCATCAAATCGCGACGAAACTTGCGCCATTGGATTCGAAATATTTTTCTGGTACTATATGCCAAGTTTGGTCCGATTTTGAGATCGTTGATCGGAACGCCATTTTGGCGGCCCACAATCCCACTCAACGGGTGATTTTGTGCGCAGCCCACCGGAATCTAAAATTGGACATACCGTTGGGTTCGTCTCGTCAAACTGGACCTGTAGACATATAGTTTGATGAGTTTAGAGACCGTAGATTCTGGCACGTTTTTCGGTGCAAAGTGGGTCCAACAGCGGACACCATTTTGACCCGAAATTACCGTTTTGTCCCTGTGTCCAGAATTGGACTTATAGGTAGGCATTTCTAGCTAATTTGACCATTCTGAGAATGTTGGTAATGTTTGTTTTAGTATTAGGAGACAGTTGTGCGAGTTGACCGCTCGTGGCTCATTGAGTGGGTTGTAGTTTCGATTTTCTCAGCTCAGGACGACAGGCGAGTACATTCTCTGATAGTTTTCATTGTCTTGATATCTACTATATCCGATTCAGTTGTAGTGTTATACTTGATTCTTGACACGAGGATACACGGACTAGTATACGTGAATCTCGTCATGAGATGTCATTCCTGGTTTACCTGGTATATGAGTACATTGTTCGATATTGTTTCTTGTACTTGTATAGACACCGATTTGGGAGTGGGCTGGCCCCCTGCTCTTCGAATCCCGTGTCATGACCTGTCATGTCTGGATTCATTATACTACTCGGGGATGGGGGAGTTATTAGAGGTTATGTGATCATTACCCTTACTTGTTTATTACTTGCGCATAGCTCTACCCTCACCACACGTAGGGTGTATCCTGACCTTATACTACTTGTGCATAGCTTTCCATTTTGGTCGACCTGATTCCTATATTATTATACTACCTGTACATAGCCGGTCAAATGGAACAGCCTGATCTTGACCCAAGCCGATCACATAACGCTCTAATATCTCATGGCACTTTATTTTTATGTTTACATCATACCTCAGTTTACTTTCCATTGTTTATATTCCAGTTTTATCTTATATCTCACACATGACATGATATCCAGTTCTCTTGTACCGTTTTACTTTCAGTCTTGATATTCCATCTTGTATTTCATTATGATTGTCTCTTATAGTATTTGTCAATTCATATGGAACTGCTGTTGGCGTTTGTACTTGCTCATATCCTGACAGGATAACTCCCGTTATTTTTCAGAGGATTTAGATGCAGATTGCCCGACCTACTACGGGTTTGGCATAGATTGAGCCTACGACCAGGACCATCCTGTGGACCCGGTGTTCGTAGATGACGCACCGCCAGTAGTGACCTAGTTCACCTAGATTTTGTCTTGATTATATTCTAGTTTGATACTTTGAGACTTGTAGTTTTTATTTCGGGATATTGTTTTATGTCTTGGTCTCTGAACTTTTGATTGTGGCTCGGCACTATTTCAGACAATTTATCTCATCTTTATCTTTATCTTTATCATCGTGTTTATCTTCCTTAGAATTATGTGATTGGGTGGTGGTTATATTCCTCCGTGTGGAGATGACAGGTTATATTTTGTGTCTTAGATTCTATATATTCTAGATGAAGTTTTACAGCGTTCTACCGCCGATACTACGGCGTAGGCTGGACGTACCTACGTGCTCGTGCCCCTAAATAGGGTGCGGGTCGTGACACGTTTTTATGGTGGCCCATGCAGGTCAGAGTTCGCAACTAGTGCGATTTCGTAATGGTGCTCAACTTAGAGTGCTAATTACGAGCCTGCTCTTAGGATATAGGTTTTAGGTTATGATAGGAATTACTCAATCACATATTAGGAAAACTCTAATCTTTTGATTTCCATGACAAACTCTTCTTGCATTTCGAAATAAATTGTCCTTCCTTGATGATATCCTATCATGTGCCATATTGATTTCTTTGCTTGAATATGTCTCCAAGATGACGGTGACGCGAGCTCAGGCAGCTGGATCTAGTGCAGCACCGGAGAGGTCCGATCCGTCGCAACCTATTTTTCTGACTGAGAGAGCTGCGGATCAGGAGATTGACCCTACTGTCCCTGCCGTTCCAGAGGTAGCGACAACAGTACCGGAGGGTCTTCCTCCACAAGTCCCGAGGACTGTACCTGTTCAGCCGGGGACTCTTCCACCTCCACCAGCGTTGTCGATTGATGCTACTCAGACGTTCGCATTCCTCCAGCAGATGATGGAGGCGCAGCGAGCGCAAGCTGAGGCTTCACAGCGGCAGACAGAGATTTTGAGGCAGAGCATGGAGAATGCGCACCAGTTAGCGCTCGCCGCTGTAGAGAAGGTGACTGCAATTCAGACTCAGGACGCTCCAGCCCAGCAGCCACAGCAGCAGCAGGTGAAACCTGGCTCCGTGATAGATTTCAAGAAGATGTTTCCTCGAGAATTCAAGGGAACAGAAGGGATCCTGTATACCGATGATTGGCTAGAGGATGTTGAACGGAGCCTGGGGTTAGCACAGCTTCCAGAGGGACTATGGGTCTCTGCAGCAGCTAGTCAGTTCTTTGATATCGCTCTGACTTGGTACCGTACAGACCCTCGCGTGACAGTGACAGGCTTGACATGGGTGAACTTCAAGAAGCTATTCAAGGAGAAATTCTTTCCTGATGTGGCTCTTAGTGCACTGGAAGGCCAGTTTGTAGGACTTGTGCAAGGGAACATGTTTGTGGACGAGTATGCGGCGGAGTTCTTCCGTCTGAGCCGGTTCGCTCCGGGCATGGTTCAGGATGCTGGAGAGAAGGCCCGCAAGTTCAGGAGGGGCCTGAACCACGTCGTCAGATCACGCACGTCTGGACGTCGTACTGCGACCCTTGAGGACATTCTGATGGACGCTCAGATTGCAGAGGAGGACTTGGGTCTCAGGCCCAAGAGGAGTAGTGATGCTATGGGTGCTGGTTCCAGTGCAGGACCGGCCAAGCGACCTCAGACTCAGCAGAAGCCGTTCCACCAGCAGCAGTATCAGCAGCACCAGGCACCAGCACATGCACAGCATCAGCAGGGGCAGAGGCAGGTTCCGCAGTGTGCTTTTTGCGGGAAGCCGGGACACACCCGAGAGGTCTGCAGGAAGAGGTTGGGCATTTGTCTATTCTGTGGAGCGCCCGACCACCAGTTGAGAGATTGTCCTACTCGTCCAGCTCGGGGTGGTCAGGATAGAGCTCCTCCTGCTAGAGCTCCAGTGGGACCAGCTGTTCAGCAGAGGGGTCCGCCACTTCCGACCCGGCAGCAGCATTTTGCCCAGCATCAGAGGGGAGCAGCTCAGGATAGGGCGTTCGCACTGACGGTCGAGGAGGCCGAGCCCATAGCAGACGTGGTGGTAGGTTCTGTTCTACTCGATTCATTTTCTGCATTAGCTTTGTTTGACTCTGGTGCTACGCATAGTTTTGTATCTGTCTCTTTTGTACTTAGACACAATATTATTGCTGAACCACTGAGTAGGACTTGTAAGATTATGACCGGGGGAGGCATTATCCTGGTCAATAATATTTGTAAGGGACGAAGAGTTACACTGGGAGGTCGGGATTTAAGTGCGTCCTTGCTCGTAATGCCCCTTCCGAGCTACGATATGGTACTCGGTATGGATTGGTTGAGCAGACATCATGCTAGTATAGACTGTAGAGGAGGCCGAGTTTTGTTTAGACCGTCGGGAGAGCCAGAGTTTGAGTTCGCCAGGGGAGCAGCTGAGCCAGGAGATGATTTTTATGGAGCTATGTTGACGGGGCAGGAATTGCCACATCCACTGATAGCAGGATTCTTGGATGTTTTCCCTGATGAGTTGCCGGGAATGCCGCCAGACAGGGATGTTGAGTTCTCTATAGACTTGGTGCCGGACGCTGAGCCTGTCTCGCAGCATGTCTATAGGATCAACAACAGCGAGTTGGCAGAGCTGAAGAAGCAAGTCGACGAGCTGCAGGATAAGGGATTCATCCGATCCAGTTATTCACCTTGGGGCGCACCTATTCTGTTTGTACCGAAGAAGGATGGGACGGTACGCATGTGTGTCGACTATAGAGCGCTCAATAACCTCACTATCAAGAATAAATACCCGTTGTCGAGGATTGACGACTTATTTGATCAGTTGAGCGGCGCGAAGGTTTTCTCGAAGATAGACTTGAGGTTCGGTTACCATCAGCTGAAGGTGAAGAAGGAGGACATTCCGAAGATGGCTTTTCAGACTCGGTATGGCCAGTATGAGTTCACTGTTATGCCATTCGGGTTGACCAATGCTCCAGCGGTATTCATGAACTTGATGAACAAGGTATTCCATCAGTACCTTGACAAGTTCGTGTTGGTCTTCATAGATGACATATTGATCTACTCGAAGACACCAGAGGAGCACGAGGAGCATCTGCGGATTGTGCTAGAGACTCTCAGAAAGGAGCAGTTGTATGGGAAGCTGTCGAAGTACGAGTTTTTCCTGGAGAAGGTAGAGTTCTTAGGTCATATGGTGACCGAGCATGGGATCTCAGTGGACCCGAAGAAGATTTCAGCAGTTGAGTCTTGGTCCACACCGAGCTCAGTCGCCGAAATTCGGAGCTTTTTGGGTCTGGCAGGCTATTATAGAAAGTTCGTTCAGGACTTCTCTCGGATTGCAGAGCCGATGACTAGACTTTCCCGGAAAGACGTAGAATTCGTCTGGACCGAGGAGTGTCAGGCTGCTTTTGATGAGTTGAAGAAGAGGTTGACTACAGCTCCTATCTTGACGTTGCCATCTGGGACTGGCAGTTTCACGATCTACAGTGACGCTTCTGGAAAGGGCTTGGGTTGCGTTCTTCAACAGCACGGGAAGGTGATTGCCTATGCATCCAGGCAGTTACGTCCTCATGAGAAGAACTACCCTACCCATGATCTGGAGTTGGCAGCTGTTATCTTTGCTTTGAAGCTGTGGAAGGCACTACCTATACGGAGAGCGAGTGGAGATCTTTACGGATCACAAGAGCTTGAAGTACGTGTTCATCCAGAAGGAATTGAACATGAGATAGAGGCGCTGGCTTGAGCTGATGAAGGACTTCGATATCTCTTTGCAGTACCATCCAGGAAAGGCCAACGTAGTTGCAGATGCCTTGAGCAAGTATTCAGTCGCTATGTATTTGACGACAGATCGTCATCTATTGGCCGATCTGGATAGTTTGGGTATCGAGGTGATCGTTCCGGGCATGGAGGTTCAGATGTGGGGTTTACGGATTCAGTCTACGTTGATGGACAGAGTCAGATCAGCACAGTTTGATGACGTGACCTTGAGGAGCATCAGGGAGCAGGTACAGGCCGGATTACTAGACGATTTCTCTATAGCCGAAGATGGGTCGCTGAGGCACGGTACTAGATTGTGCATACCGAGTGGAGAGCTTCGGGAGGAGATTCTGCAGGAAGCGCATCGTTCCCAGTACTCTATGCATCCTGGAGCCAACAAGATGTACAGAGACCTGAGGGAGCATGTATGGTGGTATGGCATGAAGCGAGATGTAGCTCAGTTTGTATCTCGATGCTTAGTGTGCCAGCAGGTGAAAGCCGAGAGACAGAGGCCAGGTGGTCTGCTTCAGCCACTACCCATTCCAGAGTGGAAGTGGGAGCACATCACTATGGAATTTGTATCTGGACTTTCACGATCTTCATGAGGGAAAGACGCGATTTGGGTCATCGTTGATAGATTGACCAAATCGGCCCACTTTTTACCTTTCAAGGTGGGACTATCTACGGAGAAGCTGGCAGAGATGTATGTGCGGCAGGTAGTCAGATTGTACGGAGTTTCGGTAAGCATCGTCTCGGATCGAGATAGTCGTTTCACTTTCCACTTTTGGAGGGGTTTGCATACTAGCTTGGGCACCCAGCTCAAGTTCAGTACCGCGTATCACCCCCAGACGGACGGGCAGTCGGAGAGGACCATCCAGACACTCGAAGATATGCTTCGCACTTGTGTGTTAGATTTTGGAGGATCTTGGGAGGACCATCTTCACCTGGTAGAGTTTGCTTACAACAACAGCTATCAGGCCAGTATAGAGATGTCGCCATTTGAGGCTCTATATGGACGGAGATGTCGCACTCCATTGTCATGGGACGATGTCGGTGAGAGAGTTTTGCTTGGCCCGGAGATGGTGGTGGATGCAGCAGAGAAGGTTAAGTTGATCAGGGATAGACTTCGGGTGGCTCAGGATAGACAGCGACATTGGGCCGATAGCCACCGGAGACCGTTAGAGTTCGAGGTTAGTATCAGTTTTTCTGTTTGTGCTTGTTGGTGATTGTTTGCTTTAGGATCTTGTATTGAGTCTTGTCTTGTGTCTAGGTTGGCGATATGGTGTTCCTGAGAATTTCTCCGACACGGGGCACGATTCGTTTTGGCCGAGGCGGGAAGCTTAGTCCGCGCTTCATCGGACCTTTCACTATTCTTGGAAGGGTCGGTGCAGTGGCCTATCGACTAGACTTGCCGCATATGCTCGAGGGAGTCCATAACGTGTTCCATGTGTCGTAGTTGAGGCGGTACGTGGCAGACTCTAGTCACGTATTGGATCACTCCGAGTTAGAGGTGGGGCCTACTCTCCGCTATCCAGAGCAACCTGTGGAGATTTTGGATCGTCGTGAGAAGGTGCTCCGGAACCAAGTTATTCCTTTGGTTCGTGTCGCATGGAGGCATCACTCTCCAGGTGAGTCTACCTGGGAGAGGAAGGACGAGATGCGGGAGGATTACCCTTATCTCTTCGAGCCTTGAGGTATTTTTCTTTGTTCTTGCTACTGTTATTGTGCTAGTTTGCTCTAATTTCGAGGACGAAATTTTTTTTTAGGAGGGTAGATTTGTCACCCCCACATTCGTGAATAAGGCTAATATAGTCATTTATAATATTTTACTATTTTATTTATATTATTTAAATATTATTTTTAGTGTTTTTATATTATTTAAATAGGTATTTTATCGATAGAGTTTTTATTTATAAAGTTTAATATATTTAATATATATATATACTAAAATATTTAGTTTTTGTTTATAAATAAATTCTGATTTTATTTATATATATATATATATTTTGGGTAATATTTCATTTATTGGAATATATATATAAATATATATATATATATATATATATATATATATATATATATATATATATATATATATATGGGTAAATATTATAGGTTTATTTATATAAATAAATATATATGTATACATGTATATATATAAAATATATGTATATATGTATGTATGTATGTATGTATGTATGTATGTATGTATGTGTGTGTGTATAAAAATATAATATATATATATATATATATATATATATATATATATATATATATATATATATATATATATATATATTAGCTTAAGTAAGAAAGAAAGCAAGAAAAGAAAAGAAAAAAAAAAGAAATAATAAAAACCAAACAAACACATGCGCGCCCACACCAAAAAAAGGAAGCAGCAGCAATAGCTGCTAGCTAAACCGAGCCCTTCGGGTTCGGCAAAGCCGAAACCCGACTTCCCCCTTATATATTTTGTAGAGAGAGAGAGAGAGTTAAAAAATTTCACAGAAACCCTAACCCAAACCCTAGCCGCACACCTCCCCGACGTTCCCGGCAACCGTGTGAGGCCAGCCGGCCACCGGAGGACGGCCAATAACCATCGGATCCCGCGCGCGCAACATCAACCACAACAGAAATCCACTTCAAGGTAACCATCTTCTCCGTCTCGTTTCTACACGCACGCTCGATCAATTTTCGAGCCGTTTCTTCCGGTATGATCCTAACATATACACCTTTAATTTCTCTCAAATAGTTCGTGCCGATTCGCACCATGTGCGACGAAAAACGAGTTCCAAAATCGAAAAAAAACTCGATTTTCTGGATTTAGAAACTGTCCCGAAACCCCAACTTTGTGGTCGATTTTCGACCAGCATGTTGTGTTTTTTCAAAATCGGTTTAAAGAGACTTGTAGACAACCTATAGGGCTTTAAAACTTTTTTTGTAGAACTGAATTTCATGCACTGTACATAAAGTTATTGATTTATGAAGTTGGAGAAAAAATTGATTTTCAAAAGTAGATTTTTATAAAAATTGTCCCGATACGCCGTCCGTCCCGTCAATCCGGACGACGTGGTCGCGAACTGAAAGCATCGAAAGGTGCATATCGACTTCGTGGTCGTGTGGGCTTTGACGGAATTCAAATTGATCGCGTGTGCGCGACGAATTTGATGCGTATCCGTCAAAAAATTCACCGTATCGATCTTTTGCATATTTGTCAATTACTTTGTGCACACTCATCAAATCGCGACGAAACTTGTGCCATTGGATTCGAAATATTTTTTTGGTCCTGTATGCCAAATTTGGTCCGATTCTGAGACCGTTGATCGGAACGCCATTTTGGCGGGCCCATAATCCCACTCAACGGATGATTTTGTGCGCAGCCCACCGGAATCCAAAATTGGACATACCGTTGGGTTTGTCTCGTCAAACTGGACCTGTAGACATATAGTTTGATAACTTTAGAGACCGTAGATTCTGACACGTTTTTCGGTGCAAAGTGGGTCCAACGGCGGACACCATTTTGACCCGAAATTATCGTTTTGCTCCTGTGTCCAGAATTGGACTTATGGGTAGGCGTTTCTAGCTAATTTGACCATTCTGAGAATGTAGGTAATGTCTGTTTCAGCATTAGGAGACAGTTGTGCGAGTTGACCGTTCGTGGCTCATTGAGTGGGTTGTAGTTTCGATTTTCTCAGCTCAGGACGACAGGCGAGTACATTCTCTGATAGTTTTCATTGTCTTGATATCTACTATATCCGATTCAGTTGTAGTGTTATACTTGATTCTTGACACGAGGATACACGGACTAGTATACGTGAATCTCGTCATGAGATGTCATTCCTGGTTTACCTGGTATATGAGTACATTGTTCGATATTATTTCCTGTACTTGTATAGACACCGATTTGGGAGTGGACTGGCCCCCTGCTCTTCGAATCCCGTGTCATGACCTGTCATGTCTGGATTCATTATACTACTCGTGGATGGGGGAGTTATTAGAGGTTATGTGATCATTACCCTTACTTGTTTATTACTTGCGCATAGCTCCACCCTCACTACACGTAGGGTGTAGCCTGATCTTATACAACTTGTGCATAGCTTTCCATTTTGGCCGGCCTGATCCCTACATTATTATACTACCTGTGCATAGCCGGTCAAATGGAACAGCCTGATCTTGACCCAAGTCGATCACATAACGCTCTAATATCTCATGGCACTTTATTTTTATGTTTACATCATACCTCAGTTTACTTCCCATTGTTTATATTCCAGTTTTATCTTATATCTCACACATGACATGATATCCAGTTCTCTTGTACCATTTTACTTTCAGTCTTGATATTCCATCTTGTATTTCATTATGATTGTCTCTTATAGTATTTGTCAATTCACATGGAACTGCTGTTGGCGTTTGTACTTGCTCATATCCTGACAGGATAACTCCCGTTGTTTTTCAGAGGATTTAGATGCAGATTGCCCGACCTACTACGGGTTTGGCATAGATGGAGCCTACGACCAGGACCAGCCTGTGGACCCGGTGTTCGTAGATGACGCACCGCCAGTAGTGACCTAGTTCACCTAGATTTTGTCTTGATTACATTCCAGTTTGATACTTTGAGACTTGTAGTTTTTATTTCGGGATATTGTTTTATGTCTTGGTCTCTGAACTTTTGATTATGGCTCGGCACTATTTCAGACTATTTATCTCATCTTTATCTTTATCTTTATCATCGTGTTTATCTTCCTTAGAATTATGTGATTGGGTGGTGGTTATATTCCTCCGTGCGGAGATGACAGGTTATATTTTGTTTCTTAGATTCTATATATTATAGATGACCTTTTACAGCGTTCTACCGTCGATACTGCGACGTAGGCTGGACGTACCCACGTGCTCGTGTCCCTAAATAAGGTGTGGGTCGTGACAATGGTGCCATTCAAAATTTCAAAATAGATATCGAAGACCTAATCATGGATTTACAGGACGACATAGAGTGGCTATTCATGCCTGTCTTCGATGAAGACATAAAATACTATACGCTCCTGACATTCAACTTCAGCTCGTACAAGTGGGCACGCTACAACTCCTTGGTGCAAAACACGTACGAATCGAGCAAGGCAGATGCAGAATATATGAAGGAGGTCTTAGAGCATATCATAAGGAGAAAAATTGAGATGATGAGGCAAAAATGCAAGGCGATGATGGAGTATGAAAGCACAAATACGGATTTTTGTTCAAACTGCCCACAACAAAAAGCACCCAACTGCCTCTTGTACACAGCATATTTTATGAAGTGCTTGATGATTCATCCCTTCACAATACCAGTAAGAGGAAATGACGATGACATAATTCATAGTAGGATTACAAAAATTAGGTTGCAATGGCTTAAGAGGTTGCTTAGAAGTCCAAATACAGCAGATGAACACATTATGAAAATGACAATGTACTAAGAAAGAACTGTATATTACATTGTTCTGTATATATGAAAATGCAGTTATATTCTTCTTGTCTGTGTCGTTTTGTTACATCTGCTCTGTATTATATTACATTGTTCTGTATATATAAAAATGCAGTTATATTCTTCTGTGTCGGTGTCATTTTGTTACATCTACTCTGTATTATATTACATTGTTCTGTATATATGAAAATGCAGTTATATTCTTCTGTGTCTGTGTCGTTTTATTACATCTGCTCTGTATTATATTACATTGTTATGTATATATGAAAATGCAATTATATTCTTCTGTGTCTGCGTCTTTTTGTTACATCTGATGTCTTGTATTACATTGTTATATATATATATATATATATATATATATATATATATATATATATATATATATATATATATATATATATATATATATATATATATATATATATATATAATTTTTGAATGACCATTCTGTGTCAATTTCATAATGAGGAATGACCATTCTGTGTTATTTTTCGTGTAATTTAAAACGGAGAATGTCATTCTCCGTTTTAAAATACAGGGAGAATAGCCATTCTCCGTGTTAATGAACACGGAGAATGTTCTTTCTCTGTTGTACTTATAGGAGAATGAATGTTCTCCGTGCTAAATAACATGAAAAATGGTCATTCCAGTTTTAAAACGAAAGAGGATGACCATTCTCCGTGTTAAATAAAACGGAGAATATCAATCTCCGTGTTAAAAATGCACAAGGATGGACATTCTCCGTTTAAAAACACGGAGAATGTCATTCTCCGTCATACTTAACACGGAGAATACATTCTCCGTGTTTTTAAACGGAGAATGTTCATTTTAGTTTTAAAATACTGAAATGGTCATTCTCCGTGTTATTTACCACGGAGAATGTCATTCTCCGTATCATTTAATACGGAGAATGGTCATTCAATGCATGATAGACCATTGACCGTTTTAAATTACACTTGTAACAACTATTAAATGCCACCTTCTTTATTGGGGGGGTGGGAAGTTGAGTAGTTTGCGGAATGAACCTATTAGATGAGATTCATTATGCTGACTATTAGGTTCATCTGCATTTATTGGACAGTATGTCCTATATAAAGGGCTTTCTTGAGGAGCAAACTCCATCATCTTCATAGCATTTCCATTATGCACGACCCTGACTTAGTTTTGAGAGGAGAATGGCCTGGCATCAGTTGGCTGTTGGCTGTGGATCTCTTTGTTCAAAGTAGTTATGTCCTTGTAGAAGAACACGTTGTAGTGAATCTCGAGATGCATTGGAAGACCTTGTTCGAACCTGAACAACATCTTGGCAGTCCTCGTGCTTTGTCAAAAAGTTGGGGTGTCATGCTATGCCCTTCTCAGAAATGGTCTAGCATTCCCTTAGCAGAGCCACCCCGTTATTCCGAAAGAGCCACAAGTTGTGCTTTGTCCTGCTCATTCCGGCATTCGGGGTTACGGGTACAGGAAAGGAGGAATACGCTTCGATGCTATCTTATGTGAAGATAAACCCTCTCGTATGTGCACCAAGATGAATAAGGGTTGCACTTCTGTGAAGATAAACCCGCTTGTATGCTTCTTTAGGCCTTTCTGAATTTGTAATAGATGCTTTCTTTAAGAACAATATGAGTCTTTGTAATAGATCCTTTGTAGAAGAACAGTATGAGTCTTTCTGAATCTGTAATAGATCCTTTGAACACATATTAATAAAAGAACTTCTTTCTATAATTTTTGTTTCAATTTCATTTTTCTCTGTCTGTATACTTTGTAACATCTGCGGTGCATTCTATAATAAAATCACTGATAATATGACATTCACAGTTCAAATGAGAATGTTCATTCTCCGTGTTAAATTAAAGTACACATTAGAATATGACATTTTCTGTTTTAATTAAAATGTAAATGCCATTCTCCGTTTAATTCAACACGGAGAATGTCATTCTCCGTGTTGAATTCAACGGAGAATGGCATTTACAGTGTTATAACGCATGAGAATGTTCATTCTCCATGTAAGTTAAAAGATAATGGATTTCCAAGTATTAAAACGAATGAGAATTCCATTCTCCGTGTCACATAACACGGAGAATGACATTCTTTGTGTCACCTAATACACATAATGTCATTCTCCGTGTCACCTAGCACGGAGAATAACATTCTCAGTGTCACATAACACGGAGAATGACATTCTTTGTGTCACCTAACACACAGAATGTCATTCTGCGTGTCACCTGACACGGAGTATGTCATTCTCCGTTTTAAATGGACACGGAGAATGTCATTCTCCGTGTCAGCTAAAACGGAGAATAGCATTATCTGTGTCACCTAACACACAGAATGTCATTCTCCGTATTAAATTGAAACAGAGAATGTCATTCTTGTCATTCTCCGTCTAAGAATGACGGAGAATGGTTATTATGCATTCAAAAACTGTAAAACATTAGTATAACAGACTTCAAAATAGCACCATTGATATCAAAATTGTAAGAAATGTATGGAAAAAAACAGTTATATAAAAGGAAGAATATATGTATATGTATTAACGAGGGGGCACTGCCTCCTCGACCACCATATAAGCACGTGGGGGGAGAGGGCAAGTGCTGCGATTGTGATTACCTAATTCAAGACAATTATGTCACCTAACCTTCCTCTTCTATTTTCCCTTGTTTTCATAATTGCTCTTATAACGGTCCACCTTTGGTCGGCCGAGACCCCGTTTCGGAATAGGGGGTAGAACCAAATCAGTTGAATTATTTTTAAACTGTTTTCCAGAATCTGGAACTGGACGAATAGCACATGAATATAGCTTCTGGTAGAAATCTGATGTCCAATACTGCTCCACAAAATCGTAGACGGATTTGCCTGAACCAAATCTGATGCATTGGATTGCATGGCTGCATGGGAATCCATATACCTTCCATCTACGACAACTACAATGCCAATCAAGAAGATTCACCAAGTGGGAGGAAGTATCTGTCATCACCTCAAACTCGAAATCACCAGACCGATATACCTTATAAGACATGCCATCATCTGTAAGCTGCTTCAGCATATTCTCGGCGTATGGAGTCAATATGTTATTGAAATCACTTGCATCCTTGTGGCGATCTGAGATCATCTTCATCATCTTCACACGGATGACATTTACAATTGCTGATATAGGCAATTTCTTCTCAGCCTTTATCCATGTATTGAATGACTCTGCACAACTAGAAGCAACCTCACCGTATCTACATCCCGGGAAGAATGCATTTGACCAATTTTCAGGCTTTTGTTTATCCATCCATTTCACAACATGACCACAATTTAGATCATAAATCTTCTTAATTGCTTGTTTATACCCACCTTTATACATGGGAAAAAGACTAATTAATAAAGATGGAAATCAAGGAACAAGCACATGAAAAACAGGGACCATTATCCGTTTAATTTAACACGGAGAATGTCATTCTCTGTGTATTTTTAAACGGAGAATAACACGGAGAATAGTCATTCCCATTGTTAGAACGCATGAGGATTGTATTCTCCGTTCTAAACTAACGGAGAATGACATTCTCCGTTCTCAATGACACGGAGAATGACATTCTGTGTATAATTTAAAACAGATAATGTCATTCTCCGTTTTAAATCGACACGGAGAATGACATTCTCCGTGTTATTTACACGGAGAATGTTCATTCTACTTGTTAAAATAAAGGAAAATGCACAGAAAAGCTGCATATATCTGTCTCATTTACACACCTGGAGTTAGAGCATATACTGCTTGCCTCCAAGCTTCAAGTACATGCGGATACACTCTTTCATTTTCTTTTTCCTTCAGTGGTATGTTATTCTTCATGTGATAATAGCAATAGCTATGGTAAGCAGTAGGGAACACTTTGGGAACTTCAGAAACTAAACCGGTGCCTTGATCTGAAAGAAAAACGATATGCCTACTACATCCAACAACATTCTTGAGATTTTTAAGGAACCATTCTCAATTGTCACCATCTTCGTCCGAGACTATACCGTAGGCAATAGGGTAGAACTGTTGGTTACCATTCTTCGCTGTAGCAGACATCAAACACCCTCTAAACCTCCCTGTAAAGAAAGTCGCATCCAAATATAGCATCGGACGACAATATTGAAAGCCTTTGACACAAGCCCCATATGAAAGAAAAAGCCGCTGAAACCTCATTGACGTATCATCTTTCTGAAAGTCGATAACGGAACCAATATTGGTTTCCTTTACCTTTTCGACATACCAACACAAGTCGTTGTAAGCTCTAACATCATCTTCATACATTTCTTGGTGCACCAACCTAATGCCATGGTATGCCTGCCCGTAGGTAAGAGATAAACCATAGTCAACCTTGAATTCATCAACAACTGATTTTGTCGACTTTTTAGGATCCATCCGAACAATGTCACTAACCAAACTTTTCACAAACTTTGCTGGAACAACTATATTACCTTTATCCATATAGCCAGCTCCACAATTGTGTTCTCTCACATACTTCTTCACCTCAAAAATTTGATTATCTTTCGAAATAGATATAGCATGGAAGCTCCACAAACATGCATGGGTCTTGAAATTCTTGCAGCAAACGGTGTACCTCCCCGGCTCAGATTTTAGAATATGGAATGGATGACGAGATTCAAAACATACATTCCTAACAGCGTGCCTAACTTCTTCAACACCATTTAGAAAAATCTGACCAACGCCTGTAATTGATCCAGGCCACATATCCGATTTCCTCTTCTTTACTGTCTTAATTGAGCCCTCATAAAATTCTACTACTCGTTTATCCTTTACAGTAGGAGAACATCTACTACTCAAGGAACTAGAAGAGGAAGACGAAGGTCCCATAGGAATGCTTTGACAAGTAAAAGATGTCGATGAAGAACATGGAGGGTATACTTGCTCCACAAATAAATCAAAGCTCACGTCATGGGTACCATTGAAACCCCCAACCAAGGACCGAAGCCAAAAATTACTGTCAACATACAGTTCAGTCCCATCATAATGCAAAAACTTGAAACGAAAGGAAAGTGGATCCAAAGAAGTCCATCGATCACACACTTGATGTTTTAAAAATTCCACGGTACTTTCATGTGTGACACGACAGGAAACTATGTCTCTCTTGAAACAAAGATTAACTAAACAGCTTGAATCCATTCCCCCCTGATAACATAAAAACAGAAGAGATCACAAATGCAAAACCATTTTACAAAACAAGCCCGCACTGTTATTCAATTATATGTTTAATATTAATCTTATTTAAAATATCGTATTAGAGTCCGATACATCCGGTGGATAGACCCAACCCGAGCTTCATCCGGGCTCGGTCTTGGATTTTATATGTTGAACCCGAGGTCGGGTTGGGCTCGGACTCAGACTAAGCTTACCATTCATCGGGTTGGACTCGAGTGAAATCAAGTCCGAGCTAACCCGTCCAAGTTGCACCCCTAGCCGGCCAAGTAAAGCTGGGAACATTCCAGAAGATCCAGAGAAAGGGGGGGAGTTAATTTAGGGTTTTGTTCTCTGTCCTCTCAACATATTCGTGGAAGAGGAAAAAAGGAGGAGAAGAAGAAAAGATGCCTTGCCTTAATCTGTCCACCAACGTTAATCTCGACGGAGTCGACACATCTGCCATCCTCGCCGACGCCACCAAGACCGTCGCCAAGCTCATCGGCAAACCCGAAGCTGTCGGTTACTCCTCCCCTCTTCTCCCCCGATCCTCTCATTTCTTCTCGATCTATTCTGATGTGATTATTTTTACATACTTTAGGTTTGATTTCATCAAGATGTGTTATTATTTGATAGTTTCTCCATTTCGTCATCATTATGATCCAAGCCTCCTCCCATCCCATCAGAATGGGGTCTGCAACTAAAATCCTCCATCCCAAATTTGTGACCACCAACATTTTAGGCGTAGCTTAAGTTTCGTTTAGGCCTAGTTCCAGCAGGTCTGTTAGATTGTCATCTATGTTCGCGGTTTGATAAATAAAAGTATATGAACATGACTGTAAAGAAAGCTATGAGCGATTTAATCAACACTATAAAATTTTAAAACCCTCTAAGCTTCCTCTCACAGAACACAAGCTGTCAAATTTACATGCTTCTTATTGGCTTCTTTTTTTCGGCTGGCTATGCAAGAGGCGACCGAGCCTCTTTATATGTCCGGATTCCTTTACCTCCTACTTTCCTATAAATAGGATCCAAATAGGGAACCTAGAGTAATACAAATAGGACTCACCTACACTAATACTATTAGGATTCCACAATCTATAATTAATAACTAATAATGACCTATGTTAAACCAATCCTTTTTAGAATTGTATTACATTTTCAACATTCTCCAGTAATCTGTCTTCGAACATATCCCGATCAATCTTCTTAACTTCAAGAACGCATCTTGCTTTAAAGGATTCATAAAAATGTTAGCAACTTGATCTTCACTTTTGCAATAATATTCCTTAATCTTCTCATATTTGATCAAATCTCAAATATAATGGTAACATAGGTCGATGTGCTTGCATCTCTCGTGGAGCATTGTATTTTTTTATTGAGATAATTGAACAATTGTCGCAACAGATCACCGTCGGCCTATCTTGGATATGTTCAAGCTCTTCAAGTAATCTTCTTAGCCACACGATTTGAGTAATACATGATGACACTGTAAGGTACTATGGTTTGGCCGTAGATAACATCACTTCTTACTTCTTGGACAACCGTGTCAAAGTTGTACCCCCAAAGAAAAATACGTTACATGTGGTGGTCTTACGATAATTTGTACTTCTTGCAATCACTCTCAGTGAATCTAGCAATTGTAGAAGCAAAGGAGGACGAGCAATCCCTGAAAATCCGATTGTCAATCGGTGATAAAAGCAAAGTAGGACCTAGACAAGCTTTGTTTGGTCGTGGTCGAGACCGCGGTCGAGGTTGTTGAGGTTGCCGAACGTCACGTTCCGAGCCCGTAGGACCGAAAGTCGCCACTGGATTGATGTCCGACACAACTCCTCCAATCAAGAAACAAATTACTCCTTCCCTCTACAAACCCACAACACCAGCTTCTTCTTCTCTCAACTTCTTTTACTTATACTATATAACTCGGCGGTAGTACGTTGTCTATATCTCAAGTATCACAATCCTTACAAAATCGTATCAATATCACCAGTAGTCTAAACTAACTCATATCAGAAATATACGATTTTTTAAACTACTATTACAAAATACTGACAAAACCAACTGAATATCGACCATTTCTACTGATGCTCACCCCTAATTGCGATATTATCACGTGCTACTTAAGCCATGTGGCTTAGAAGATTGCTTGAAGAGTTTGGACATATCCAAGATGGGCCGATGATGAACTATTGCGACAATAATTTTGTTATCTCAATTACGAAGAATCCAATATTCCACGGGAGATCAAGCACATTTTACCATTATATTTCAGATTTGGTCAAAGATGAGGAGATTGAACTATATTATTGCAAAAGTGAGGATCAAGCCGATGATACTTTTATGAAGTCTTGCAAGACGTGTTTCGTGAAGTTAAGAAGATTGCTCGTAATGTATTCGAAGACAGAATTAGATTAAGGGAGGATGTTGACCTTTGACGTTCTCAGTATGCATGATACTTTTATCAAGTCTCTCCATGAACTTTTTGTTGGTGCTCTTGCTCCTTGACATGAAGAGAGTTTGCTCTCAACATGCCTAGCAAAGTTTAGTCCCACATTGGAAAAGCACCATGAGTTATCTCAACATATATACTTGTATGTGTTGTTGAGATATGCACATGGGGTGGTGACCCTAAGGAGAAAATCATGTGGGTGATTTTACTAGGAGGTAAGGATAAGGCTCCAAGAAAAGCATTCATGCTTTTTGCTCTTGGAAAATTAATTTCCATTGGGGCTAAGCCCCGTAGGGGCTTAGCGACTCGGACTCGGACACGGACACGGACTCGGGCTCATGGACTCATGAGGCGTAATGTGGCATTTTGTTGGCGTACTTTGCACTTAGCACGTCAGCTCGTCGCTAGACGCATAGTGTGCTTAAGTTGCGCTCGTTGTGCGAGCCACTTGTGCAGCCACGTTGCGCACCCAGGTTGCGGGCGTGCGCGGTTGCGCGAGGTGCGCAAGTTGTGCCAGTACGCCAGGTGCGCCAGGAGCGCAAGTTGCGCCAGGAGCGCAAGTTGCGCCAGTGCGCAAGTTGCGCCAGGTGCGCAAGTTGCGCCAGGTGAGCCAGTGCGCCAGGTGAGCCAGTTGCGCCAGCGCGCAAGTTGCGCCAGCTGCGCAAGTTGCGCTAGTACGCAAGTTGCGCCAGTAGAGCCGCAGCGTGCGCAATGCGGCTATAGGCGCGCGCAACTCATTCTTTGGCGCATCTCGCGCAGTTCGTGGCTGTCCACGTTCTGACTGATTCGTAACTGTTCTTGGATTTGTGGATCTGACATTATAACGTGGCACACATTTCGGATCTGGACAGTTACAGCAGTGGCTATATATTCAGAGCCTCTCTTCTCTCTCGATATACACTTCTGAGACTTGAGAAATTTACGAAGAGAGAAGAGAGAGCTGCTGCACAACCGGAGTTCTGTTTTTGTCGTTCCGAGCAGTCCGTCTCCGTTCCGAGCAGTCCATCTTAGAGCAATTTTTCAGAGCGTTCCAGAGTTCATTCGAACTTACTGGTTCCTGGAAGCTGACCGTGTGGGCGGATCTAGCTTTGAGCACTGGTGTTTTTGACACCCAGCAGGCCACTTCCTTCCATCTATCGCCTGTCACCTTTACTGCTGCTATTAGCATTTCGATTAGTACCTTCTTTTTAGAAGCACTGCTATTGTTTGCTACGTATACGAAATCTTCTTAGATTTTCGTATTCCAGAATCCTTATAGGATCTCTGGTTGTGCACCTTCCTAGAAGTGTTGCATTGGAACGTTGTTCTTACAACTGTTTCATTCGGTTTTCCATTGAAAATATTGTGCCCCGGTTCTAACACTTTTTGACGATCTTCAGATCAGTGCCCTATTTAATCACATTTGACTTGTCACGGAGATTACCAGTCAAAATAAGCGAAGACGCTTGTCTTCCTTCATCATCAGTTTCTTGAACTCACGTCTCCGGGTCTGGAGCTGAACTTTATTTTCACTGCTCCTTTGTAGCTTTTCTCCAAGAATCCACGTCTCGTTTGCCGTATTTGCTAGAGGAATTTTTGCTAAATTGCTTCTTCTGCCACTAGAAGGATTAAGTAGACACCTTTGGTCCTTTCATGTGTCGAAGTGCGTTCTTTTGTATAGAAAGCGCATCGAACTCCTGTCGGCCATGTCCGTGTAGTCGTTCTCCACCAAATACCACAAATCTTGGGATCAAAACAAGCATCTCTCATATGGATGGTCTACAACTTGAAGTTGTTTCCGGTGAACTTTGGAAGCTTAGGCTGAACAAGTTGTTGTTTAACGACATCTCCAACTCGAACAACGATTACGATGGCGGCTGTGAGGACGAAGATCTGAGTTCAAGGAGTTTTGATACCACTGTTGTCAGAATAGATCATTACTTATAAAGACTTTGTTGTGCTGTCCATATCCATAAGCCAAAAAGTGGCCGGAAGAAATAGCTTGGGATTTCTAGTCTGAGGGTTAATTAAACCCAACAATCTATTGGTCTACGGTTGCACATGTGACATGTCCACATCACCTTAGACAGTCTTATCCTCATATCTTATAACCTTTGCTAGACATTTCTGATGTTTAAAATTTAGAAGCTTCCACTATGGAGAGAGGACAGCTCTATGAAAGAAAAAATTAACAGCTCAATTGAGAGAAAGATTAGCGAAGTTTTTATGTCCTGCTGCTGACTACCAGCATGACATCAACACTATTTTGGTACTTGGTACCAAATCCCTATGCAAGGTAGTTGTAAGTTGGCAAACGGTAGACGTACCTTATAGCTCTGTAGTTTAAGCTTATGCAACCAAGAAGTACTCTCCATGTTTTGCAAGATTGTAGTCTTAGATAATATAGAGTCTAGACGAAGAGGTAGGACGATACAATATTCCATACTAGTGTACATGATCCAAAAATGAAACTGAAGAGCTGGTGTTGATTTTGGTAATGGTTTAGCAAGTGGCCTAGGGCAACAGGAGTCGTCTTAGTTAAGTCTAATGCACCTGGATTTCCCCCCGGTTGTTGTATATAAGTGCATTGCGGACATAAATTTTACATTATGTCATCTGTTGCGCTGGTTTAATTTTTGTTTCGCATGATGCATAGTTATTTCAAAGAGTGGTTCGCCTGGATTATACCGTATGGCCTTTCTCTTCTCTTTATTCCAGTTGCTGTTTATCAATGATGTGTCACATATAGTCTAGATTATGCGGCACACTGTTTTCTTTTAGATTATGTACACATTTATTTGAACACTTGCCTTGTGAATTGTCTGAACCCTTCTGCAGTGGTTGGGGAAAGCAAGACTGTAAACCTTTTGGATTGTCTGAACCCTTTTAGATTATGTACACATTTCTTTCACTACTAGTTTTATGTATTTTATAAACATTTGTCTTTTGGGATTGACATGTCTTACTTTCTACTTATCACGATAAATCGGAATCAGTAAATTTATTAGATTAGATTGCTAGTCACTCAGGTCTGCAGCGTGAGTACTAGATTTGTGCACCTTTGCTTGTTAGATAATTACGATTCGACACAAGGGACTCTAGGATGTGTATTTATACTACGAGTCCCTCAGGACATTGCTTTGGGTCATTTTTAATGCTTGTTTTATGTAAATATGATCGTGGTTGCTAAGTTTTGTCCTAAAATTTGTCCTTCTCTTTGATTGTAGTATGTTATGATAGTGCTCAAGGGATCCGTACCGATAGCATTTGGTGGGAGCGAGCAGCCTGCAGCATATGGTGAATTGGTCTCTATTGGGGGACTGACTCCTGATGTTAACAAGAAACTGAGTGCAGGAATTGCTGAAATTTTAGAGAGCAAGTTGTCTGTTCCCAAGTCACGGTTCTTCCTCAAGTTCTTTGATACAAAGGCAAGATATCTCTATCTTCAGTCTTAAGTTTCAACCTGACAGTCCTCTCATTTCAAATTTCTTCCTGTTAGGCTTGTCAGACCCAAGACTATGCTCAGTGTTTGCATGCTTTACACCAGAACTAGATCATGTAAATCATGTACTGTCTGAATTCCTGTGATGTTCTTAGCCTTGGGATCCCTTTCTATTGGCCGTTATTTAACTATTAAGATAATATATCCAAGTTTTAGCAAATTTGTACTTCTTACAATTTCTTTCAAATTGATGGTTCTGATGTTCATCTATCTTATTGCAGGGTTCGAACTTTGGGTGGAATGGATCTACTTTCTAGATCAATGCACTTCTGCAGGCTTTCTGGGTTCTATAAATGTGTGAAACATTGCTATGCTCCTCTTATGAGTCAATCTCTTATCTATGTTGGGATATTGCATACAATCTCCACTTTTATGTTACCTGACTTGATATGTCAATGGTTCTAAGCATTTGATCCCATCTTCTGTTCATCTTCATCTACCGAAATTCTTCTTCGATAGCCTAGTGCATGGTTCCATTTTTGATGTTGAAGTGATGCCAGCTACTAGTTTTCTATTTGGGCTAATTAGTGTTTAGACCCTGGATTTTATGCCAGCTTAGAGTTTAAGTTCTAACATGTCCAATTAGAGAGAGTGAATCCTGGATATTTATTTTTTGTATCTTTTTTCCATTATACCTTTCCTCTCCACAATGAAACTTTCTATATAAGCAGGGGTATAATGGAAAAAAATAAAAATCAGGGTTTAAACTTTACAAATGGATATGACAGAGCTTAAACTCAACGTCTAAAGTGAATAAAAATTCGGTAAAATAGTTATAAATGGATTTATTGCTTAGGTTTAATTCTAACTTCTTACTTAAACCATTAATATTGGTGATAGTTGGAAAAGAGGACCAAGACAAGGTGATCATATATCTCCCTTACTATCATGCTTAAATTAACTAATGCTCATAATTTGATTATATGTATTAATGAAAACAATTGTTATAAAAATATTGTAAATCTTGCAGATGACGCTATTGTATCCTCTGATACTTCTTTTGAGTCTTTAGCGAATTTTAAGTTCATTTTATATCTTTATAAAGTCATTTTAACTTTCATAAAATAAAATGTACGTAATTTGCTTGAATGCTAATGAGCTTATGAGTAAACAAATGACTTTTCTTTTTAATTGTCGGCTAGGATCTTTCCCTATGAAATATCTTGGTGTTCCTTTTAAAATTGGTAGACTTAGGAAAAAAAATGAGTGGCAAGTGATTATTTATAAAGTTCAAAAGCGATTAACGAATTGGAAAAGTAGTAATTTATCTAGAGGTGGGAGATTAGTTTTGGTAAATTCTGTTTCACTTGTCATTCCTTCTTATTATATGTCTTATTTTTATTTACCTGGGTCATTAAGAAAATAGTTGCAAAATATTTTTTTTAGCATTCCCATGCCCTTTTTAAATTATTTGTAATATTGCTTTTTTTCCGGAGACGATAATATTTTTTTTCCAAAACGTCCCATAAGGAATAAAAGTACCATGATTTTTTCATTCTCGTTTGGAACAAAGAATTTAAATACTTTGTTGATCGGTGTTGTTTTAACTTGAACCCATCTAAGCTTACCTAAACTGGTTATCTGTACCCGATATGTTTATCATGTTCAGAGTATTCATAGTGGAAGAGGTTTGAATGCTATATTTTGACTTTAATCAAAATTTGTAGCACTTAAATGCTGCAACGACCATACTTAAAAATTGCTAAAAAGTTAAGAGACACTTCAGATTTGGGTCCACCAAAATTAATTGTTCTTACCAAAGAAAAATAAAGAGGAGAAAGAGGAATAAAAAATCTTACAAATGAAAAAAATGAAATAAAGAGGGATAGAAAATATGAGATTAATTTAGAGTATTTATTTGGAGTATACCATTGTGTGTTAATATGAAGGATATACTTTAAAAGTAGTAATTATACAAATTTTTATAATTTGAAATATGTGTTTAAAGTGTCTTCACTGTGGATGCTCTTATGTCTTTGTAACAGCCCCTTAGGGCCTGTTTGGTACCGTAAAAGTGTGCGGTTTTTTGTAAGTTAGCTAAAGTAGGAAGTGGTTAGTTTGCTTAAAATGTTGAAAGTAGACTGATATGATCCTCTTCAGTTCATGTCCCCTATAAAAATTTCACTTTTCACATCCGGAGTTTTTTGGTTTAAACTCGTTGAAACTCCTCTTTGCAAGAGTGTTTGAAACTGCTCTCGTAGAAGCGATAGAGGACGGTCCAGCAGGTGCAGCTCGGGACGGTACAACAGAAGTGGCAGACCGCGGCCGCACGGGAGGAGAACGTGCTGGTCGAAAAGTGAAATCGACGCGATCCAAACAATATCTCCAATTAACATCCACTTTCAATAACCGAACTATTTTTTTTTCCACTTTCAAAAACCATCAAAACGACCAAACTTCTGGGTTACTTTTTCCTTTTCCACTTTCACCTCTTTCGATTCCACCAACCAAACAACTTCTGAAAAGTCAATTTTTAAATACGTATCGTGTAGCAAACTCGATTTTTCCACTTTGACACATTTGTACACTTTTGTGCAACCAAATACCCTCTTAGCTAGGCTGGCTAGGGGTGCAACTCGGACGGGCTAAACCCGAGTCCGATTGAGTAAACCTGTCAATAGGTTGGATTAGGGTTGAAGATACTTGGGCTTGGATTCGGGTTAAGTTATTTGAACCCGATCAAAAGTTGGGCTCGGATTCTTGTGCCGGTTTACCTGAAACCCGACATACATATAAATTATATATATATTTTTATGTATACATTATTTATACTTTTTAAATAAAAAATTTAAACCCTAAGTTTATCAACCCAAACTCTTCAATTCCTTCTAGATCTCATGTTAGTTTTTATTATGTAATGATGGGTGCTTAATTGTTATTCGATTATATATTTAATATTAATCTTATTTAAAATTATTTTAAATAGAGCTTGGTAAATCCGATGGACAAATCCAACCCGAGCTTTATCCGGACTCGGTTTTGGACTTCATATGTTGAACCCAAAGAATCCGAAACCCGACATACATATAATTTTTATACATATTTGTGTATACATTATTTATATTTTTTAAATAAAATATTTAAACCCTAAATTTTTCAACCCAAACTCTTCAACTCCTTTTAAATCTCATGTTAGTTTATATTTTGTAATGATTGGTGCTTAATTGTTATTCGATTTTATGTTTAATATTAATCTTATTTAAAATTATTTTAAATATTATATTAGAGTCCGATAAATTCGATGGACAGATCCAACCCGAGCTTCATCCGGACTCGGTCTTGGACTTCATATGTTGAACCTGAGGTCGAGTTGGGCTCGGACTCGGACTAAGCTTATCATTTATCGGGTTGGATTCGGGTGAATTCAAGCCCGATCTAACCCGTCCAAATTGCACCCCTAGCCGGCCAAGTAAGCTGGGAACATTCCAGAAGATCCACAGAAAGGGAGGGGAGTTAATTTAGGGAATTGATAAAGGCACTTCCTTTTTTGATCGGGGCTAGCTCAAATTTTTTTGGGTTTTACTCAGGACAGCCCATTTATTTGATCACAGGGCTGTCCCAAGTAATCCCTCCCTCCCCCCCCCCCCCCCCCCCCCCCCCCGAACACAAACTTCCCTCTTCTTCTTCCTCAAGAACCCTAACTTCTTCTTCCTCAAAAACCCTAACTTCTTCTTCCTCAAGAACCCTAACTTCCCTCTTCTTCTTCCTCCTAAGCCCTAACACTGACTCCATTCTCCACCACTCGGCGAGCAGCTTCATCATCTTCGTCTTCTTCCCCACGTCCTCTTCTCTCTTCCAAGGATAACGATGGCCCCGAAGCCTTCCTCGCAAACAAGGTGCGAAATCTTCCTCCATTTCTTTCAATAACCGTAGAAATTATCTGAGACAATTGAAGGATAAATTACATTCGTTATTTCCATTGCATCGGACCGTAGCAAACGTGTTTGCCAAAATTTGGCGTCGGCCAGGACTGTCCAGTCTTCTGGCAGTCCCGACTGTATGTTGGACTGCCAGAAGAATGAGCAGTCCATTGACATAACATGTGTATTGAAGGACTGCCCATTCTTCTGGCAGTCCTTATCGTATGTTGGACTGCCAGAAAACTGGGCAGTCCATTTGGCATAACTTGTGAAACAATGGACTGCCCACTTTTATGGCAGTCCTGACTCTATGTTGGACTGCTCAAATGTCTGGCAGTCCAACATAAAGTTAGGACTGCCAGAAAAGTGGACAGTCCTTTGTTACACATGATGTGAGTTAGGACTGCCCTCTTTTCTGGCAGTCCTAACTGCATCTTAGACTGCCAGAAATGTGGGCAGTCTCAAGTTACACATGTCCTGAGACAGGGCTGCTCATTGAAATTCAAATTGGCCGTCCATTATACACTGAGGACTGGTAGAATTGTGTCTATACAATTGTATAAAATTATGTCGATAACGATAAATTGTTATAGTTTACATTTTCAGGCGTAGATATATGAGCATTTTTCGACGCTCAATAGGGCTACTCTTAATCGAAATTATGACGAGCAGATGCCCAGGATGTGTAGGTGGAGGCCGGCTAAGATAGATACCAGACATCCACATACGTTGGCTACCCTACGTGTTGCTCTAGAAGATCTGACTGCAAAGGAGGTGAAACAATAGTAACTTGAACTAGCATTAACTTACCACTCTAGTATTCCACATTAATTAGTAACTCCTTAAGTAATGAATGCATGTTGTAGATTATTTGGCATCCATATAAGGATCTGCGAAATAGCACTCGTCCTGTGCAACCAGTTGCACTATTTAGAGGTCCGCTGTTTTGTCATAAAATTGAGGAGCCTCACATCCCAGATAGAGTTCTTCGTCAGTTTGGATACGTACAGACTATTCCGAGTACGTTGAAATTGAGGACCGCCGGCCAAGGGAAGAAACCGTCGACCTACGTCCCGCCGTACTACCCCTGGGGGTCGTACTTTTTCGCTGACTGGCAACAACATCTTCTCGGTGAAACCATACGAACTCCAGCGGTGGAGATGTGGGATTGTAGTGAGGACTATATGGAATACTATGGGAATGCTGGACATGGTATGATGTTGAATCCTGATAAGAGAACTGCGAAAGTGCCGGTAGCAGCACCCATACCTTCCAAGTCAGCACCATATGATGCATTGCAGAAGATGGTTAGTATAGTTTGTTTAATTAACCCATGTTGTGGTAAATTGTTGGTTCCTAAAATTATGATATGTATTCATGCAGGCTTCGAAAGTAAAGAAATTGGGGAAAAGTCTAATCCAGTGCAAGGGGGAGAATTACGAAGATGTTGGTACCCAGATGCAGAACATCGCAGCTGATTACCCTTTTATCGATGAGCGACGTACGAAGATGCGTCATGATACTGAATGACTATGTAGTTTGTATAAGGTTGAATGTATTTGGTAGTTGGGTGACTTGCAAAACTTTTCTAATTGGTTGAACCCTTGTCTGTGTTAACAGTTTCAAATTGGTTGAACACTTGTTTGCGTATTATGTGAATGTTACCTTGTTGTGACTCTTAGAACTTGCGTATTATGTGAATGTTATCTTGCGTATTATGTGAATGTTATGTTGCGTATTATGTGAATGTTATCTTGCGTATTATGTGAGTGTTACCTTGCTGTTTGTATGTGGACTGCCCAGTTCCTGGGCAGTCCATACTCACAGCAAGTCCTGATAAGGACTGTCCAGTTTCCTGGTAGTCCACATACAAACAGCAAGGTAACATTCACATACAAACAGCAAGTCCTGATAAGGGACTGGGCAGTCCACATACTCACAGTTACCTTGCTGTTTGAATGTTACCTTGCTGTTTGAATGTTACCAGGGACTGGGCAGTCCACATACAAACAGCAAGTCCTAATAAGGACTGCCCAGTTTCCTGGCAGTCCACATATGTATGTGGACTGCCAGGAAACTGGGCAGTCCTTATCAGGACTTGCTGTTTGTATGTGGACTGCCCAGTCCCTGGGCAGTCCACATACAAAATGCAAGATGCAGTAAGATAGCTGAAAGAACACTCATAGATACGCTAATCAGTAATTCTACAAGACGCGACGCTTCGTCAGTAAGATACAAAATGCAACGCTGCTAATCAGTAAGATACAAAATACTCATAGATACGCAGTAAGATACAAAATGTTAACTATACAGCTGCCTATGCAAAATGTTACGCTTTGTCAACTATACATGAGTCCATGCAAAAAGTTACGCTTTGTCAACTATACATGAGTCTATGCAAAAAGTTACGCTTCGTCAACTGTACATCAGTCAATTAATACATCATAGTGGCCCTCCGGCCGCGGTATAGGTTCCACGAAGTTCGTGATTTTCTTGTAAACATTTATTGCATCTTCGTAGGGTGTTACCCAAGCGAGGGATTCTTCCGGTGCATGTTTCCACCAAAGTGACGCAGGGGGAGAAATAGGAGAGTGCCCAATCAACCGCGGGATAATAAAGTGATCTCCGACGAGTCCAATTGTATTTAGAGTGGATATACTGTAGTCCTTCGGAGGAGCGCACATTGGAAAAAATGTGTTGTTGTTGTGCTTGGAAAAAACGATAATTGGGATCTTGTAAGTGTTAGCGAACAGATATGCACCAGAAGGTATGTCCAGGTAATGCTCTGGTCCAGTAGTCTGGGTGTTGCATGGAATGCTTGTCAACAATTCGCCAACATGTTCTTGCCCAAGTATTTTGCTATAGAATGAAAGATGAGACTCCAGCTCAATATATAGCTCAGCTCTAACTTGTCTCCATCCGTCTTTAGCGGGGTAGCCTAGATGCCGCGCAAGCACATGATATCCACAATGTCCGTCTTTGGGCACATCATCAATAGACCAAATATATTCTCGCATGCCGGGCACAAAAGCACCAATGTACGCATCGAGTGTGTTTGCAGCACTCGTATTCTGTTTCTTTCTACGAGTATGGAGCTTCTTCTTCCTCTTTGGAACGGCTAGAATTTGCACGCTTCTTTCAACGTGCTCAAAGAGAGAGGCTTCTCGCTTAGTAGACTCGAGCTTCTTCTTTTGCGTTCTTGTAAGTCTTTTTGGCGGTCTACCTTTCGGAGCAATGATAGAAGATGGCTCCTGTAGACGAGTACTTGCCGGGTTGGCAAGTTCTTGGATCCCAAGCTCAATGGACTTCCTCTCGGCGAGCAATTTCATCACTTGTTGCATCGCCATTCTTCCTTTTAGAGTCCTCGTTCTAGACCTCGCTAGTGCATTGTAAATTGTCCTCATAGTGGACTTGTTCCTCTCATTCTTCTGAAGCAGCGCAGAATAAATTTCTTTTGGAGCAACTCCGGAAGCTGACATTTCTGTAACTAACTTTTTCTCATCATCTTTCAATCTTCCGGCGTAGGCATGACCAGTTAGCGTCTCCGGAATAGTATGATTGTGGATCCCATTACGTACCACAACTGTCCACTTCTCGCTGGTCTTGCACCCCAACACTAGCTTGAATGGACAACCACATTTCCTTGAGCCTGCCTCTTTCTTCCCAGATATTATTGGGAGAAGTTCACTTTTTTTACGATGCACCCTATACGTCCCACCTCTTTCACAGCCAATCTCTGCAGTTTGACGCTTCGGCCGACACCGTAGCGACCTTGAAGTTACAAGGGTTGTGTTGGTTTGCCTTCCAACTTCTCTGCACCATTCTAATGCTTCGGCGTAAGTTTCAAAGACAACATATGTCGAGAATTTACTGCTCAAATCTGTGCACATAGGCGATGGGGTGCCCTACAATAAATTTACAATTATTTAAATACCTAAATCAATGACAAAACCAAATACAATATCCAATTCAGCCTGTTAAACTAGACTGCCACAACATCTGGCAGTCCTGAGTACTTCATGGACTGCCAAAATGTGTGGCAGTCCAGTTGAATCTACTATCAACTTTAGGACTACCACATTTCTGGGCAGTCCTTGACGTATCTAGGACTGCCAGAAAGTGAGGCAGTCCTTAAGTTCATACGTATTTAACTCGACTGCCATACTTTCTGGCAGTCCTATAAGTACTTCATGGACTGCCAGAAAGTGAGGCAGTCCTTAACTTCATACGTATTTAATTGGACTGCCATACTTTCTGGCAGTCCTAAGTACTTTGTGGACTGCCATGTGATGTGGCAGTCCAATTCTAGGGTACGAAAAAATGTAACTACGTCGGGGACCAACCACGGGTTCTTCGGAGAGAATATCGTCTTCTTCGGAAGGACCGGGATGATCGATTGCTACATGAAATGTCCCAATTTCTTCCATATTTTCTACATTATGAAAGAACATTCAAAAATTAGGAATCAACCGATTATTTAACAAACTTTGCAATATAGTAGTCGAAAACATACCGACTACTACGAATATTCGTTGATAACCACTCTACGGTTACAAAACAGGAAGATTTTTGTAGGGACAAGAGGATTCTCAATCTAGGGTTTAGAAGAAAATTTGAGATTAGAAGAAAATTTGAGAGGAAAAGAGAAAGAGAAGAGAAATAAAATAATTGACTTTTATACTACCCAATGGGCTAGTCCTAATAAATTTTTTCAATGGCAAACTTGTAAATAACACAAACTTACAAATGGGCTAGCCCCGATCAAATTATGCAGTGCCTTTATCAATTCCCTTAATTTAGGGTTTTGTTCTCTGTCCTCTCAACATATTCGTGGAAGAGGAAAAGGGGGGAGAAGAAGAAAAGATGCCTTGCCTTAATCTGTCCACCAACGTTAATCTCGACGGAGTCGACACATCTGCCATCCTCGCCGACGCCACCAAGACCGTCGCCAAGCTCATCGGCAAACCCGAAGCTGTCGGTTACTCCTCCTCTCTTCTCCCCCAATTCTCTCATTTCTTCTCGATCTATTCTGATGTGATTATTTTTACATACTTTAGGTTTGATTTCATCAAGATGTGCTATTATTTGATAGTTTCTCCATTTCGTCATCATTATGATCCAAGCCTCCTCCCATCCCATCAGAATGGGGTCTGCAACTAAAATCCTCCATCCCAAATTTGTGAGCACCAACATTTTAGGCGTAGCTTAAGTTTCGTTTAGGCCTAGTTCCAGCAGGTCCGTTAGATTGTCATCTATGTTCGGTTTGATAAATAAAAGTATATGAACATGACAGTAAAGAAAGCTATGAGCGATTTAATCAACACTATAAAATTTTAAAACCCTCTAAGCTTCCTCCCACAGAACACAAGCTGTCAAATTTACATGCTTCTTATTGGCTTCGTTTTTTCGGCTGTCCGACGCATGTCCGGATTCCTTTACCTCCTACTTTCCTATAAATAGGATTCCATATAGCTGCAACCGGTTGCTGATTTAGAAACCAAACAGGGAACCTAGAGTAATACAAATAGGACTCACCTACACTAATACTATTAGGATTCCTCAATCTATAAATAATAACTAATGATGACCTATGTTAAACCAATCCTTTTTAGAATTGTGTTGCATTTTCAACATCCTCCATTAATATGTCTTCCAACATATCCCGAGCAATCTTTTTAACTTCAAGAACACGTCTTGCTGTAAAGGCTTCGTAAAAATGTTAGAAACTTTGATCCTCACTTTTGCAATAATATACCTTAATCTCCTCATATTTGATTAAATCTCAAATATAATGGTAACATAGGTCGATGTGCTTGCATCTCTCGTGGAGCATCGTATTTTTTGTGATGATAATTGAACTATTGTCGCAACAGATCACCGTCGGCCCATCTTGGATATGTCCAAGCTCTTCAAGCAATCTTCTAAACCACGTGATTTGAGTAATACATGATGACACCATAAGGTACTACTGTTCGGCCGTAGATAACATAACTTCTTACTTCTTGGACAACCGAGTGAAAGTTGTACCCCCAAAGAAAAATACGTTGCATGAGGTGGTCTTACGATCATTTGTACTTCTTGCAATCACTCTCAGTGAATCTAGCAATTGTAGAAGCAAAGGAGGACGAGCAAGCCCTGAAAAATTGATTGTCAATCGGTGAAAAAGCAAAGTAGGACCAAGACATGGTTTGCTTGGTCGTAGTCGAGGTTGTAGAGGTTGCCGAACGTCACGTTCCGATCCCCTAGGACTGAAAGTCGCCCCTGGATTGATGTCCGACACTCCTCCAATCAAGGAACAAATTGCTCCTTCCCTCTACAAACCCACAAAACCAGCTTCTTCTTCTCTCAACTTCTTCATCTACTTATACTCCATAACTTCATCTACTTATACTCCATAACTCGGCGGTAGTACGCTGTCTATATCTCAAGTATCATAATCCTACAAAATTATATCATTACGGAAAGTCTATTTTGTCCGCCCGTGGGGCTAGCCCGCGCCCACGTGGCGGGCAACCATTGTCCCCCCCGGCCGCCGCTAACTTGGGCCCACCCAGGCGGGGGAGCCAAAGACGCCGGCCACGTGGGGGCGAGCCAGCCCCCGGGCGGAAAAAATAGCAGCCTCCATATTAATATCACCAGTGCTCTAAACTAACTCATATCACAAATATATGATTTTTTAAAATAACTATTACAAAATACTGACAAAACTAACTGAATACCGATTCTACCGTCGCTTACCCCTAATTGCGATATTAACACGTGCTACTTAAGTCATGTGGCTTAGAAGATTGCTTGAAGAGTTTGGACATATCCAAGATGGGCCAATGATGAACTATTGCGACAACAATTTTGTTATCTCAATTACGAAGAATCCAATATTCCACGGGAGATGCAAGAACATTTTACCATTATATTTCAGATTTGGTCAAAGATGAGGAGATTGAACTATATTATTGCAAAAGTGAAGATCAAGCCGATGATACTTTTATGAAGCCTTGCAAGACGTGTTTCGTGAAGTTAAGAAGATTGCTCGTAATGTATTCGAAAGCAGAATTAGATTAAGGGAGGATGTTGATCTTTGACGTTCTCAGTATGCATGATACTTTTATCAAGTCTCTCCATGAACTTTTCGACGATCTTCAGATCAGTGCCCTATTTAATCACATTTGACTTGTCACGGAGATTACCAGTCAAAATAAGCGAAGACGCTTGTCTTCCTTCATCAGTTTCTCGAACTCACGTCTCCGGGTCTGGAGCCGAACATTATTTTCACTGCTCCTTTGTAGCTTTTCTCCAAGAATCCACGTCTCGTTTGCCGTATTTGCTAGAGGATTTTTTGCTAAATTGCTTCTTCTGCCACTTGAAGGATTAAGTAGAACACCTTTGGTCCTTTCATGTGTCGAAGTGCGTTCTTTTCTATAGAAAGCACTTCGAACTCCTGTTGGCCATGTCCGTGTAGTCGTTCTCCACCAAATACCACAAATCTTGGGATCAAAACAAGCATCTCTCATATGGATGGTCTACAACTTGAAGTTGTTTCCGGTGAACTTTGGAAGCTTAGGCTGAACAAGTTGTTGTTCAACGACATCTCCAACTCGAACAACGATTACGATGGCGGCGGTGAGGACGAAGATCTCCTGAGTTCAAGGAGTTTTGATACCGCTGTTGTCAGAATAGATCATTACTTATAAAGACTTTGTTGTGCTGTCCATATCCATAAGCCAAAAAGTGGCCGGAAGAAATAGCTTGGGATTTCTAGTCTGAGGGTTAATTAAACCCAACAATCTATTGGTCTACGGTTGCACATGTGACATGTCCACGTCACCTTAGACAGTCTTATCCTCATATCTTATAACCTTTGCTAGACATTTCTGATGTTTAAAATTTAGAAGCTTCCACTATGGAGAGAGGACAGCTCTATGAAAGAAAAAATTAACAGCTCAATTGAGAGAAAGATTAGCGAAGTTTTTATGTCCTGCTGCTGACTACCAGCATGACATCAACACTATTTTGGTACTTGGTACCAAATCCCTATGCAAGGTAGTTGTAAGTTGGCAAACGGTAGACGTACCTTATAGCTCTGTAGTTTAAGCTTATGCAACCAAGAAGTACTCTCCATGTTTTGCAAGATTGTAGTCTAGATAATATAGAGTCTAGACGAAGAGGTAGGACGATACAGTATTCCATACTAGTGTACATGATCCAAAAATGAAATTGAAGAGCTGGTGTTGATTTTGGTAATGGTTTAGCAAGTGGCCTAGGGCAACAGGAGTCGTCTTAGTTAAGTCTAATGCACCTGGATTTCCCCCCGGTTGTTGTATATAAGTGCAGTGCGGACATAAATTTTACATTATGTCATCTGTTGCGCTGGTTTAATTTTTGTTTCGCATGATGCATAGTTATTTCAAAGAGTGGTTCACCTGGATTTTACCGTATGGATGGCCTTTCTCTTCTCTTTATTCCAGTTGCTGTTTATCAATGATGTGTCACATATAGTCTAGATTATGCGGCACACTGTTTTCTTTTAGATTATGTACACATTTATTTGAACACTTGCCTTGTGAATTGTCTGAACCCTTCTGCAGTGGTTGGGGAAAGCAAGACTGTAAACCTTTTGGATTGTCTGAACCCTTTTAGATTATGTACACATTTCTTTCACTACTAGTTTTATGTATTTTATAAACATTTGTCTTTTGGGATTGACATGTCTTTCTACTTATCACGATAAATCGGAATCAGTAAATTTATTAGATTAGATTGCTAGTCACTCAGGTCTGCAGCGTGAGTACTAGATTTGTGCACCTTTGCTTGTTAGATAATTACGATTCGACACAAAGGACTCTAGGATGTGTATTTATACTACGAGTCCCTCAGGACATTGCTTTGGGTCATTTTTAATGCTTGTTTTTATGTAAATTTGATCTTGGTTGCTAAGTTTTGTCCTAAAATTTGTCTTTCTCTTTGATTGTAGTATGTTATGATAGTGCTAAAGGGATCCGTACCGATAGCATTTGGAGGGAGCGAGCAGCCTGCAGCATATGGTGAATTGGTCTCTATTGGGGGACTGACTCCTGAGGTTAACAAGAAACTGAGTGCTGGAATTGCTGAAATTTTAGAGAGCAAGTTGTCTGTTCCCAAGTCACGGTTCTTCCTCAAGTTCTTTGATACAAAGGCAAGATATCTCTATCTTCAGTCTTAAGTTTCAACCTGACAGTCCTCTCATTTCAAATTTCTTCCTGTTAGGCTTGTCACACCCAAGACTATGCTCAGTGTTTGCATGCTTTACACCAGAACTAGATCATGTAAATCATGTACTGTCTGAATTCCTGTGATGTTCTTAGCCTTGGGATCCCTTTCTATTGGCCGTTATTTAACTATTAAGATAATATATCCAAGTTTTAGCAAATTTGTACTTCTTACAATTTCTTTCAAATTGATGGTTCTGATGTTCATCTATCTTATTGCAGGGTTCGAACTTTGGGTGGAATGGATCTACTTTCTAGATCAATGCACTTCTGCAGGCTTTCTGGGTTCTATAAATGTGTGAAACATTGCTATGCTCCTCTTATGAGTCAATCTCTTATCTATGTTGGGATATTGCATACAATCTCCACTTTCATGTTACCTGACTTGATATGTCAATGGTTCTAAGCATTTGATCCCATCTTCTGTTCATCTTAATCTACCGAAATTCTTCTTCGATATCCTAGTGCATGGTTCCATTTTTGATGTTGAAGTGATGCCAGCTACTAGTTTTCTATTTGGGCTAATTAGTGTTTAGACCCTGGATTTTATACCAGCTTAGAGTTTAAGTTCTAACATGTCCAATTAGAGAGAGTGAATCCTGGATATTTATTTTTTGTATCTTTTTTCCATTATACCTTTCCTCTCCACAATGAAACTTTCTATATAGGCAGGGGTATAATGGAAAAAATAAAAATCATGGTTTAAACTTTACAAAATGGATATGACAGAGCTTAAACTCTAAACTCTAAAGTGGTATAAAATTCGGTAAAATAGTTATAAATGGATTTATTGCTTAGGTTTAATTCTAACTTCTTACTTAAACTATTAATATTAGTGATAGATGGAAAGGAGGACTAAGACGAGGTGATCATATATCTCCCTTACTATCATGCTTAAATTAACTAATGCTCATAATTTGATTATATGTATTAATGAAAACAATTGTTATAAAAATATTGTAAATCTTGCAGATGACGCTATTGTATCCTCTGATACTGTCCTTTTTAAATTATTTGTAATATTTTTTTTTCTGGAGACGATAATATTTTTTTTCCATAACGTCCCATAAGGAAGGAAAGTACAATGTAAGAGGTTCCGATGCTATATTTTGACTTTAATCAAATTTGTAGCACTTAAAAGCTACAATGACCATACTTGAAAATTACTAAAAAGTTAAAAGACACTCCAGATCTGGGTCCGCCAAAATTAATTGTTCTTACCAAAGAAAAATAAAGAGGAGAAAGAGGAAGAAAAAAATCTTACAAATGAAAAAAATAAATAAAGAGGGATAAAGGGAGGCAAAATATGAGGATAATTTAGAGTATTTATTTGGAGTATACGATTGTGTTAATATCAAGGATATACTTTAAAAGTAGTAATTATACAAATTTTAATAATTTGAAATATGTGTTTAAAGTGTCTTCACTGTGGATGCTCTTATGTCTTTGTAACAGCCCCTTAGGGCCTGTTTGGTACCGTGAAAGTGTGCAGTTTTTGGTAAGTTAGCTGAAGTAGGAAGACTCCGCTGTTTGGTTAGTTTGCTTAAAATGTTGAAAGTGGACTGATATGACTCCTCTTCAGTTCATGTCCTCTACAAAAATTTCACTTTTCACATCCGGAGTTTTTTGGTTTAAACTCGTTGAAACTCCTTTTTGCAAGAGTGTTTGAAACTGCTCTCGTAGAAGCGACGGGGGACGATCCAGCAGGTGCAGCTCGAGACGGTACAACAGAAGTGGCAGACCGCGGCCGCACGGGAGGAGACAACGTGCTGGCCGGAAAGTGAAATCGATGCGATCCAAACAACATCTCCAATCAACATCCACTTTCAACAACCGAACTATTTTTTTTTTTCACTTTCAAAAACCATCCAAACAACCAAACTTGTTGAAGATAAAATAGGTTACCTCAATATGCTGTGATGCCAGCTACTAGTTATCTATTTGGGCTAATTAGTGTTTAGACCCTGGATTTTATACCAGCTTTAGAGTTTAATTCCTAACATGTCCAATCTATTTCTATTAGAAGGGCCTCTAATTAGTCCAATATATTTCTATTAGAAGGGCCTCCTGATTCATACAGTACTACCCCATACTTTCTGATTATATTCAATTTTAAGCAATTATAGTTATCAAATATGCTCCTCTATATTCTACGTTACAGCTAATTAATTGTGTTCAACTCTAAGCAATTACAATTATCCATTTTTTGTTATATTTGAGTTATGGAGCTGCTGTTGATGTCCATTGCGATGCCATATACCAGTTTCCTATTTTTGCCTCTATTGGCTATTTCTACCCAAAGGGCGTACTGATTTATACAGTAACTGTCTATACTGATTGATTATATTAATTCTAATCAATTATAATTATTCATATATGTTGCTCTATATAGGTTCCAAGTGATTGCTTGTATGTCATTTGTAAGTAATTATGATTATATATGGAGCTGAGTTTGTTCATACTTCATATGTGACCTCTCCAAGTGCTTTAGTATGATGTTTTGTAGGACTTGGAGAAAATTCATCTATCGACAGTTGGAGCAAATAGAAGTGAAAATGCATATCCAGGTACTTAATATTCTTTTTCAAATGAAAGAACTTGAAACACGGAAGTTTAGTATGTGATTTGTCCAACAATCATTATCTGACAACTCTTAGGCAGATGGGGGTGAATCTGAATGGACTAAGGCCTCGTTTGGTTCGCGAATCAATTCTTTGCATTTTCTTTTTCTTTTTCTTTAGGAAATTGCAATTCCAATTAATTCTCTGTACTGTTTGGAAAAGCCAAAGAAGTTGAGAGTGAAAGTGAATACTTACACTATGTTTGGGAACATAAGAGGGGAGGGAGAGAAAAATTTGAGAGGAAGGAAAATTGAGGGAGAGGAAAATTAACTTTACCTCTTCTTGTTTGGATGAACAAAAAGTAGGGGAAGGAAAAGTTTAAAAATAATTTTTTATTTGTTTATGGATATAGGTATAATTACTATTTCCTCCTTGGTATTCTCAAATGATGATTTAATATTAACTTTTTGAGGGGTAGTGGGGTAAATTCACTCAAATTCCTCTCATCTCTCTCCATTTTCCTCCCACATTTGGGAGGAAAATTTTTTGGTGGGACCCACCTACTTTTTCCTCTCAAATTTTCCTCCCCCATGTTCTCTCCCCCTTTCCAAACACCATCATTTAAAATTTTCCTCTCACTTTCTCCTCAACTTTTTCCTTCCTCCCATTTTCCACCCTTCCCAAACAGTACCTTAGAGGAAGAAAGTGAATCATTGGACGGATGAGGAAAACCATCAATTTTCTTTCCTACTTATTTTCTTTGGCATCCAAAAACAGAAAAAATGTTCGCGAACCTGACGTGGTCTAAGTGTTATTTTCATGCATGCATATCCAATATGATATGCTATGTTCTGCTTCTGACTTGTAATGAATTTTAGTTTCAT
This sequence comes from Iris pallida, assembly GCA_029216955.1. Taxonomy (NCBI): domain Eukaryota; kingdom Viridiplantae; phylum Streptophyta; class Magnoliopsida; order Asparagales; family Iridaceae; genus Iris; species Iris pallida. The sequence continues at coordinate 12,287,149 of JANAVB010035817.1, read as the reverse complement.
CTTTTCTTTTTCTTTTTTTGGATTGCTCTACCTAAAGAAGTCATATATAAGAGCATCTCCAACCCTATTGTTTTGTTAAGTGTTGTGAGTCTTAGGTGGCTCCTATGTGGCATGAGCCACAACACAATGTCTTATTTATGTGGCAAAATTATATCTCCTCCACTTCTTCAACTTTTTTATAAATATTTCTATTCATAATTAATGATGTGGAGACAACGTCATTGTGAAGTGCATTGTCTAGATCTAGACAACCAACTTCACATTCTCCTTGCCATGTCATTGTTATGTCAACTTCATGTTTTATTCTACATTTGCAATGGAGAAGAATTTTTGGAATGAAAGTTTGTCATTCTTATGTGGCAACCATTTTTTCTAAACTCACAATAGGGTTGGAGATGCTCTAAGCAATTAAAGACTAAAGAGTGTGCCTTCTTTTATGAGTCTTTTAAGGATTGAGAACTTAGCTGAATACTTGAGAGGGAAATCTTTTTTTCTTTTCATATTCCGTTTGGTTGGCCATTTTCACAGAAAATTTAACTGAGAGGGAAGAATTTTGTGGTATTCGCGTGAAAGAGGGAAGGTTTCAAAAAATTGCAGATAAAGGGATCAGTGTAACTGGTGCCTAAAAAAAAATGGCTGGCGCCAGTCAAACAGGCGTCGATTTTTTTTTTTTTACCTGGCACAAGTCACACAGGCGCCCAAAAAAAAAGTTTAGAACTTGGCGCTAGTGTGACTGGCATCGGAAATGGGTAGGGGAGGGGGGGGGGGGGGGGGTTGGTTTTTTTTTTTCTCTTTGCTTTGTTTTGGGGTGGGGTGGGGGGGGGGGGGGGGGGGGGGGTTTCGAGGAAGCTGTGTAGTTTTTTTTTGGCGTTAGTGACACTGGCTCCGGTCTTTAAAAAAAAAAAAATAACATTCTGATTGTAACGTTCGGATTGCAACGTTCATTTTTTCGACCGTTGGATAATTTTCTTTAAATAGAGGATAGCATAGCTCTCACTCGCACCAAGCCAAACTTTCTAACTCTTTCATTCTCTCAACCAGAAGCTCCCACTCTAAAGTTTGAGCAAGTTTTCATTTAAAAGTTGCCTCTCTCAAGTTTCTGCTGTATTCAAAACACTCCATTCTGCAATGGATCAAAATTTAATATTGTGGTGCTCGCATGGAGGTGCAGTAAATAGTTTATCATATGAAGAAAATTTTACCCAAATTCTTATAACTGATCGTAGTATTACATTAGATAGCTTACGCAATTTGATTCTTGAAAGTTTTTCTATTCGGTATGAATTTATATTAAGACACGTTTATGAGAACACATTATTTTTTATTAGATTGTGAACAAGCTTGAAGTTTTGTTCTTGAAATTAATTTGCAATCGTCATTTATAAGTATTTTTGTAACGCAAGTGCCACAAAGACTTGACTATATAAGTACTCAACGCGTTTCTAATTACGAAGCGGGTCTGAGTTCTTCTAGATAAGTTCATATTCATCTCATGAAGAATATGATATATTAGCTTTAGATAGTAACGATGATTTTGATGATTTTCAAAGTATTGCGGATAGTATGATTTAGTTGAAAACCCGGATGATGATCTTGAAGATAATGACAATAATGGTACCACAAATGAGAATTATTTGTCGGACAATATTTCGATAGTCGTTCTGTATTTAGAACTTTTATCAGTGACCTAGCAATTGAACACAATTTTACGTGTTCAGCTAGTGTCATAAACAATGCAAAAGGAATTATATATACCTGTAATCAACCAACTTGCAATTGGAGAGTGTATGCTAGACCTACTCGTAGAGGTAATATTTTTCAGATTGCTACATTAGAAAATCGACATTCTTGTTTAGCTGGGCTCACAACAGGTTCTCATCCATTGACAACTAGTTCATGGATCAAAAACAAGATAATTGATATAATTAGGGATAATCAGTTATATAGTCCATCACAAGTTGTTATGGATATACACAGAGAACATCGAATTAATATTTTCTATTCTAAAGCTTGGAGAGCCTGAGAGATGGCATTAACTGAAATAAATGGTAGCTACGTTGATGCATATGCAAGTCTTGAAGAGTATGGTTTAGAATTATCGAATCAAATACAGGTAGCAGTTGCTTTTTAAAGACTACTTAAAACAATAGCTTTCAAAGAATTTTTATTTGTTTCAAAGCATGTATTGACGATTTTTTGAGTGGTTGTTTACCAATTATTAGTACTGATGTTATATTTTTGTCATCTAAATACCAAGGTATCTTATTTATTGCTTGTGTTCATGATCCGAGCTATAAACTTTATCCATTTGCTTATGCTGTTGCGGAAGGTGAGAACATAGAATCTTGAACATGGTTTTTAACTAGTTTGAGAACATCTTTTGAAAGATTTTTTTAATGAATGGAGTAGAATTTTATTTATATCAGATAAGCAAAAGGGGTTGCTTCATGCAGTGCGTTTAACCTTTCCAGAATCACGTCATTTCTTTTGTATTCAGCATTTTAAACAGAATTTGAAAACGGTTACCAAGATTAAAAAGTTTCATCAAATGCTTGACTCTCTAGCAAGATCATACAACAAACTAGACGCTGATTAATGGTTGAAATAATTAAAGCCGAAAACATAGACATGTTTAATTGGCTTGTTGGAGTAAATGATGAAACACGTAATTTTTCGCATTGGATTATTGCATATTCTCCTTGTCCTAGATTAGATCTTAACACTTTTAATATTGCAAAATATTTCAATAACTGGGTTAAGAATTTATACAATAAATCGATAACAATACTACTTGATGGCATTAGAGCTAAGATTATATCTCTACAAGAGAAGAACAAACAATTTGCTCAAAAACTTGAAACAGAGTATCGTCCGAGAATGCTAAAAACAATTGTTCGGATAAATAGAGAAAAACACCAACTGCATGTGTTGCATATTGAGGGTTATATGTTTGAAATATTAGATCGTGTAACAAATAGAACGTATGTAGTACACTTAGATAAATGTTATTGTTCATATTTACGGTGGTATCATACGTACATATCATGTGTGCATGTTTGTTATGCGTGTAAGTCTTGCAATTCTAGTGTCACAAATCATTATTGCAACATAGCTTCTACTAACAAGTTGAAAAGTGTATACGAGCCGCATCTGGAACCAATTCCACTGTCATACGATCTTCAAAGTGCTTTGGTTAGAGGACAAATTGGAGTACCGGATGTAAGATGCAAAGATGGACAACCAAAGAAAAACCACATCAAGTCGAAGGATGAACCAACAAGAGATTTACGTTACAGTAACTGCAATGGACTTGGTCACAACAGAAGAAAATGTACTAATCAGCCATCAAGTCGATCATGAGAGATTTACGTTGCAGTTTGTAAAATATAATGAAATTGACATTGCGTAATATTTTATCCTACCATTCAAGATATTATTTTTAACTTGTTACATTAGAACACCCACAACATAATTATCTACCAGAACTACCACGACCGCTTCTAACCCACCAAGTGTACTCTCTTTGTCTATTTGTTTTGAGATTTGGAGACTGATTTTGAGGTGGATCCGAATCTGAATATGTTTCCTCTTGAGTTGGCACCGGAGCTGTTGGAGTTGACACTGGAGCTGCTGGAGTTGACAACAACGTCGCATACTCCGCTATGTCTCTAAACCAATCTGTAGAACCTGCCTGGGAGATGCTCTCTCCAGCAGCATGGTAGGAAGTTCCCTCTCCATACTGGTAGGAAGTCCTTTCTCCAGCATGGTAAGAAGTCCCCTCTTCATACTAGTAGGAAGTTCGCTCTCCATATTGGCAGGAAGTCCCATCTCCATATTGGTAGAAAATTCCTTCTCCAGCATGGTATGAAGTACTTCCTCCAGACTGGTAAGAACTCTCCTCTCCAGTATGGTAGGAAGGGACCTCCTCTTCATGCTCGTATCTAGTGGAATAACGGCTCTGTCTCTGGCTAACGTTGCCGGATGGATAATTCAATGGAATATGTACCGGAGGCTAATGTGGCTCCGGGCCACACAAAACATCGTGATTTATCCAAGCCGACATCTGTCCCATAAGATCGATCATCGTATGCGGCCGCCAGGTGGAACTTTCGCTCCTCCTAATTTCTTCTTCCATTTCTATACCATGAAATGTAATAGGTTTGGAGGATATATTTATTCTAATAAATTGAATTTAGCCAAATAATAAAATACACGATTGACAAAATAAAACTTACGAAATCGATAAGTCTGTTTATTATTGTGTGCATGCTACAATCATCTATTGCTCTATTCATGAATCGCAGCTCCTCAACCAAGTCTTTTTCTTCGGGGATTAGCTCCCATTTGTCGGCATCGATGTCATTTTTTACGTGACGTCATTTACCATGTTCCCGTAAACGTGTTTCCATTGAATAATCATACAACTAGAAATACAATTTTATTAAGTTAAATAAATGCATTTAATGTATCAATAAAATTAGTATATGATAATAAACAAACATTACCTTTCCACTAAATAACAGTCGAGAAACATGACTTTTATGTTCTTGAATTTTTTTTTTGGTGATAGGTCCACCAGAAATACAACCATCATTTTTCTTTTCCATTTTCTTTCTACTAAATAGAACTATTCTTCTTCTCCTTATTGTTATTCTCCTTATTGTTCTTCTGTTATTGCCGGGAACGTCGGGGCACAATTTTTCGATGGAAAACTGAGAAAATGAAACAGTTGTAAAGACAACGTTTCTAATGCAACTCCTTAAAGAAGGTTTTGCAACAGAGATCCAGAAGGATTCTGCAAATTACGAAATCTAAAAAGATATCGTAATACACGAATAATCTAAAGAGATTTTCGTGATCGTAGCAAACTGGCAGTAGTGCCTTCTAAAAAGAAGATACTGACAGAACTGCTAAAGGCAACAGAAGGATGACAGGCGAGAGATGGAATTGCTGGGGTGAATTATCACCGTTGCTCAAAGCTTTATTCGCCCTCTGCGAACAGCTTCCAGGAACCATCAAGGTTGACGGAAAACCTTGGAACACTCCTGCTCTTCTGACTCCTCGGAAGACGGCGAACTCCTCTGGCAATGGTACTCTTCTCTCTCTGTTTGAAGTAACAGAACTCACGCGTACTAAAAAGTACTAGTGTTTGTGTTAAACAACACGCTCACTACTCTGTTGTGTTAAAGAACACTTAGAGTTTTCTCTCTGAAATTCTGATTACTTCTTCCAACTGAGAGAGAGGAGAGAACCTGCATATATAGCCCACGGGGCGGTTGCCAAGCAGTTGCCTGCACTTCAGGGTAGTGGCAGAACCACTCCTGAACATGCAGCAACTGCTGCAACCGCTCCCGCTCTAATATGCAGCCAGCCATACGCACATACGCACTCTACGCACACTGCGTACGCTGCGCACACTGCGCACTCTACGTACGCTGCGTATGCTGCGCACACTGCGCGCACTGGGCTGCGTACTGGGCTGCGTAACTGGGCCAGCGTAACTGGGCTCGCGTAACGGGCCGCGCAACGTGGTCGCGCAAGTGGCTCGCGCAACGAGCGCAACTTAAGCGCACTATGCGCCTAGCGACGATGCTGACGTGCTAAGTGCAAAGTGCGCCAACAAAACGCCACATTACGCCTCATGAGCCCTTGAGCCCGAGTCCGAGCCCGAGCCCGAGCCCGAGCCCGAGCCCGAGCCCGAGTCCGAGTCCGAGTCCGAGTCCGAGTCCGAGTCGCTAAGCCCCAACGGGGCTTAGCTCCTATGGAAATAAATTTCCCAAGAGCAAAAAGAAGCCCCAACGGGGCTTAGCTCCTATGGAAATAAATTTCCCAAGAGCAAAAAGCTTACAGCTTATTAATTGTTGATTAAGCCTTTATACCATTAATAATTAATCCCACATGGCACACACCCATGTGCACTACATGTGCATCTCCATAAAGAGTAAAGACTCATATATATGGAGATACACATTCCTTTCTAGCCGATGTGGGACTAAAAATCAAAACAAAAGGCTATAAACCCAACAATCCCCCACATATCTCTATATATATGAGTACGAGTGTTCCCCACAGTAACTGTCCATTATGCTTTTAGGATAGATGCCACTTAAGACTTGAATCTTCCCACGTGAGTCAAAAATCAAACTATAATACAAGAATGGACTAAGCCTTGAATTCTGCATCATAGCTGAAATTTTTTCCACTCACATAATGTAGTTACATGTGCTTCTGGCTGCACATTTAAGGCCGTGTGCCAGCCTGGTTTCAGTGTATAATATTGGGTGTCTACAAGTTTACCCTCAAGAGACGGCTTGATATCTCTTTGTCCATACACTATAGGTGAGTTCTTTATTAAAGAGATATGGCATGAAGCGTCCAACGCTTCCTTTGCGGTGCTACGCCGCTATGACATGGCCTTAAGCCGAGGACCTTACCCCGAATCACCGGGAACCTCATCGTAGTGTCATACTACCCGTAGCATGAGGTCTAGCCCCTTTGTAGTGCCAAACTACCCAGCATGAAGCCTTATGCTTCTGTGCGGTGTTACGCCGCTACGACATGGCTTGCAAGGCCGAGGCTTTATCCCTAGCCGGGTTTACCTCATTGTGGTGTCGTGCCACCCGTAACATGAGGAACACCTCCTCTTTGTAGTGCTGACTACATCCCTCTTTAATTCAATATACAGTATTAGGCTAACTGCCTATTTGCGGTGCTATGCCGCTGTGACTTGGCTAACATAGCCGAGGCTTTACCTCCTTCGAGAACCTCATGGTGGAGTCACCGCCACACATAGCATGGAGTCACACTCCTTGTAGTGCTGTGCTACCATGCTTCCTGTAAAGCATACCAGACATTCCAAATGCCTGAGAACTCATTAAGGCATTTAAGCCAACCTCCCACAGGACCTGTTTTTCGCAGAAAACAACAGTAGATAACAGTGGTTATAGGTCCGTAACCTCTCCATGCCCAATAGAACATGTACCCACCGTTCCTGATATTCTTCCGATTAGTGGTCCTCCCTTGAACCAAAAGCTAGATGCCTAGTAGATAAATCTTTGAACTAATAGCATAAAACTTTATGGTAGGAATACAATAATACAATATCAGAATGCCTTCAAGCCCATTTTACAAGCTGTGTCATCGACCAGCTGGCGCTTGAGGCCCTTGGTGAACGGATCCGCCAGGTTCTCCTGACTCCGAACATCAATTACTGCAATAACACCTCTCTTGATAAGATCATGTACTGCCCTGTGCTTCAACCGCACAGTCCTCTTCTTCCCGTTGAAGAGGTCATTTGATGCCACCGCCGCAGTCGCCTGGTTGTCGCAGTATATCGGTATCGCCGGTATTTGCGCCCCAACCACTGGAAGATCATACATGAGCTCCCGAAGCCATTCTGCTTCCTCGGCTGCGGTATCAAGTGCAAAGAACTCAGATTCCATGGATGACCGCGACAGCATAGTCTGCTTCTTCGACTTTCACGATATAGCAGCTCCACCCATTGTGAAAATGTATCCACCTGTGGACCTCTCGCTCTCCACCTCTGAGCACCAACTGGCATCACTGAAGCCTTCCACTACCGACGGATCTCCGCTGTAGTACAGTGCATATGTCTGAGTCTTCTTGAGATATCTCATAACCCGTTCCACAGCTTTCCAGTGTTCAACACCTGGATTGCTCGTAAAACGACTCAGCATTCCCACGGCGAAAGCTATGTCAGGCCTTGTGGCAGTAGTAGCATACATCAAACTCCCGATTATGCTTGCATACTCCAGCTGCCTGACGCTTTCCCCTGAATTAGGCTTCAGCTTCAGATCACACCTGTACGGCGTATCGATCCCTGGAAGATCCCGATACCCATAACGAGTGATCATTTTCTCAATATAATGAGACTGTGACAGCGCTAGTCCAGTGTCTGTCCGGATGATCTTGATCCCTAAGATCACATCAGCTTCCCCCAAGTCCTTCATACTGAACTTGCTTGAGATGAATTTCTTTGTCTCCGTGACACATCTAATATCCGTACCTAGGATAAGCATGTCGTCCACGTACAGACAAACGATCACACCTCTTCCATCAGCGAACTTCGTGTAAACACACTTGTCCGTATCGCTGACCATGTAGCCATTTGACCTTATAACTTTGTCAAATTTCTCATGCCACATCTTGGGAGCCTGTTTAAGACCGTACAAGGATTTCACTAACTTGCAGACTTTGTCTTCAAGACCTCTGATGACAAATTCCTCTGGCTGTTGCATGTAAATCTCTTCGGTCAGCTCGCCATTTAGGAAAGCCGTATTCACATCCATCTGATGTATCACCATCTTATTTATTGCTGCGAGAGCAATCAACATTCTGATGGTGGTCATCCGGGCTACTGGAGCATATGTGTCAAAGTAGTCAATCCCCTGCTTCTGAGAAAACCCCTTGGCTACCAACCTAGCCTTGAACTTGTCAATAGTTCCGTCTGCTTTCATCTTCTTCTTGAAGATCCATTTGCATCCGATGGGTTTCGCTCCTTCAGGAAGATCAACCAACACCCAAGTGTTATTTGAGGTGATGGAATCAATCTCATTGTCAATCGCCTCCTTCCAGAAAACCGCGTCTCTGGTCTTCATCGCCTCATCATAGGTAAGTGGATCTGCTTCCACATGATAGGTGACAAAGTCACTTCCGAAGTCCTTCGGCCTCCTCACACGCTTAGCTGACGGCTCAGCTTGTTCTGGTTCAATCGTTGTATCAACAACAACATCTTCTTGGACCACATCTTCATTGAAGACTTCAGTCTCTTGTGCACCCTCATTATTCTCCGGAACATCCGGAAGAACAATATTCTTGTGCCTTGCAAACTTGTCTTCAAAATATTCTGCATCGCGAGATTCAATGATATGATTTGACTCAATATCAAGAAATCTCCGAGCATCACTCTTCTCGGCATACCCCAAGAAGATCGTCTTTGTAGTCCTTGTCCCAAGCTTCTGAATCTTCAGATCTGGAAGCTTGACATATGCCAGACACCCCCACACTCGAATAACATTCAAGTTAGGTCTGACTTTGAACCAGAGTTCATGAGGAGTAATATCAGAAGTTGCATGAGGCACTCTATTTAGAATAAAAGTGGTCGTCAATGCAGCTTCTCCCCAGTAGCACTTAGGAAGGCCAGCAGTCAACAACATTGAATTTATCATTTCTGTCAACGTCCTGTTCTTCCTCTCAGCTACTCCGTTTGATTGAGGAGAGTACGGAGCCGTAGTCTCATTGACAATTCCATGTTCCTTACAGAACGATACGAATTCATGAGACCTGTACTCCCCACCTCGATCACTTCTTATCCTTTTGAGTTGTTGTCCAGTCTGTCGCTCAGCTTCATCTCTGAACTCCTTGAACTTCTCGAATGCTTCGTCTTTAGCCTTCAGCAAGTAGACGAACGCATACTTTGAGAAGTCATCGATGAAGGTTATGAAATACTTCATCCCGGCCTTTGTAGAGAACTGTTTGAAGTCACAAATATCGGAGTGAACCAACTCCAGAAGATCTGTACTTCGATTAACCCGAGGAAAGGGTTTCCTTGTGATCTTCGTTTGAGCACAAACTTCACATTTCTCTACCTTACCCCCACATTTGGAGATAAGTCCTAGACTAGACATTCTGTTTATTCGTTTACAATGAACATATCCTAGCCTATTATGCCACAACTCAAGAGTATAAGCAGAATGAGTGACTTCATTAATAACATTAATTACATTGGACTGATTTACAAGCTGAATCTTGAACATTCCTTCGGTATAAAAAGCTTTCCCGAAATATGTTCCCTTGATAGACATCACCATCTGGCCAGCATTGATGTCCATCCTGAGGCCTGCATTGCAGAGTAGGCCTCCCGAGATCAGGTTCTTGGCGATAGCAGGAACGTGCTTCACGCCTTGAAGCGTCAGAGACTTGTCCGAAGTCAGCTTCAACACCACCGTCCCGATCCCGAGTACTTCAGCTTGTGCCTGGTTCGCCATCATAACCACTTCAGAAGTAGGTGTATAGGTGGTGAACCACTCCTTACTGGAGCATACATGGCAGGAGGCTCCAGTGTCTACCCACCAGTCAGAGTCAGTCCTTACTGCATCAACCTGTGCAATCATAGCAACTACGTCAGTGATCATAGATACCTTACTAGGCTCTCCTTGCTCTGATTGCTTGGTCTTTTCTTTACACTCATTCTTAAAGTGGCCCTTCTTGCCACACTTGAAGCAAGGCATTTCTGACTTTGGCTTCTTTTTCTTAATATAAGTTCCCTTGACTTTTAGATTGTCAGGGTTCTTCTTCTTGCTGTGGAAAGCCGCCTGCTTTCCCTTTGGTCCCTTGGTCTGAACCAGATTGGCGTTAGCCAATTGCTTGGACAATGTGTCCACCTTCAGTTGAGCCCGCATCTGGTCCTCAACATAGATTTCCTGTAGGAGATCTTCAAGGGTGATCTCCAACTTCTTCCTATGCATGTTTGCATAGAACTTGCTCCACCTAGCGGGGAGCTTTGAGACAATCCCTCCAACAACAAACTTGTCGGGGAGGGGCATCGCCTCGTCTTCCAACTTCTGTCGCAGTTTCAGGAACTCCTTCACCTGCGGCAGCATAGACTTTTCGTCCTCAAAGAACCACTTGTGATATTTTTCAACCACAAATATTTTACTGCGGTTCTTGTCTTCTTCGTAGAGTTTTTCTAGAGACTCCCATATGTCTCTAGCGATATTCTTCTTAGAATAGGATTCTGCAAGGGAATCCTCCATAGCATTCAGGATAAGGAGCCTGCAAATGCTATTTTCTCTTCTCCACTTGGCCTGAAGTTTAGTAGCCGGAGATATTGCAGCAGCAGACCCAGTATCTGGAACAGTAGGTTCCTCTTCAAGCAGCACGTGATCAACGTCTCTGAGTTGAAGAGTGAGATAAACCTTCCTCTTCTAGACTTAATAATGCTCTCCATCAAACTTTTCTAATTTACAGAAGTCAGTGTTGAGGAGTGAAGCATTAATGTTTTCCATCGTAGCAATAAAGCTTTGAGATTGTTATTGCCGGGAACGCCGGGGCACAATTTTTCGATGGAAAACTGAGAAAATGAAACAGTTGTAAAGACAACGTTTCTAATGCAACTTCTTAAAGAAGGTTTTGCAACAGAGATCTAGAAGGATTCTGCAAATTACGAAATCTAAAAAGATATCGTAATACACGAATAATCTAAAGAGATTTTCGTGATCGTAGCAAACTGGCAGTAGTGCCTTCTAAAAAGAAGATACTGACAGAACTGCTAAAGGCAACAGAAGGATGACAGGCGAGAGATGGAATTGCTGGGGTGAATTATCACCGTTGCTCAAAGCTTTATTCGCCCTCTGCGAACAGCTTCCAGGAACCAGCAAGGTTGACGGAAAACCTTGGAACACTCCTGCTCTTCTGACTCCTCGGAAGACGGCGAACTCCTCTGGCAATGGTACTCTTCTCTCTCTGTTTGAAGTAACAGAACTCACGCGTACTAAAAAGTACTAGTGTTTGTGTTAAACAACACGCTCACTACTCTGTTGTGTTAAAGAACACTTAGAGTTTTCTCTCTGGAATTCTGATTACTTCTTCCAACTGAGAGAGAGGAGAGAACCTGCATATATAGCCCACGGGGCGGTTGCCAAGCAGTTGCCTGCACTTCAGGGTAGTGGCAGAACCACTCCTGAACATGCAGCAACTGCTGCAATCGCTCTCGCTCTAATATGCAGCCAGCCATACGCACATACGCACTCTACGCACACTGCGTACGCTGCGTACGCTGCGCACACTCCGCGCACATACGCACTCTACGCACACTGCGTACGCTGCGCGCACTGGACTGCGTACTGCGCCAGCGTAACTGGGCTCGCGTAACTGGGCCGCGCAACGTGGTCGCGCAAGTGGCTGGCGCAACGAGCGCAACTTAAGTGCACTATGCGCCTAGCGACGATGCTGACGTGCTAAGTGCAAAGTGCGCCAACAAAACGCCACATTACGCCTCATGAGCCCTTGAGCCCGAGCCCGAGCCCGAGCCCGAGCCCGAGTCCGAGTCGCTAAGCCCCGTCCTATGGAAATAAATTTTCCAAGAGCGAAAAGCTTACAGCTTATTAATTGTTGATTAAGCCTTTATACCATTAATAATTAATCCCACATGGCACACACCCATGTGCACTACATGTGCATCTCCATAAAGAGTAAAGACTCATATATATGGAGATACACATTCCTTTCTAGCCGATGTGGGACTAAAAATCAAAACAAAAGGCTATAAACCCAACATCTTCTACTTCTTCTTATGCTTCCGCGTGTTAGTTTTGTATGTTGCTTCCTCCTCTTATACCCAAATTTTTTTACTTTCGTCCAAACCGTGAAAGAATTTCTCATTTCACGCTCACACTCAATCAAACACCATGATACCAACCATAAAGAAAGGAACCAAGAAAGAAAGAGAAAGAGTCCGAGCTCTCTAGCCTAGTGGTATTAGAGCGGACATCCGGAGGGACCGGCAAGGTTCGAGTCCCCCAATTGTGTGTGTGCGTGGGATTTCAAAAAAAAAAAGAAAGAGAAAGAGAAAAAACAAATAAATGAAAAGACATGACAAACAAAAGGAAATAAAATAAAATAAAGAAAGAAACAAAAGAAAAGAAAGGAAGGAAAAAACAAATGACAGCAATCCATTTTCGGCGCCAGACACACTGATGTTAAGTTCTAAATTTTTTTTTGGCGCCAGTATGACTGGCGTTAGGTTAAAAAAATTTTTTTGCTCTAGTGTGACTGGCGTCGGCCAATTTATTTATTTTTTTTTTTTTGGACGCCAATTACGCGGATGCCAGATTTCTTTATCTGCAATTTTCAGGAACCTTTTCTCTTTCACCCGAATACCACAAATTTTTTTCCTCTCAGTAAAATTTTCTGCCATTTTCACCCGACAAATTTGACCGTGACAGTTTACACCACATAAAAGTACTGACCGAGAACAGTGGACGTCAGATCGCTCTTGAGAGTCGAGGGAGCGTCAAAACTGACTGTCCCATTTAAGGTTTTTTTTAGGGGCACACCCATTTTTACTAGGGGGCAGCCCTTACTTAGGGGACAGCCCATTGGGTGGAACTTTTACTAGGGGGCAGCCCAAATTTTACTAGGGGGCAGCCCAACCCCCCAAAGTCTTTTTTTCATTTCATTTCATCATTCACTCTCTCTCTCCTCCAAAAGAAAAGAGCTCTCTTCTCCCTAAATCCTTAAAATTTCTCCTCCATCATTCTCATCCTAATTCCTCCACCCATTTTCTTTCACGAACTCTCCCACGTTCGACGAGATGACACGCAAGTCCAAGACATCCGATGCTAGGTACGTTTTTCGCTAATTTCGTTCTATAATTTGATAAATTTTTTTTGAAACCCTAGAATAGTTTGAAATATCGAAATTTTTTTGATAATTTAGGTTTATAATGTCTTTAGGGTTTATAAATGGGATTTTCGAACACAACAAACCCACAATATCTCTTCAAACCCTAACCCTAGAAAACGACAAACTAGCGAGTCGTTTCTGTTGGCCGAGTACAGTAGGACTGCCAAGATTGTGGCAGTCCTCATATACACAAGGACTGCCACAGTCCTGGCAGTCCTCTATTAACAGAGGACTGTCAGGACTGTGGCAGTCCTTGTGTATATGAGGACTGCCACAATCTTGGCAGTCCTACTGTACTCAGTTCTGGGGGTAAGAATAGGGGGTAACAGTCGCACAATCTATTAGGGGATAATAGATCTATTTTAGTCTGCATTAGTTATTAATTGTACGGTCGCACAATCTATTGCTCTATAGGGGTGACAGTCCTCCCGAGGCACCAAAAAGAATACGTCCCACCGCATCAAAGCGGAAGGAACGTGCCGAACGTCCTCTTGAGCGCCCGATAACAATTTCCCAACCCGAGGGCCAAGGTCGGGCTGGGACACGGAGACCCCCCCCCCCGGTTGCACAAGCTCGGTCGAAGCAACGAGCTCGTACTCCTTCTCCTTCCAGTGATGACGACGACGTGCCACTTAGCCAATTCCTACCACCACGTCAAGAGGAGGTCGGTCCTTCTGAAGAGGCCGGTCCTTCTGAGCCGCCTGTCCGGCCTCCAGGTTGCTCAATGTTGGCTTCTTTTGAGAACCATATTGCATATGCAATATGGAAGGACCCGGTATGTGCATTACTTTTGTAAGCTAGTAGTTCAGTATATGATATCTATATGTATTTCATGTTTTTTATGTTTTTATATGTTGTTTGATATACAGAGGACATATCGTATGCTCAGGGCTGTGAGTCACGGGAAGAAAATCATGTCTTGGCCGTTTTGCAGCTTGCCGGAGGCCGTCCAGGAGAAAATCGTACCGAGCGGTTTGCACAATCTGGCAGATTATGCCTACAGGACAATGGATAGTGCCCTGATATCCGCTTTTGTGGAGAGATGGCACCCGGAGACCAACACGTTTCATCTCCCATGCGGGGAGATAACCATTACACTGGACGACGTCTACCAGCTACTGGAGCTGCCAGTGACCGGGCGCGTAATGACCAAAGAGCATTACACGAATGAAAAATCTGTGAAATGGTACGAGAAGATCGTCAGGTTTGTCTCAAGTAACCTTGGACTTGAGGAAACTAGTTTCACAACTCTCCCCGGCTTCAAGAAATCATACGGAATTCCGTTGTCATTTTTGGTGGAGCACTTCACGGATCTGGAATTGGATGAGGATGATGATGTGTTGGTCGACGCGGTGGCCCGTGCTTACATGCTGTTCGTCCTAGGAACGGTGGGCATTTCGGACAAGTCCGGAACCTCGATACACGCGAGGTACATGCTCAACTTATTGTCCGTGGATGACTTCATAGATATATCGTGGGGTAGCGGTATTCTCGCCTATCTTTACCGCGAGCTAGGCATCGCATCCCGCGTTGGGACTAAGACAATTGCCGGATGCCAGACTCTGCTACATATAAGAAAACTTCCAACAACTTAGTCTCGTATACTTCATTTTGTTGTTTATATTTTGTGATTATTAACTTATAAATTGAATAGGCATGGATATACGAGCACTTTCCGATGCTCGGGCGGGGTGAGATGAACCCAAACTACCTTGAACACCTTCCTAGAGTGGCTCGATGGAGGCCGGCCCAGGTGGAAACGAAAGAGTGGCAAGTACTGGCTACCATTCGTGGAGTACTTGACAATTTGGTAGCAGAAGAGGTAATAAATTGAGACTTATTTTTTCTTCGGCAGTTTTTTTTTTGTCAACTGTTTTTTTTGTTAACTGTTTTCCTACAGGTATTTTGGGATCCATACCGGGATTTGCGCGAGGGGAGTCGTGCCATCCAACCAGTTTCCTTATTTCATGGCATGATCACGTGCTATGATATCACGGAGCCGTACATGCCTGATCGTGTACTTCGGCAGTTTGGCTTCGTGCAAAAAGTGCCCAAACGCACACTGAGGATGTTGGAACCTCCCCGCGGGACCCAACCGTTGAACTACAAACCGGCGTTTTTCGACTGGGTGACCGACTTCTACGCCGAGTGGCAAAGGCACATGCTTGGGGAAGACGAGAGTCAACCGGTCACCCTGATGGCTGACTGCAGCAAGGACTACATGCCGTACTTCCGGCGGGTCGGACATCCGAAGTTGTTGAACCCTACAAACCCGGGTCCCGCGCCTGTAGCAGCTGTTAGAAATCTTCCGTCGAAAAACATCTTGTATGCTTCATTGGTTAAGATGGTGAGTTCCGCATTAGTAGTTAGTTCGAGATGGTTTTGACTTTATACTAAATTCAATTATACTTTCATTTACAGTCTAGAAGGGCGAAGGAACTGGCCAAGACACTTCGGAGCGCTTGCCAAAGTGACACTAGTGTCTTGGTCGAAACTAGTACCTTGGTCGCCAACGAGCTTGAGCGCATCGACGACGAGGTTGAGTTCCCATTCATGCGTAATGCGGAGTCTCGTTCGAAGGCCCGCCATGATATGTAGTATGGAAAGTCTGACGTTCTTGTATGATGTTGAATACTTGTGTCGAGCATTTCGGATGTTGAAAATGTCTTGTTTATGTGATATTTGTCATTTGGGATTGTGTGATGTTGAAAATGTCTTGTGTAGCGGTTGGATATGTCTTGTGTATGGATATATTTTTGGGTGTTGACATTATTTTGGATGTTTAAAATGTGTGGGATGCTTGTGTTAACACTATTTTGGGATATATGTCGAAATCATTCTTGTGTTGATTATGTACTTGTGGATATGTACTTGTGATGATTATGTATGATTATGTGTTGGACTGCCACAACCTGGGAAATGTTCTGTTATGTGTTCACAGAACATTTCTATTTGTATGATTATGTACTTGGGAAATGTTATGTATGATTATGTATGATTATGTATGATTATGTACTTGTGGATATGTACTTGTGAAATGTTCTGTTATGTGTTCACAGAACATTTCAATTAGGACTGCCACACTCTGGGCAGTCCTTCACTAGTGTAGGACTGCCCAGGTTGTGGCAGTCCTAATTAAAATATTCTGTGAACACATAACAGAACATTTCCATTAGGACTGCCACACTCTGGGCAGTCCTTCACTAGTGTAGGACTGCCCAGGTTGTGGCAGTCCTAATTAAAATGTTCTGTGAACACATAACAGAACATTTCAATTAGGACTGCCACAATCTGGGCAGTCCTTCACTAGTGTAGGACTGCCCTGGGTGTGGCAGTCCATTCTAAAATGTTCTGTGATTTCATCACAGAACATTTCAATTAGGACTGCCACACCCAGGGCAGTCCTACACTAGTGAAGGACTGCCCAGTGTGTGGCAGTCCAAATTGAAATGTTCTGTGATGAAATCACAGAACATTTTAGAATGGACTGCCACACCCAGGGCAGTCCTACACTAGTGAAGGACTGCCCAGTGTGTGGCAGTCCAAATTGAAATGTTCTGTGAACACAAGAATTTTCTGTGATCAAACACACACGTCTCACACAAAAAACACACAAAACACACATGTAGAACACCCAGATAAAAGACATATAAGACATAAATAAAAGTAAGAAACATATATTGGACTTCATATTTCATAGTTTAATGTATACAAAAGTGGTCCTCTATAACCAAAATGCCAAAATTTATACAAAAGTGGTCCTCCATATAACACATTGATACTCAGTCGATTTCGACGTCATAGTGGTCTGCAGGTAAGTCTCTTGGCTCCTCAAACTTCAACAACTTCTTACAATGGTCGATTTGATGATCGAAAGGTGTGGTCCAAGCTCTGGCTTCGACAGGTGCTCTTTTGTACCAAACTGTTGAAGGTGGAGGAATCGGAGAATGACCGATCATCTTTAGTATGACAAAGTGATCACCGATGTGACCTATAGTACATAGGTTAGAATGTCCGTGGTCCGGCGGAGGTGCGCACATCGGAAAGAATGTTTCTCTTATACCCATCGAGAAAATTACGAGAGGTATCATGTACCTATTGGCAAATAAATAGCCGGCAGACGGGACTGACATGTAGTGGTCTGTCCCGGTAACACTGTCGGTGCAAGGGATACTTAACAACAAACTTGCAACCGTTTCTTCGCTTAGGAGGCGGGAGTAGAATGGAAGACGAGTCTGTAACTCCTCATACAGCTCCTTCCTTACCTGTTTCCATCCGTCTTTGACATCATAACCAAGATGTCTTGCAAGCACATGGAATCCACAATGGCCATCACCGGGGACATCGACAATAGACCAAATGTATCGGCGAATCTCAGGTTGGAATTTATCAATATACATGTTCAGTGTCTGGCTTGCAACGATATCTTCTCTTGGGAGGTCCATTTTCTCCAATTTTCGGCGAATGACAAGCTTTCCCTTCCGTGCGGGCGGAGCTTGCTGTAAGCTTCGTTCAACATGCTCAAAGTGCGATGGATCTCTCCTAGTTGACTCCAGCCTTCTCTTCTGTGAACTAGTCAATCTTGTGTGAGGCCTGCCTTTAGGATTGGAAACAACGGTCGGCTCATGCATTGTAGTAGTGACCGGACATGCTATTTCTTGCACTTTAAGCTCAATGGACTGCCGCTCTGCTGCTACTGAGGCTAACCACCTTGCGTGAAGAAGTTTCACACTTGGCAAAGAGAAGAAATCATCGCTCGTCTTCACCACAGGCATCATAGACAGCTGCCTCCAACGTTGATCTACCGCTTCTACTGGAATATGAATGGATTCACGGCGATATTCATTAATCTGATGTGCACAAGGGAGGCCCAGTGTATGTCGATGTACACACCCGCAAACTTGGGGATCAAACCCGACATCCTTCGACCTTTCAATCTCATCACATATTAATGTCAACGCCGTGTGTGATACCACGCGAACTACAGCATCTAACAGTACATTCTTTCTATGCTCATGCTTGACTATATTTAAGCTCATCTCAAATGATGCCTTAATTTCATTCACGGTCCGGTCTACCATAAGATGTATAGCTTGCCAAACAGAGACAAAGTTGCCGAGAGATGATTTTAGTTGTCTCTTCACTACAGAGTGTGCTCCTTCGACACGGTTGGTGGTTGTCGTGCCGTAATGCTTCACCAAATTCGTCCATGCTAAGACGAAGTGTTCTTTGTGCGGGTCAAGCCATGTATCTTTGATGTATGTAATGCATGCCGGCTCCCTCGCCTCCCACTTATCCTTGAACATATACCATGCGGCGTCGTAACTGTCAATCGTAGAGGCTCGCCACACACAATTCCAGTCATTGGAGAATTCTTGAAATTTTTGCATGTCAATTTTACCTTCCTCCTTATGAAACTTCAACTTACATTGGGCTTCAATATTACGATTGACATGCCAAGTGCATAGCAATGTATCCGCTTGAGGAAAAACAATATGAATTGCATTTATTAGGGCATACTCTCTATCGGTCACAAGAACTGACGGCTCTGTATGACCGCTGTAAAGTGTTTTCAGCTTCTCCAATGCCCAAGTGTAGTCTTCAAGTTTTTCACTCTTCATGAAGCAAAATGCCACCGGGAATGTTTTCCGAGTAGAGGTGAATCCGACGATATGAAGGAGAGGCATCTTGAACTTGTTGGTCTTGTACGTGCAATCAAGGACTAACACGTCGCCAAAAGACCGGGCCAGATTTGTGCAATCTGGATGAGCCCAAAAGATTGAAATTACTTCCTTACTCTTGGGATGGGTTCTATGGAACTCAACGTAGTGATTATCGGCAAGCAACTTCAGCACTTCTTGCATCGCCATTCTTGATTTGTTCCGGAAAGCGTTCGAAGAAGATAGGGCGTTGTATATAGACCTCATCGTAGACGTGTTCTTCTCATCTTCATGCCGTATGACTGAATATATTTGTCTAGGTGCAACACCGGAAATAGACAAGTCTTCGGCTATCTTCTTCTCCGTAGGGTTCAACCGTCCGACATACGGATGACCCAATAGTGTCTCGGCAATCTCATGATTGTGGGTTCCATTCTTCACTTGTACTGACCACTTCCCTTCTTCTTCTTTTCTAATCTGGATCGTGAATGGACAACCACATTTCCTCGTTCCGGCTTTCTTTCTTACTACGTTATCTTGGATAACTGTGTCTTTCTTGTGCGATCGGAACACACCACCTCTTTCACAGCCAACCATAACACTTTGTCGTCCCGGGCGATTTCGGGCCGATCTGGATATCACTAGAACCAACTTGTTTTCCCTTCCAACTTTTCGACACCATTGTACCGCATCGTCGCTTGATGGAAACGAAAGATCGGTCGAAAATAAATGCCCTACATCAATTGCAATTGGAGCATGTACCGCAACCTCGAAAGATCGAAAGTCCTACAATAGAAGTTAAAAGTCAAAACTAAACAACTAAATAAAGCGTATTATTATTTATAGAGGAGTCTGTATTATTATTTATATAGAAGTTTGTTCTTGGTCACAAGTTGAGACACTTCAAAGTAACATTGTCCATTTGGATCAATGTTCATATTTGGGTTATATATATATAAATCTGGATTAACTAGTTAGATAGTACTAAAAGAAAAATCACATATTGGTGTGATATACAAATAACACACATTCCTACAGAGGACTGCCAGAGATTGGGCAGTCCCTCACATTCACTGGACTGCCACAAATGTGGCAGTCCCTCACTTAGTGTAGGACTGCCCAGGTTGTGGCAGTCCTATATATGTGAGGGACTGCCACACTTATGGCAGTCCTCTGTGTCGAAATACAATTTTCCACTCCACGTAAAGTTCAAATGTAGTTACCACGATTATTTCCGATGCGTCAAAGTGTTCTTCGGAAGTGTTAGGAGGATAATATCCAGCATTTGATGGTCCGGGTTGATCCATTATCTATTTCTTTCTACATTAAACAAAAATTTCCACTTTTATATGTAAAATTTAGGTTAAAACTTAAAATATAACACGAAAATAAATTCGACGACTTACAAATAAATGAGAGAAGTGATTGACACTGTATTCTACCAAAAAACTTCAACGATTTTTGTTTGGGGGACAATTTCACCTAGGTTAGGTTAGATATAGGTTTATATGAGTAGAAGAAAAAAAAGAAGTGGAGGAAGAGAAGTAGGAAAAGAAGAAAGAGAGAGATGAAATAAAATGGAGTTGGGTTTTATACTTTTTTTTGGGCTGCCCCCCTAGTAAAAAAACACAATGGCAAACTTGTAAATTTTTCAAAAAAATTTTGGGTTGTCCCCTAGTAGAAAATGAGGTGCCCCTAAAAAAAAACCCCATTTAATTATTATAAGTTCCGTTTCTGTTTCCGTTTCCGTTTCCGTTTCCGTTCAATTGTCGGCACGACAAGTCAAACTAGCCCATAGCTACACCTAAATATGAGACAATAATGGGCTAGACATGATATATAGTGGGCCTCATTTTACAAGCTAACTTACTTCTCTGGCCCTAATCTAATTCTAATCAGTTTTATATTTGTAAAGGTTGCACCGACACGGCTCCGCGGTCCACCAGACTCTTCTCCCCACCTTCCAATTTCCTTAATCCTAAAGTCACCAAACCCACCCCCACCCCTATATTTTTCTTCTCCCTTCCTTCTCCTGCTGCAAAAATAAATAAATAAAAAAAAGGAAAGGAAAGAAAAGAAAAGAAAAGAAAAAAAATACCATGATGTCCTCCTCCTCCTCCTCCCCAGCCCCACCCATCCTCCCCATCTCCACCGCCCAAACCACCGCCGCACCCACAACCGACCCCACCGCCTTCCGCCAGTTCCTCGCCCGCCTCTCCGACACCTTCCGCGCCACCCTCTCCAACCGCCGCCCCTGGCCGGAGCTCCTCGACCGCTCCGCCCTCTCCCGCCCCGACTCCCTCTCCGACGCCCTCTCCCGCATCCGCAAGAACCTCTCCTACTTCCGCGTCAACTACCTAGCCCTCGTCGCCGCCGTCATCGCCCTCTCCCTCCTCACCAACCCCTTCTCTCTCCTCCTCCTCCTCCTCCTCTTCTCCGCCTGGTCCTTCTTCTACCTCTTCCGCCCCGCCGACGCGCCCCCTCTCGTCATCTTCGGCCGCCAGTTCTCCGACCGCGAGACCCTCGGCGGGCTGGTCCTCCTCTCCGTCTTCACCATCTTCCTGACCTCCGTCGGATCCATCATCATGTCCGCGCTCACGGTCGGCGCCGCGCTCGTCTGCGCGCACGGCGCGTTCCGCGTGCCGGACGACCTGTTCCTCGACGACCAGGAGCCGGGCGGCGCGGCGTCAGGATTCCTCTCCTTCCTCGGCGGCCAGGCTGCTGCTGCCGGACCTGCTGTCGTCGTCCGCTAGGGTCTGATCGATCCCGAGGTTCATTTTTTAAAATCGAATTCATCGCTACTGGTAGGTGATTTTGATCTGTCTGTTATAATTATTATGTAGCTGCCTTTGGACAAATATATGGGGAGAAAGGGGGACTATGGAGTCACTTTTTATTCTTGTAATTTGATGCTTCTGCTAGATCACCAATCAATTACTTTGTTCCACAGTTCCTGTGTTGATTTTGTTATGGATTTGATGGGATCTTAGAAAATTGATTCTAGATCTCGTTATGGAAGTAGATCTTGGAGAAATTATTCTGTGTGGACAATTTATTTATTAGGTAAATGATGTTTGGATCTTGAAAATTTCTTGATTGATGTGGGAGGAAACTATATATCTATTTTTTTTTTCCTGCTTATTTTAGATGGTTGTTGGGAATACAATGGCTGGTTTTGGATTTTGGATAGTGGATGATTACAATTTTTGTGTGATTGCGTATGATTTGTGTTTATTGATGTAGAAGGTTTGCATATTATTTGTCTGTGATTATTTGGAATTTTGATATAAAATTTGCATACAAATTCCTGAGTATTTGTCTGTTATATCTTTTCGATTTCGCGTGTAAGTTGTTAATGTTGTTGAAACACCTATCTCCAAACAAGATCCATTTCCTGGATTAAGGGATGAAAACAATATTTTTGTTCCACGGCTAGGGATATGATCTTACACAAAGACATGGCTTGTTTTCGTGCCTTAATGTATGTTGTTTTGGTGTCTTAATATATGTTTAGCGACTGTGTTTTTGTCCGGTGTGTCCAACATGAGTTGATACGGAGAGACTTATCTACATGTTCCAATGTATTTGTAGTCTGTGACATGTCCAATATGTGTTGAACCCGACGTTAAACGGATGTCTGTATCATGTCCAATACGTGTCCAACACGGCATGGCACACAAACAGCAACATTTTTTGGATTATTCGTGTTGTCTTGACGAGATTTCTTGCGATATTTCACAGGATGAATAACCATGGATGTAACTTGCGAGTGTTCTTAATTGTGTTCCACCAATTTGTAAGAAACAATTGTAGTATCTGTAAAGCAGGAGCCCACTCTGACCACACAACAGTGGACAGAAGTGGACGAAATGAAGATCTGACATAAGAGGACGATCCAGCGAGCATGGGGGTAACAGTCATCCGACATGTTTGTTGATAGGCCAATGGAAGTTAACAGAGTCCTTGCAGAGTTGTGAGCGGAACTTGAAAGATCTACGAGTCAGAGCATTCTATGCTTATTTTTGGTTTACGTTTCTTAGTTTATTTTAGACTTTCGATTTCTTAATTTTCTAAAACATGATATAGATTGATCGACTATATATGGGCTTAGAATTTTGGGTTTTAATCACTTGGGTATTTATTTGAGTATTGAGAAATATTTTTAGTGTTTGCTCATGGAGGAGGGTAATCATACAGTCATACCTATACGTCAATTATATTAATTTGCTTGTGCTATCTAATATTAGTTCATGTGATGCTCATTGACCTTTTGATATATCCATATTGATTACCCAGCTATAGTGGAATGTTTCGCATGCTTCACATAAACTTTGCGTCATTTGCTCGTGAGGCTAGACCCTAAGAACTTGATATGGTAGTTAGTGACAATTTTCATACATATCTAGATTGGGGCTGTGCTGAAGCTTGTTAGATGCAACAGTGTGGTAAATGTATAAGGAGAGTTTAACCACTATGTTACTCATTTGAAGATGGGTGCTTAGGTTGGGATTTTCAAATGGATGAATTAGTTGATGCAATTCACTCACTTGTTTTACATGGATGATACATTCAGGGGCATTGTTTTCACTCAATATGTTTCTATGTTTGGTCGCACAATGAGCTCTAGCAAGAAGCTACCTTTTGTTGGTGGATCTCGACAGCATCTATCCTAGAAGATGATGCTGATATGGTTAATGATAGTTAAAAACTGTTGTTTCCGTGGATTTATTTTGATTGGTGAATTCTTACTATTTTGTTAGTACATCACTTTGGTGCTCACAAATTGTAGTATTCTGCTCTCAAGAGAAGTATTTGGTATCATCCAGATCGATAAATATTTTTGGACTTGCCCATTTTTTCTACCTCTTTATTGCGTGTTACCCTTAATATGTGGTGATGATTGCAATCCGTCTGGGTGTATTATTTTGTGAAGACATGCCAAGAGTGATAAGTACTTTTTAGTGGATGTTTCGTTCACTACTTTGTTATTGCATTTGTCATTCCAGTTCTCTTAAGGATTGATGTTTTAGCTAAGCATATTCTTTGTAACTAGCAAGCAGAATTTATGATAGTTTTTCCCCCTTAGTTATAGGGGTGAGCATCGGTTCGGTTCGGTTCAAACCGAACCGAATATGTGAAAACCGAAATAACCGTAAACCGAAAACCGAACCGTTTTTATAAAAACCGAACAAAAACCGAACCGAATTAATTCGGTTCGGTTTTCGGTCGGTTCGGTTTCATGGGCCAATGTGCATGGCCTTCAAGTTTTTAGTAAAATGGGCCTATTTAAATAACAAATTTAAAAAAATATATGACATTATTGTATTTATGAATTGTTATATTACATAGAGTGAAAGATATTAATATATATAGATTGAGGGTAGATAGAGAGAGTGCTCAAAGAAGCACTGACATAGAATAGGAGAAGAGAGTGCGCTCAGTTAGGGGTTAATAAACATTATTATATGTATATTGTGGGTAGTTTGATAAATTACTAAATCTAAATCAGTTTTCGGTTCGGTTCGGTTTTTCGAATGAAGAACCGAAAACCGAACCGTTATTTCAAATTTTCAAACCGTAAACCGAACCGATAACCGAAAAACCGAACCGTTTGTCATATTTCGGTTCGGTTTGGTTCGGTTTTCGGTTTTCAACCGTTATATGCTCACCCCTACTTAGTTATTTCTAGTCCATATTTCTTCTTGGTCTTGCTTTCTTTTGATTTTGTGGAGAACGAGGGATTTTCAATTGGACTAGCTGCTACAGCCATTGCATTTTAGTGAAGATATGTTTAATTAAAAGATGAAGTTCTGATCAATCAGATCTGGTTAACTAAACGAGGAAATATCTTATCCGTCTCCAGTTAAACTAGATTTTTGAACTTGAAGAATTCAGCTTGTAATCCTTACCTGCTGTCAATTTTGGTTTTCAATATTATCGGTCTCTTTTAGCTGTTTTTGTATCCATAGTGCTATTGTGTTGCTGTGCAACTGTGTTAGTGTTCTAGATTTGAACTAGGAGAAAAATAAGTTAGGGCCTGTTATCTGATTGCAACATGTTCTCATTCTTTTGTCTGTTTTTCATTGTAGTTGCATGGTGTGGGGAAGGATCTAGACTTATGTCATGTTTGGTTCGCAAGATCAGGATCTTGAAAGAATAGTTATTCGTTTTCTATGTCTGGATGTCAAAAGAAATTAGTAGGAAAGGAAAATGGTTCCCGAAGGAAAAGAAAATATAGGAGAATGGTTCGTCCCATCCACCCAATGATTCACATTTTCTTCCAATTTTATGCATTTATCCTAAAATTTTAGGGTGAACTATCCCAAATTAAAGATGTATTTTGATTATACTTTTGACATTTTCAAAGACGATTTGATGCCCATGAAAAAGAAAAAAAGACACAGAATTAATTTTTCCTGTCCTTTCGTGAACCAAACCCTTTTTGCGAACCAAAAGATGGCCTTAGTAGCTATCTATTATGCTTGAGCTGTGTAGGCCAATCTAATCCGAGCTGCATTCATGATAGCATTTCTTTAGTAAGTCTAATCCTGATTAAACAAAAGTTGCATGGACTAAAAAATTGTTTTAATGCAAGCATTGAAAAGGAGCCATATGATAGTTTAGTCTGTTTTAGTACCCATAATGTGATGTATATATGACAAGCCATTCAGCAGTAGATGATGTCTAGGCCAATCTAAGTTCATTTATGCTGTCAAACTTTGGCAACCTTCAGTCGGACTCATTTGTTGCTAAGTTTGTTGAATGCGAGTCCTTTAACATTCTTTTTAAATTTTAGGGGATTTCTCAACATAATTTTTGGATTTGGATTCTATTAAAAAGAAAATTGACTGTGATTTATGGTTCCATTAGACCCTTGTTTGGTTTGCGGAATTAGAGCCGTGGAAAAGGATGCCAAAAAAAAATGAACATAAAAGAAAAAATGATTTTCAAGGGAAAGGAAAATAGTTTTTTCATTCACTATGGATTCACTTCTTTACTTCCAATTATTCACTTGTTCCCCAATTTTTTGGGTCTTTCTATATATCAAATTTCTTTTACTAAAAATTACAATTTTTCAAAAAAGATGAAAAAAAAAAAAAATTAAGAACCAACTTTTTTTTTCCCAACCTTTCCCGAACTGAAGGAAGGAACCCTAAATTCAGCTCAAGTTGATAGTGGGACTGAACCACATCGGTTCAAACCCGAGCAGTTTTCAGGCTGACCCATGGAACACCATAACAATTGGGCTACCATATTTATTACATTCTTTAGACAGAATTAATTGAGCGCACAAGTTTTTCACACCCACCTCACTATACATGACTTAAGGCCTGGTTGGGTACACTGTAATATAATTGTAATCGAAATGTAATCAAATAAAAAAATAATTTTTTTAGTTGATTATATTACAATTACATTACAGTGAACTAAATAGGACTAGTGTCAGAGTGACACCGAAAGAAATTTATCATCTCACTCACGTTCATTTTTGTACTCAGAAAAGTAAGAAGAAGAAGAAGAAGAAGATATAAAAAGCCATTCTGAACAAAGGATAATGACACCCATGATTAAATCTATGAAACTTTTTTAAGAATTTGGTGTAAGAAAATATTATTAGATTGCGGATTAAATGATACTGTAGTGTACAGTATATTATTTAGAAAGATGCAATTGTGTGAAGTTGTTATTTGTTTAGCCTCTCGGATTTATTTTTGCCATTTTGGCCTCGTTTGGTTGGCGGAATCTTCTGGTTGGAAAAGGAAAATGATTACTTTTCTATGTTTGGGCGTCCAAGGAATTAAGGAGGAAATGAAAGTGATTTCCAATGGAAGGAAAATTAGGGAGGAAAGTGATTCCATCCATCTAAGGAAGAAATCATTTTCCCACATTGAAGTATTCACTTTTCTTTCCAAATTTTTTGGCATTGTCAAACATCGGAAAGGAAAATCATTAGGAATTAAAAATTTTCAAAGGAAAGAAAATGACAAGGAATTGATTTTCTTTTCCTTCCATTCCGCGAACCAAACGAGGTTGATAAATGTATTAGAAGAATTGGACCAGAATAAAAGCTGTATTGAAAAGGTTCTCGCAGTTTTTTTAAAAATAATAATATTTGGCACTGGTAAGAGAGAATGAAACATAGAAAATGTTGTCAATGTAGCATCAAAGTTGTCAACAACACTATTTCAAAAAAAAGCAAAAGTTTATAAAATGGATGATCCTGGCTTATTATTGAAGATTTAGAGCTATGATGAAAGCAAAGGTGGCACCGATAATATGATACCAAATTCTTAGAAAAGAAAATTCCTAAGAAAGGGATCTAGTGTTCCACTAGGAAAAGCAAGAGTTTGAGCGTCCTCGCCTTTAATTATCATATGCTTTCCTTTCTATGGTGTCCTTGTTAAGTAAACCATCTACACATCTAAACTGGTTCTACACATTGGACACATCTATTTATCTAGTATTTAATAGAAAAAAAAAAACGAACTGAGGGAAGACCGTACAGAAGGCAACAACCGTGCGACAACATCACGTATCGTCTCCCCATTGGTTGGACCGTGGGACCCAGAACCCCTCCTTCCCCGCTAACACAGAAAAGGGTCCGACCAATTGGAGGCCGATACATGACATTCCCCTCCCGATGTGTAAGAAAACACTCGTATTTTATTTGCACACGTGTCTAGGTATTGCTATCAATAGAATATACTATGGAGTTGAAATTGCATGAACTGGCATGTAAATGAAGGATGCTATACCAAAACTTTTTTTTTTTATACTAAAACTATTACAGTTTTGGAAAATAACCAAAATTTACTTTCTATAAAAATTTTCTAACTTTGTGAATACATCATGAATTATTAATGTTGTCGGACACTGGATACAAGCCAACATAACAACCAATTGCTCCATAGTTGTAGGTTGTTTCATCAATTTTACTCTAACAAATTAAATTTTCTATATGCATTAATTTATATAGACTAGTCTATGATATTTTTTTATGCAAGTAGTTTTAGCCAAAACAAAAAATTTGTAGAAAAATATGATCGGTAGAAAAATAATAATATGATGTTATTTATTATTATTTTTTTTAATGTCCTACAATACGTACGGAATTTTATACATGCATGTAAATGAAGGATGCTATACCAAAACCTTTTTTTTTTTTTTACTAAGGCTGTGTTTGATTGGACTTTTTTTCCATGGAAAATATTTCCATCACAAATTTTCCACCAATTATAGTGTTTGATAGTTTATATTTTCCATGGAATTATTTTTCAAAAAACTATCATTTTCCATATTTTCATCTAAAATAGTGGAAAATGAAACTTGTCCAACCCATAGGAAAATATCATTTTTCATGAAAAATAACTATTTGCTGTGGAAAATAATGGCAATCAAACACCCAAATCAAGTTTTCCATGGAAATTTTTTAAAATTCCATGAAATTTTTTTCCTAGGAAAATAATTTCATGGAATTAATTTCTTTTCCACGTATTTTCCACCTTGCAATCAAACGCACCCTAAAACTATTACAGTTTTGGAAAATAACCAAAATTTACTTTCTATAAAAAATTTCAAACTTTGTGAATACATCATGAATTATTAATGTTGTTGGACACTGGATACAAGCCAACATAACAACCAATTGCTCCATAGTTGTAGTTGTAGGTTGTTTCATCAATTTCACTCTAACAAATTAAATTTTCTATATGCATTAATTTATATAGACTAGTCTATGATTTTTTTTATGCAAGTAGTTTTAGCCAAAATAAAAAATTGTAGAAAAATATGATCGGTAGAAAAATAATAATATGATGTTATTTTTTTTTTTTTTAATGTCCTACAATACATATGAAACTTGCGGGTCCTATACCTCTCCTCGGTAACCACAAGGGCCACTCGAGTTGGATGTTGTTAGTTTTCCTAAAAAATTATTTTGATGTTAGTTTTCCTCAAAATATTTTTATTCAAAATTCAAAATGTGTATTTAATTTATTTATAGTTAGTGACCTTTTTATTTTATGATTTTATATTTATCTAAATCTGTAAGGTATATTAAATTCTAAATTAAACTAAAATTTCAAACATTTAAACTAGAACATCTTAATCTAAATGAAATGACATTAGTTGATATCTATAATTATTCATAAAATTAAAATTAAAATAATTAATTCCTATATTCGATAACTTAAATAGCTCTATTTCTGTATTCAATAACTGTGCAGTGCACTGAAAGTTTTGCTCGTACATTCATACTGATATTAGGTCAAATATATTTTGACTAATTTCCACTAAAACAAATGTATGATGATTTTCTTGTATTTTATCTCTTTTGAGTTTCTTTTAGATAGATTTTCACAAAAGTCTATATATTATTCAAGTGTACAGTTTCAATGTATGTAAACTGTAATTTCTGGTAATTTTATTTATTTATACATATTTATTTGAATTGATACTTCAAACAGAAGATTTTAATACATTTATATTTACTTTTTCGTGCACTAATTTTTTTCGTGTTGCAATATATATATATATATATATATATATATATATATATATATATATATATATTTGTCAATAAAAAAAGTTACAAATTTACAAGGGCTAATTAGCATTTAAATCATAAATTTTATATGAGTGAGTTTAAGTCCTGTCCAATTGAAAAATAAAAAAAATTAAACAAAAAATGAAAAAAACAAAATCCAAAATTATTATTTTTTAATTGAATCTGTCAGAATTTAAACTCTAAATTACTAATTAGCATAATTTACAACTTAGAATAACTATATTATAATTTGATGATGACCATGCCAGATGAGAAAAGCAGGCTGTCTGGAGTAAAAATCGGCCGATACCTAATTCGTTCCGGAAAGCGCTACGTAATAACAAGTCTTTCTCTCTCCTCTCCTCACTTCTCCTTCGAGTTCATCAATGGCGATCCAAGAAATGCTCTCGTCGTTTTCTTCTTTATAGATCAAAACCCTAGAGTTGTAGAGAGAGAAAGAAGAACAAGTAGTAGGATCGATTCGATAGATGAAGGGCTACTCCGCCGCTCCGGCGAAGCGGCGGTGGACGTGCTTCTCCGTCACCGTCCCTGTCGTCGTCTTCCTCTCGCTCGTCGGTACCGTCTCCGTACTCCTCGGCCTCCACACCCGTTTCCCCTCCGGTGAGCCCCCGAAACCCTAGATCCGGCCGGTTCCCGGGCATTGTGTCCAATTAGTGTTATTTACGGTTCCGGATCCGGAAGATCTCTACGAAACTAGGGCTCACTCACATTGATGATGCTTCTATTTGTTTGTTTCTTTTTGCAGGCTACTTCACTGACGACATTTCGGTCATGGTGAGGAATAGGTCTATTTTTTTTGTTGATTTTGTTGATTTTTTTGGTTGATTTTTTTTTTTTTTTGGGCAACGGCAGGAGAACAGCTTTCCTGGGAGTATCCATGTGGATGATGTCGAGGCGACGAGGATATCACAGGTTAGTGTGGATTATTGTTTTCTTATAAATGTTTGACTGGTTGAATTGAGTACAAGTAAGTGATTTTGGTGTCGCTGTCGGTGAGGAGCTTTCTGATTTTTATATATACTGCAGAAGCACGAATCAAGGGTTAGTGATCTCATGGATAAGTTTACGCCATCTCTTCCTAAGGTTCTCTTTCGCCTCTTCGTGAATATGTTACTGATTGCAGACATCGTTAAAATCTGTGGCAGTTTATGATTTTTACGTCCCGAATATCTAACTTGATTATTACTTGCACAAAGATGAACTTCTTCACTTTACTGTGAAGTTTGCTGGCACATATTTGATGAGTATTTTGGAATTCATGAACCAGGATTTGGGAGATTGCTAGGAAGAAATTGGGTGTAATAATGGAATTCCTCAACTCCTCATGATATAGGAATCAAGAGGAAGTTCAAAACGGCAAGGAATTAGGAAGGGTTGACTTGAATGGAGAAATTTCTTATCGGTTATGCCAAAAAAGTTTTTAGCATGAATTAGACCCTAGTTCCTCAAATCCTCACTCTGATGTCAGTTATTCAAATGGTCCTGCAAAGAATGTCCTTTAGTCGATCGCGGCATTAGTTACTTTTTAGTGATCAATTTGTCTTTGGATAAGAGTAGAGATTGATGTTTAACCGTTGCGTTGTAACCTCATACTTCATTGCAACGCGTTTGTTTTTGAACTGCAAGAAGTATATCAGGAGCTATGTATCTGAGTTTTTTTTCCTTTGTGAAGAGTGAACACACATTAACAAGAATCTATATTCTAACTCACTAGAGTTGCTATAGTACCATGGTCATACCTAATAGATCTACTTTCTGATCCCTTTCATGATATCCCATCTTATAGTTTAATATATTATTGTCCTACCCCCTTCAGTGAATGAAACAATTCCCCTCCAAATGGTCTATATATGATTTGTTATAAAAAAGTATCAAACCAGACAGCTTATCTGCCAACTATTTTACTGTCACTAGGTTATTGTAAAAAGGATTATTGGGGTATCTAAACTTAGTGTATTGTGTTATGGAGGACATTGTGTTGCGGAGGGCAGGACCCTTGACAGAGCTGAATGAAAGCAAATGATTCAAACAGCCAGCCCCAAAAATATGGGATAAAGGATTTGTTGTCGTATCTAAACTAGTGTATTGACATCTAGGGTTCATTTTGAAATTGAAAACTCTTGGGAAATAAAAGATAACTTTAGTTTATTAAGACAATATCTCATAGAGATTGGAGAAACTGTTGAAATTGTGAGACTTGAGAGATGCAAACAGCAAACATGTTAAACCAAATAAGAAAGACCTCGAGGCAAAGTATTGGTGGTTGACTTATTAAACCAAACAAGGATGAGTAAAAGATGCCTGATGGGTGGAGATACACATTGATACATTATTTATAGAAGTAAAGGAATATGGGAAGTTCATACCAACTGTGTGAAATCAAACTATCAGTCCTAGAATATAGCTTTCGAGACAAGAAACAATTAATGTTTGAGTACATTCTGGAGATGTTGATCCTTGCTAATACCTCAGGCTTATATCAAGGATCAAAATCCAATATTTTCTTCTTTGCGTTAATAATAGACGAGCTTGCTGGCTTCAGAAATCAGGTTGAACTTCCATGGTGTGTGTTGTTTTAGAATGTGAGGCTCGGTTTAGATAGGTGGAGGAGGCTGGGAAGTGTCAGAGGGGTATCCCTTACATGAAGCTGTTTTGGTGGATGTGAGTTAAGAATAATGGTTCTCACTTGTACTTTCCCCTAGTGCAAAGGTTTATAAGATGTTTTGCCCCAGATAAAATAGTTGAGTGGGTTAAAGGGGATAATGTTTCCACTGATTTGGTTGGACTTTCCCAACAGGTTAGGGAAGTGATTGAGATAACTCATCAAACTTTTTTTTTTTAATGTTAATCAGGTTCAAGGCCTTGAATTATTGATATACTGACACTTAAAGTCATTGGGAGCAAGATGGAGTATAGGAATTGTAGCTTTAGCAAAACAAGAGCTAATGAGAGAAGCTATTATTGGAGGAGAAGAGATGCTTAAGAGAGTTTTTTCATTGCAAAGGACCAATTGTATATCACAATGACGTGGATGTGGGAAAATATTGTTCATTAAAAGACAGTTATTTTAGTAGTGTTTCTTCAGTGCTTTGTGGTCATACAATGTTATTCAACTTGAATGGAGCCTGTTCTTCATTATAAGTTTTATGGGTTAGACTCTTGGCACTAAAGAAACAAATCAAGATAATGAGTATAAACTGAATGAGAATGTTGTCATGCATGGGTGGTAGTAAAAAATGTAAAGATATGAAATGAGTGATTTAGTAGAAAGTTATATGTTAGCTTCAATTGAGGATAAAAAATGCATTTTAGATAGTTTCTTGACTGCTTTGTGGTTGTACAACGTTCTTCAAATTGGAAGGAGCGTGTCGTTTGTTATAAGACCAGTCATCTTTTATAGGTTAGACCCTTGGCATTTAAGAAACACATCAAGATAATGAGTATAACCTGAATGAGAATGTTGTCATGCCTGGGTAGTAGTTCAAAAAGGCATATCAAAAAGTAAAGATATGAAGTGGGTGCTTTAGTAGAAAGTTATATATGAGCTTCAATCGAGGATAAGAAAAGGCATTTGAGGTGGTTTCAACATGTACAAGAACGACTGGTAGGTACACCTGGAGGTACAGGATCATGGTTGGAAAAAGCATTTGGAATATAATCATGAGTATTCTTTTCACTTGGAGGTAAGTCTTAATGTTTTACTTATAGTAAATCCGAGGAAATAAACCACAAACAATTAACTGATTTGATTGTTGGCTTAGCTGAACTGATCCCTTGTCCCCGACCTGGACCCCAATAGGATAGGAATCTGGATGTTGGTGATGATAACTGTAGTAGTTTGATTCCAACACAGCAATGTCACAATCATCTCTGGGTTAATGGTTGGTATTTTTGCTCATTCGCCATATTCTCGTGATATACAAACATAATGTGTGTAACTATTTCACTGTACTTTATCAAATGCTTGAGATTTAGCATCTG
Organism: Iris pallida; assembly: GCA_029216955.1. Classification (NCBI taxonomy): domain Eukaryota; kingdom Viridiplantae; phylum Streptophyta; class Magnoliopsida; order Asparagales; family Iridaceae; genus Iris; species Iris pallida. The sequence continues at coordinate 12,253,516 of JANAVB010035817.1, read as the reverse complement.
TCAGGGTCGAACTTGAACGTGCAATTGAATTCTCTAACCTTGTTTCCCCCCCTAAAGTGGGCTATTATGAATACTATGAGTTAGCTGTTGATTTTTCTGAAAAATATTATTGATTTCTTAATTTCAGGCAGTTACAAATAACATCACAAGCAACGCACATGGAAGTAACCATAATGTCACTACCAATCCTAGGAATCTTGATCGAAGATCCCCATCGCAACCAAAAGTTATTACCTCTCAGTCGAAACCAGGAAGTAGTGACTCTAAAGGTAGGCAATATAGGAATCTTTAATTTGGTAATCTTGGTTAGCCTTTCATTTGCATCCTGAGAATTTTAGTTCTCGGTGGCTTCATGCAGGTCTGCCTATAAAACAAGTTAGTGCTTCGACAGCAACAAGAGTAAGTCTACTTTTATGTAGTAGCGATTGTTCACTGCCAGATTTATTGTTGAAAGTTTGGGGAAAAAGTGACTGTTTGCAATTGTTGATAATTTTCCTCAGTAGCAAAATGTTTACTTATTTGACAAAACGAAATTACATTAAAATTCAATTTAATAGTATTTTGTGTTTCCGTTTTAAAAGATGATATTTTGTAAGTAACACTATTTCAATTTTTTGAAGGATGAGGAGAATTTTACTGTAAGATGATAATCTTTAAGCATTAGTCTATGTTTTTTTTTTTTGAAAGATGAGAAGATTTTTAAGTATGAGTCAAGTCTTATTATAAACCACTGACATGTATGTTATAAGTCTATAAGATAGTGGCTTGCTTGCAATGGAAGCCAAGATGTCTAGTAAGGCAGTAGCACACATGATATAGTGGTAGAGGAATATGGTTGCTTCCCTTGATGTTTCAACATTTACACCTTTAGAACTATTTGCTTACTGTATTCAGGGAACTGATCAAGCGAGAGGATTTAGTTCCAAAGGTTCAACAGATGATGCAATTGAGAAGCCTTGTCAGCTTGTATTTGGAAGCTACTGCCTGTGGTCCATAGAAAATAAGGAAGCAATGAAAGATGAAGTTGTTAAGAGACTCAAAGATCAGCTTTTTGTTGCCAGAGCTTACTATCCAAGCATTGCAAAGCTTAAAGGAGAGGAAAAACTATCACGAGAAATGAAGCAGAACATTCAAGAACACGAGCGCATGCTTAGTGACGCCATTTCAGATGCCGATCTTCCCTCATTGTAAGACCTTACTTTAACAAACTACAAATTACTTTTTTCTAGTAATCTTTATTGTTCCATTAAGAACTTAGTATACCATGCATGTTACTGAAATAAGTTTAACAAGCGTTTACACATTATTGTGACAGTCTTCATCAAGTTTACCTGGATTCTTTTCATAATTGCCTGCAAGTAACCAGAACCCTCTTCAGGGACAAAAAAAAATGTCATGCAAAAATGAGTACGTCATGCATAATGTCATGCCCCATCCCAAAATGCGTGGGACCAGGTCACGTGGCAATGACCAGCCAATACGACTATGTATGGATCCAACCCTATCGGACTCATCGAAGCGTATTCCGCTGTATAAAAGTGAACTCCACTTCACGAATACTATGTATAAGGCAGGTAAAACTAATCTCATCTATAGAATACACTAAACACCAGAAACAATATCTAGATGAGATTAGTTTACCTGCCTTGTATAACTAATAGATATGCTCACCTAAATATCTGAAATATAAATGCTGTAAAATAACTAGATCCGAGTATGTGCTACCTGGATAGGATACACGGATCCCAAGGAGGGAGCCTTACTGCTAATTCAAGGGTGCTCCTTGGATAGTCCTCTACATCCCCGACTTTTGTAGCTCCAAGATAGATTTCGGTCTAAGCTCCTCCGAGTAGATTTGCTCACCCAATTCTGGAAAGAAACCATGTCCGCAAAGGGACACAACACGATACATAATAATATGTCAAGAGTAGAACAATAGATGTATATATAAATAACACACTCCATGAGATCACGGGGGTACAACCAAGGCTGACTAGTAAGTGAAAATGCAAGTTGAGGACACCGTTCGCACTCATGAGTTGTCAGGCTAAGAGGGGGTACTGCCAGCTATGTGCGCTTCGTCGAGACATTAGCTTATCAGGCATAGAACACTGCCTAAAGCATGTGAGCAACTATAAAGGTGTGCAAAGGAGCTCAGGCACCTAGTAACTGTGATTACTTCCAATCGAATTCTAATATCTATCTATTATTAGGCCTCGTTTGGTTTGCGGAATGGAAGAGAAAGGAAATCAATTCCTTGTCATTTCCTTTCTTTTGGAAAATTTTATTTCCCATTGATTTTCTTTCCGATGTTTGGAAATGCCAATAAATTTGGAAAGGAAAGTGATTACTTCAATGTGGAAAAGTGATTCCTTGCTTGGATGGATGGAATCACTTTCCCTCCTAATTTCCCTTCCATTGGGAATCACTTTCCTTTCCTCAATTCCTTTGGCACCCAAACATAGGAAAGTAATCACTTTCCTTTTCCAACCCGGAGATTCCGCGAACCAAACGAGGCCTTAGTTCACAGGAGATCCAAGAGTATCACAAGTAATTCACGAGTCTGCAATATAACAATGAAATAGTAATCCTGGTCGACAATCTCTATAACTTGTCTTTGTTCAGGACGTTTCGACGGTAATTCGAACTAGGGGTACGTGCCCAAACATGAATGCATAAGTGTTGTGTCTTGAGGGTCAAGTCCGTATAAAGTGATACAATATAACATAATACCTCGACAAGCACAACACTAATCAAACTAAGACAACCATTGATTCCCAATCACCTCGAGTGTCCGATCGATCTCGAGTCTATCTCGAAAGCCTGGCAAACCGACAACTAAGTAGTAAATGACATAATATAAACATAAACTGAAGTACGATAAACAAGGTATACTTTCCTGGCACGCGTTTGGTGAAGAGTCGACGTATTAGACACGAACATGTTGGATACAAAGAATCACAAATATCGAATATCATTACGAGTCCCTGGTGATGCGAGAAACGAAGAAAATTGCCTTGAAGTCCAATTTTGACCGAAGTGTAAAAATTGTCGATTCAGGGACAACCGGGTCCACAAGCGGGGCACCAAGACACGAAAAACGAGACAAGTTAGCATATGCCAAAAATAAAAAAAGTTATATATATCAAACAATACCAGAACGATGCCACGAATTCACTGGTACTCTCAGGTTCGCAATCCGAGATCCAAAATGCAAAATTGCAGAATAGGAAGACACGCGGGACCCTTGGGGTACAAAAAATAGCTCAACTAAGAATGACTTAAAAATATGAAACTGAATATACCTAACATGAGCTATAAAAATTCAAGTTTAATGAGTTTTTAGCGATATAGGACAGATTCAGATAACCTAACATAGCTACAAAAAATGACAAAATGTGTTAAAATGGGAATCTGAGAAGCTGTCTAAGTCGCCACTTTACTTCTCTGGGCTAGGCTAGGCACGCATAGGCTCTCCTAGGGAACGAGGTGAGGCACCTCGCCGAGGAGCGCCTAGTGCTTTTTTAAAACACTGGGTAGTCGGTATTTCTAGGTTAGGAAAGGAGAGTAAATCATTTAACCCGATCCGGAAAATCGCTCGTCCTTGCTAGATTTCACCCGAATCATCGTCCTCGCTGGGGCGTGATGTCGCACGAGCCTGGAGTTGTGCTCGTGCAAGGCAAGTTAACAGGTTCACATAGTGTTTATCTCAAATTGATAACATAAGCAGCGGAAGAAAAACAGAGTATACAACAAGAATCTCTTTTATTAATAATGAACTGAAGATTACAAAGGCTCTGAATAGCCCAACTTAATATGCCAATTGGCTACAACGCTCATGATCTCTCTAGCTCACAAAGGATTACATTGTTCCATACATTATGCCTCTTTATAGCCAACAAGTAGTCTTCGGCCGAACATCTCCATGTCGCAAGTCCGATCGCCTATGCGTTAGCTCCTCTTGAAACGCTAAGGACTCCATGCCTCGGCGCATCCAAGCCAAGCCTCGCCCCGAGCCGAACATATCCTGAACCTGCACACAAACTAGTGGAGAATTAGTGCTTTCGTCTTTGCTGCACTGATCAAGACCCACTCGCACCCAACCAACACTAAGTATATTTTAGTGAAACATGCATCTTAATTTGGTGATCTTTCTATTTAGCCTTAGGATCAGTTTCATGGCAATATTCAAGCATAAGAACTTAATATAAATATGTCCAATACCGTGCCCCTGCAGCAGATACAGTTAGACATAATCTGTACATAAACATAGTGATCGTGCTCATCTCTGTTCCATTTTTCCTTAGCCTGCAATGGTTAGAACTTCACATAACCAATCATACAATTCATATAATCAACCAACCATACTTGGACTTATGCATAAGGGTGGCAGGCCCTGCGCCTGCACCCAACTCTAATTTCAGCCTACCGGCCTTATCTATATGAAGGTCACAGTGTTTCGCATCGTAATGGACTTGGCATCCTTATGTGTAAGCCTATGATCGCTTCAATACGGGTTGCTAGTCTAGTATCCGAAGGATCCCAAACTTACTGATATCATAGCTTCACAACACTGGCCGGTCGTAAACCGTCCGAATGATGTGCACCATAAATACCATACATAATTTCCTCCTAGGCCGAACGGTCTCGGTGTCCCGGTCGTAACCGTTCGAGGGAAGCCGCACCCGTGCATGGGCCATCCGAGTCCATTGACCATGCAATATGCGTCATATCATACAAGTCATATCATACCAACCAATCTTACGTTCCATAAACATAATCTCGTTCCATAAACATAATCCACCGTCCCTATCTCAAGCTCCGTCGGCATTATGTCCCAACACATCCGTATTGATGCACGACGCCCAACGGCTTAATTGTCCATAATATCATCCTAAATATCAGTTCTTGAAATACAATGTTTTGTCATTTTATTGTACATATGTACTTTGCCACAGATGGTAAGGATCAGAAGTGATGGTTGATGAGTTGCTCATTTTTTTCTTGTGTTGCATTTTTCCTTGGCCATTTTTTTGTTACTAATTTATGCCTATTTCACTACTTTTCTTGTCCTTGGCACTTGTTTAAAAATTAGAATATTTAGAGCTGGTATTTTCTACATTTTCTGGATTAAACACCTTTTTGCTATTGTTTTCTTCTTTTGTTTCTATAAATGTTTTTTAAGTTCGTGTCTATGTGGTGTGGTGTGGTGGTGAGCATGGCAATGGTTGGTATTACATTTAGGATGTTGAAAGGACTAGCTGAAGAAGGCGACTAAGATGATTATGACTACCATAAAGCTAGGATAGTACATACATGCATTTTATTTTTCAATTTGCTACATTCTTGTCCTGGTAAATTGGTTTTATTAAATTATAGTAAAAATCTACTTGCTTTTCAGTGTTCAAAAGAAGATAGAGAAAATGGATCAGACAATTGGAAAAGCCAAGTCATGCACTGTAGAATGTAGTAATGTTGACAAGAAATTTAGGCAGTTACTTGATATGACTGAGGATGAAGCGCACTTCCACATGAAGCAAAGTGCATTCCTGTATCATCTTGGTGTTCAAACAATGCCAAAAAGTCACCACTGTTTGTCGATGAGGTTAACAGTAGAGTATTTCAGGGCCCCTCCAGGGGACATACAGCAGTCCCATGCTCATAAGCTTGACAACCCAAGTTATCGGCATTATGTAATTGTTTCTCGAAATATACTTGCACTATCTGTTGTTATAAATTCCACTGTGACCAATGCAGAGGTATGTTGTCATATGCTAGTGATATAAATTACCAAGACATTTTATGCCTATCGCTGACTGTGTTGTTCTTGATGTTAACAGGAGACAGAAAATATAGTTTTCAATGTGCTCACTGATGATCAGAATTATTACGCTATGAAACTCTGGTTTGCAAGAAATTCTTACAAGGAGGCAGTTGTCCATGTGCTGAATATCAAAGACCTTAAATTTAGTTACCCTTATGATTTGGGCCTTGTACAATTATCACCATCTGAGGAATTCCGTGTTTCTATTCACGATAACGGTGAATCATCTACTTTTCAAATGAGGACTGAATATATATCCGTTTTTGGCCATTCCCACTTTCTTCTTCCTGAGATATTCAAGCATTTGAAGAAGGTGGTGGTGTTGGATGATGATGTGCTGGTCCAGAGAGACTTGTCTCCTTTATGGAATATTGACCTGCAAAAGAAAGTGAACGGTGCACCGCAGTTCTGTGGGGTGAGACTGGGTCAGCTGAAATCTTATTTGGGCACCGGTCAAAGTGTCAATTCTTGTGTTTGGATGTCTGGTGTAAATGTTGTCGATCTGCAAAGGTGGCGGGAGCTCGATGTTACTGGAATTTATCAAAAGTTCCTCCGTAAGGTAACTAGTACAAGGATTTGTGGTTTCATTTCAAGTAGTTGCACACTAGTAGCAATTTCATGGAAATGGATTTCTACTTCTTGCTTTCTAGGTTACTTGTCGCCACTAAATGATACTCTTTTATCTTTATTGCAAGCAAATCGGTAAACAGAAAATATGTAAAGCTCTGACAGGTGTAGAAATGCTTTATATAATTAAATACAAGACTAATTGAATCATTGTTTATTGAATTCATCAAAGTAAACTGAGGATAATTTGTTTTAATTTTTCCTTGTCAATTTGACTGATTTACAGTTCCATAATGGAAGTGAGACATCTTGGAGAGCTGCAGCACTGCCTGCAAGCTTACTTACATTCCAAGATCTGATCTTTCCGCTGGATTCCTCTTGGGTTCTCTCAGGACTTGGTCATGATTATGGAGTTGATGCAGATACCGTAAAGAATGCCGCAGCCCTGCACTACAATGGTAACATGAAGCCTTGGCTTGATCTTGGAATACCAAAATACAAGAAGTACTGGAAGAAATTCCGAGTACAAGGGGAGGAGTTTATGGACCAATGCAATGTACATTAGATGCACGAGGTGTAGTAGGATTATGTTTGGAAATTTCAAATGAGAGGATGGGAGCCTATTGGTCCTGAAGAATGATAGTATTTGCCCAATTAGGGTTTGGAACCGAAGAGCACAGTGAGGCAGGACAGCGGCTAATGTCAGATAGATACTTGATGGTTCAATTTTTCTCAGTAAATAATAGGGAGAAGAGAATGTTACGATTGCTTTCTGATAAGAGCCTAAGGCCCTTGGTAAGTGTTGTTTGATAGTGGTGGATGAGAATGTACAACATACAACATGGGACTGCCAATTCTGTAGGTTGGTGTTGCAGGTCAGTTCAGACATTAATTGATTGCGCCGCTCATTTGTGACATAGTCTGGACGATTATGAGTTTGGCATTTCTGCAATTGGCTGGTGCGATCCTGGCTCCGGTTGATGTAGATTTATTTTTTATTTTTTGCCTCCAATTCTTTTGGCCCTTGTTTCGTCTTTACAATAAGAGTACATACTTCGTAATTTCCATTGTCTGATTCTTTGTTAATTTTGCTGCAATATCAAATGGAAGTTGACCAATGTAACGCAAGTTGTTGCAAAATCTAATGGAATTTGAGAATTCATTATTCTGTCTGATTTTCCAATGGGCTGTGTAAACTATGCAGCAAAACTGCCTATAATTTGCGTCATGTATATTATCCTTGGCCGGTAACTTGTAACATCTCTGGCTTTTGTTAATGTTAATTTCTTCATAGCATATGTGCTTCAAGTTGTGGCCAACTGGCAATAATGCAGATAAAGTAGGACGAGAATCACATTTAACATGATGGTAGCAATGTATTATATAATTATATGAATTGCATGTCTATATTTGTTTCCATTTGGACTCCTATGAAGAAGTAAAGGTCCCCTTATATTATAAGCTTTATCCTTCTTTATTATTACCAAAGAATCTTCTTTTCAATCCATTGATGCAAACGTTATTATTTATTTATTTAAGTGCGTGTGTTGTTATTTTTTGATTTATTTAGTTTACTTATGTCACGTCCCCAAACTGTCATTATTTGTTTATTATTTAGTTACTAAAACTATGTCATTATTGTTTGTTATTATAGGCATTATTTTATTATAAATACATCAAGTAATATGTATGTAAATATAAAAGGCTAATTATAAAGACACATCCAAAGTTGATCAGGGCTAGTCCAAATCTGATTTTGGTTTATTTACAAGTTTGTCATTTGAAAAATTACTCAGGACTAGCCCAACTATATGTGTGTAAGTCATTCTTTTGTTGCTCTTTTCTCATTCCTCGTCTCTTTCTTCAAACTCTAGTTTATTTTCTTTCTTCTTGTTTGGACATCATGGAAGAAGAACAAGAAGAACAAGAAAAAAAAAAATAAACCAACTTTTGGGAATCATGGAACTTTTACTTTGAAGTTGTGGTCTCAACTTGTGGGAATTATGGATGAAATCTTAGTTATAAAAGAAATTTGGTCATCAAATCTATTAATCGATCAACCCGGTCCTTTCGAAGAATACGACATTCCTTTCGAAGCAGTCTCGGTAACATTTCTAAGATCGACCAAGTCAACTTTAGTTGCCACAATTTCTGTCAGTCATAGAAGTATTTAGAACCGCTAGAAATTTTGGCAGTCCTAAAATGGACTTGCTGTCCTGTCACGTCCCAGAACCAGAATATTGGAGAGCGGGGGAATGACTCAGCCAGCTACGTATTACGGGTAGGTAAATACCGTATAATACGATCAATGCTGTCTAAAAGACGAGGGGGTGCATACTACATGAAAGTCTCGCTATGGTCACTTCACATCTATTGTCTCAATCATTCAAATAAGAAACAATAATAGAGAACATGTAAGATAAAGCAGTAAGGCGTCCCAAATGCTCAGTCAAAATGTTCTTGATATCTGGCTTTACAAAACATAGCCAGATGATGAAGCAAGGTATACACAATTGTTATCAGCTGCAGCCTGACTTAGTTACAATTATGCAAAAGTAAGTACAATCCGACTAACATGTTGGTGCCAAACGGCTAAGTATAAAGTAAGTAACAAAACGAGCGGGAAAGTAAGGAACCCACTCGAGTCCTCCTGCGATCATTCCTCTAGTATTGACTATCTTGGAGGTAGAAGTAAGCTAGATCCTCGGGGACCGGCTCTAAATCTGGCCATGCAAAACCAGAGAGGTTAGACCTCTAATAGCAAGTACCGCAAGGGAGCACGATACGAGGAATTAAAACCAGTAATAAGAGAATATGATAATAGATCTCTGCTTGCTACTGAGATTCACATAACATCACGACACTTCGAACCAACCTTCCAACCAAACAAGGACAGAAATTGGCCCGTCATGTCCTGACATTCTGATCATCTCAGTTAGGTAACAGAGTAGATACAATGCACAAACAAATCAATTTAAACAGCCATTCAACCACTACGGCTTGCTACTGTGAGTTCCAAGTTATCCTGGAATTATGCAATGAGGATTCCTCAGTTCTTACTATGTGCAAGCAAGGCTAGTTTACCCAGTCAATCAATTGCGCCAATCATAAATTAGACGAGTCCCAGCGGGACGCCCGTCATCAATATACAATATACAATAAATAATAAAGCAGATACCGCTCCCTGCCCGTGTGGCAGATTTGCAGTATCTGTGGGGACCAGCCGGCCTGTCGGGCACTAATAGTCCCAAGGAGGGCTGCCATGTAAGAACTCGGGAAATCCATTCTCTCCATGCAATCATTATTTTATTTAACTTAATAGCCTCTATGTTAAGAAAAATTCCATGCCGTGGATCATGGTCATTCAAAATGAGTACTTTCGTACGGGGTACGATATGCATAACTCTACAACGATACCCGTGCGGTTAGGTTGTAGGTCTTACATAGCGTAATGCAACAATCAAAACTAACCACGGAATAATCATGCCTTAATCATAAAGTACACATGACGCTTTTGTAAAATAAATAAATAAATAAATAGATAAATAAATTGTAAACTGCATGTGCCTGTATGCCAATATTTGGGATTAGCCAGTCGATTGCAATAGTTCATAATTAATATGAACGTGTCTCATTTATTTCATTCAATAAGACGACTAGCCAGTCTCTTAGTTCCAATTAGGAACGCATGATCAATCATGAATCAAGATAATAATTAATGCCAAGGTGACAATAAATGCTAATTATGTCACGACCCGTTACCCAAATTGTTGGGCCAGGCCGAGTCATGCCCAGCCTACGTTTGAGATAAAACGTAGTAAGCCGTTCTAAAGACAACAGGATAAGACTAAATGTGCTAACAGTTCTATAAGTGAATAAAAGTCATAAATGCTCCAAACACAAAAGTCGTCTCATATAGTATAATGTCCAAAGTACAAGTCTGAAATGTAAAATTGGATACATGTCCAGTTACAAAATACGTAGTCTAATACATGACTACTCTCAAAAGTCTAAAGCAAAAAGATAACTAGGCAAGGTTCCCCGCAGGAACATCCTCGTAAAGTAAAGCCGGGTCCTCGGCAGTAACTCCATAATATGTGTCGCAGAGTAACCTCTCCTCAGTAGGACACCTACAACGTTATCCTGTCAGGACGGGAGCAAGTACTGAATCTAGCAAACTAGCATATGAACATGAAAATGAACAGAAAGAAATAACTGGAAATGGCAATCACATAGTCTATCATGGCAAGGACACATATGTCATAGAGACAGATGTATATGTAATGTTTTAAAACTGTAGCAGTACGTGATCGGTCAATAGATGTACATGTGCTGGGGGCACATAATGAATGTACTTCCGTACAAGTGTAAGGCGATAGATGTACATACGCACAAATACAGCTTTGAGATAAAGCCTACGGCGCAGTAACATATAAAATGAAACTTTGCTCGGTACTGTAGAGGGGGTATGATCACGTACACTACTATCAGTTTCCCCATAACTCATGTTCTAATCATGTGAGAATACATAAAGACTGTTCTAAACATGGTAGTAATGGAAAGTACAACATGTGATATTTTAACTTGCTACCCCAAGGATCAGCATTTAACATGATTGGATTAGCAGTTCATTTATGTGACAATATGTAAAGTTTGTAGAAAGTACTTGCCTCTAGCAAAGCAAAGCAAGCAAGCTGCGATAAAAGTGCTATAGATGTTCGGTAACTCGTCACTGTAGAAATAAATACATAAATTTAGTTTTTTACACTAAGCTAAACACTAGGACACTATTGGTGCAACACGACTTGTGACTGGGCACCTAGCCAAAATGATGATTTTAGCATAGGAGACCAATGTGGGGTGACACACACTTTAACTAACTCTCTATATCTTTACACTAGTGAGGGGTGGGGTCATACGACTAAAACTCAATAGCACAAAAAGTTACAAGTCATAATTAATCATAAATAAATCAAATGATCATTGTTTTCTAACAATTCTTGAGATAGACAAAAAGCTTAATTTTACATAAATAAAGTACCAAAACGACCTTGTTAATTATAGAAATTTATTATAATTTTTCTGAAATTTATACCAGTACAAGTATTTTATAAAAATCAGTTTTCCTAAGTATAAAAAATGAGTTTTGGTTTCATATGCCAAACTATGGCAAAACTGTAAATTAAATTTATAAAAATTATACTAAATTAGCTAAATTAACATAGTATCTAAATACTATTTTTCCAGAATTTTAACAGTACTTTAAGTATTTTAGAAATCCAAAAACAACATTACACACAATTAAATTAAAATAATTAATTATCTGCATATTTTGTCCATGTACATAATTTGAACCAAAGTTCAAATACGGACCCAAGGCCATGATCAAGTCCATATGACTTGACAGTCTTGAATGTGTGAAAAACACCTTTGGTCCCAAAAACCCATGCTAGCTTGGACATCAAATGGTTGCAGTAATTTAAATATACTCAAATATAAATTAGTAAAAGTGCAAATAAATATTA
>JANAVB010035817.1:12126775-12240825 GCA_029216955.1 Iris pallida | reverse complement strand
ATATATATAGATATATATATATAATAATAATACATATATATATATACAAATATAATGTATACATATATATAAGTATATATATATAAATAATAAAAACAAAGAAAAGAAAAAGAAATAAAAGAACATCAAGGGGGGGGGGGCTCGAACTCGAGCCAGAGCGCGCGGGGGGGGGGGGGGGGGGGGGGGTTTAAGTCGGGTCGGGCTGGCCAGGGGGTCAGCCCGAGGGTTGGTGTTAGGATTAGGGTTAGGTTAATTATTTAGGTTTGAATTAATTAACATATATAAAATAATAATAAAATCGATGTGTCCGGACAGTTAGGGCACAGGAAAACTGCGTGTCCGTGCTTTGCACGACAAGTACGAGTCATGAAACGCGTGTCCGAGCACAGCGTTGGGTTCGTCGTGTCCTGGCGAGTCACATATGTGAAACGAGACACGCACGACACGAAAAGACACTGTCACTTACGTGTCCGGCTAGTCGGGGGGGGTTTGAACGTGCGGCCAGCGGAGTAGGCGTCGGGGCGGGGGTGGCGATCGTCGCGTCTCAGCGTGGCGAGCTCGTCGCGGGTGGTTGGGGGCTGCGAGGGTAGCTAGGGAGGTGGCGGAGTGGTGTGGCCGAGTTAGGGTTCCGGTTAGGGTTTTTGGGGAAGAAATGGAGCTGGGGGCGTCGATGGTGGTCGGGGTGATGGGGGTTGGGTCGGGGTGAGTGAGGGGGTCATTTGTAGGGGCTTAGAGTCGGTCGAACGGGGCTAGGTCGGCCGGAAATGGCGGGGGACAGCTGGCCGGTCGTCGGCAGCTGGCCAGTCGTCGGGGGTGGGTAGGATTAGGGTTTAGCGTTTAGCGTTTAGGTCCCTGTAGTTTAGGTAATTACAACTAGGTACTCCCAGTGTCTAAATGCAAATTAGAATTTGCATTCCGCAATTTATAATAATTTAATAATTACAAACTGATATATTAACAATTAAATAAATTGCATACTGATATAAAAACAATTCTAAAAATTACAAACCATATTAAAACAATTTTAATATTTACAAATAATATTTAAACAATCTAATTAATTGCAAAAGTCAATTAAAACATTTAGAAAATTGCAAATTGATATTTTAGTATTTAAAACTCATTTAAAACTTATTTAAAAATTCTAGAAAATTTCCTAAAAATCATAATAAATATTTTAAGGCTAAAAATGACATTAATAATCAATTAACACTAATTAAATAATTTTTGAAAAATATGGGCTTACAAGTCTTTCCTCCTTGAAAAATTTCGTCCTCGAAATTCACAAGGATTGAAGACCCTACAATATTCTAACATAGCAAGTAATGCAACAAAATGACTAAGGCTGCGATCGAAACTAACCTCTAAGGTATCAAGCGGGAACGGGTGGTTCTCTCGCAGCGGTTGGATCGAACAAGTAAGGGTATCTCTCCCTCATGTCCGACTCCCTCTCCCAAGTAGATTCACCTGGGGAGTGACGGCTCCAAGCTACTCGTACTAAGGGTATAACCTTGTTCCTTAGCCTCTTCTCTCTTCTGTCTAATATTGTGAGACCCGTCTCACTGTATCAGTATTTTATACGGATACGTGTTTATTTGAGCCGTATTTCATATTTATCGATTTGCGTGATATTTTAAAATTTCCTAAGTGTAGGATTTCATGACTTGGTTTAACTTGGATTTGGTTTTATTTGGTTCGGTTCCACTTTGACTTGGTTTAGTTTAGTTTGGTTCTTTATGAGAGAGGTGTATGGTTTAGATTGAGTGGAGAGGAATGAATGGTGGAAATCACTTGAGCTTGTTATATAAGCCACTTTTTCTCTCTCCCTCCTCATTCACCCTCATTCATTTCTTTCCACCAGAACCCTAGCCATTAGAGAGAGGCAAGTACACCTTGCCGAATGTTGGACGATCTTAATTTCGTTTGTTCCATTCTCTTCCTTGTTATATTCTAAGCTTGTTTAGAACTTGGAGTTTTCCATTTTGATGGTTCGATTGTTGTAGATCTAGCTTTGAAGTAATTTTAGTTTTCATGGGTTTTGATCTATTTAATCTTATTATTTCCGAGTTTTGATGGTTCTATGTTGTAGAGCGTTTCATTCTGCCCCGTTTTGACACAAGGAAGTTAGGATTTGGACTCTGGATGAAGGTTTTATGAATCTTGAGAACTTGGCTTCCATGGTGTTCTTTTCTCGGAATTTTGGAGAAGAAGAACTGTGCTTGACTTGACCGCATGAACATTTCATGCGGCAAGTGTTTTCCAACCGCATGCATAATCGAGCCGCATGAGATCCTGAAACCCCGTAGCCGTATGCGCCCCCTTGCTGTCAGCCGCATGTGCACCCATCACTTTTAGCCGCATGAATACAAATTATTGACTGCATAAGTCCTCAGTCCCTTCCAGCCGCATGGGGTCCAACTCGCCCTCAGCCGCATAGACCCACTTCTCTCTTGGCCGTATAGGCTGAGTCTCATTCCAGCCGCATGAATGATCTAGCTCAGTCTCATGCGTCCCCTCTTCCCGCTGGCCGCATAAGACTTTACTTGACCCAGCCGCATGAGAACTTCTTTCCAGCCGCATAAGACTTACTGAGCGCAGCCGCATAAGATCCCTTTATTCCCTGGCCGCATGGGACTCGACTCGATTCTGCCGCATAGCCCTTGCTCTGCGAGCCGCATGAACCCTAGTCCGTTCCAGCCGCATGGGAACCTTTTCCCCGTGAGCCGCATGGCATTGTATCCCTTGTAACCGTATAGCGCCTATCCTCCTGGCTGCATGGAATACAGCAATCTCGAGCCGCATGAGTTTCTCCTTTCAGCCGCATACACCCTGACCTGTCCTGAGCCGCATGAATTCATCCCCAGAGCCGCATGGACTTCCCTTGTCTTGTTATATTATTATTATTATTACTCTATTATTATTAGTATGATAACTAGGCAAGTGATTTATTGAGTATTTTTACGCCCATTTTATATCCTTACGTCTTTTGTCCTGAATTTGATAAATCACGATTTGATTGACATGATTGAAATGACAATTGTACCTGGCATGGTGTGACCAAAAACTGACATGCTTGATAGTGACCCATAGTGGTGCACTCCTGACATGATAACTTGACATGATAACTTGACCTGATAACTTGACTTGCTATACATGACACGACAGTGACCCGTAGTGATGCACTCCTGATTAATGACCTGACATGACCTGATGGTGGCCCGTCGTGGCGTACTCTTGACCAGTAAACTTGACATGATAATGATATGATAGTGGCCCGTCGTGGCGCACTCCTAACAAGTAGACCTGACATGATATATCTTGATAAGCTGTTGCGACGGCTACCTGACATGACATGACCTGTATAAATAAATGGCCTGGACACCGTGGGTGATTGTGTTTGTACAAATAAACCCGTCTTGTCTTGCATCATGTCTAGGACATAAATCCCTGTTTCCCACGGTCAGGGATTCATACTGAATATGGCTAGGAGTAATGACTAGATTGATCAAATAGTTCATGAAGAATTTTCCAGTTACCTGTTGCCCCTTTGGTCCTGGCCTTATATATATATATATATATATATATATATATATATATATATATATATATACATGGGATTTGTTGCTATCCGTCGAGATGAGCGCACTTCCAGCCCGCCGTCGAGTGTGGTACCTTAGGACACATGTATCTTACTACAGTGTGTCTGCTATATCATGCTATCTTTTACTTTTCTTGCTGGGATCATTCAGGTAGTAACAAACAGGTAACCGGACTTGGAATTCTCATTGCATCTTGCTAGTAACTAGGATTGTGATAACCCTAGTTAGTTAATGTAGAAAGCCGTAGGCAATGATTGGCCGTGATTGCTTGGATGGAGTCTGGCCCAGTATAGTATTGTCTAGAAGTGATTGATTGAAAGATTGTACCAGAATGATTGTCACTCCAGATTGTTACTATAATGATTGTACTCTGTATTGTCACTCTCTCACTGTTACTTAATGATTGTCACCTTTAGCAATAAATGATCAGATACTAAGTTCTGTTCAGGCGAAGGGTTACAATCTCGGTCCTTGTTTGGTTTACGGGTTGTAACCTGGCTTCCAGAACAGTACCTTCGTCCTCTCTTCGTATATTGCCTAGCTCTATTTATTTAATATGTTCTCCAGTTTACTTTATGTCAAATGATGATTTACTTATTTGTCTTCCTATGTTCGGGATAAGTGCATTGGTACTGCACGAATCTCGATCCTCCTTTACTTATTGCTTTCTCTCCTTGTTGAATGCTAATGATTGCTGGTTTTAAGTTCATAGTTCGGCCTCCTTTGTGGTACTTGCTATTTGGGGTCTGACCCCACTGGTTTTGCATGGCCAGGTTCTAATAGAAGAGCCCGAAGGATCTACCGTACCATCTACTCGACGGTGACCAGCCGGAGCACCAGAGTGCCTCAGTGGATTTCTTTTCCATTCTCCCACTGATATGTAACTTCTCCTCTTATAACGTTTAGCCCCGAGCACGTGTTTAGCTCGTGTTTTGGTATTTTCCTTGATATTGTAGCCTACGGGCATAAACATGATATGTGTATTCTAGACTATAGCTAGTCCTTATCATGTACGACAAATACTCTAGCTAGTCCTCAGTTCTGTGGTACTGGCTTCATGATCAGTCATGTATATATGGTTCGGGACGCCTTACTATTGTATGTATGATGATCGTACTCTTTGCTCTTGTATAATTGCCTGTGATTGAGATACCTAGGATTGTTAAACCATAGGATTGACTGATGGCTTGTAGAGTAACCCCCATGTCTTGACAGCTTATACGTGATTTCAGAGTATTAACGTACTTTGGGATTGCGTAGCTGGCTATGTCTGCCCCCGCTCTCCGGTATTCTGGTTCTGGGGCGTGACAAATATCTCCACTGGCTGCTCAGAAACTGTAATGCTCGGTCCGACCTCCAACTCTGTATGATCTAGCACATGACTGGGGTCCGGAACATATCTCCTCAGCTGAGATACGTGAAAGACATCGTGAACTCCTGCTAGGTTGGGTGGAAGCGCAACCCTGTAAGCTACCTCTCCAATCCTGCCAAGTATCTCGAACGGCCCGATGTATCTGGGGCTCAGCTTCCCTCCTCGTCCGAACCGGATCGTCCCTCTAGTAGGTGATATCTTCACTAGCACCATATCACCGTCCGCGAACTCCATCGGTCTACGACTAGCATCAGCCCAGTGTTTCTGCCTATCCTGAGCTACTCTGAGCCTGTCTCTGATCATCCCGACTTTCTCTGATGCATCCGTGATCATCTCTGGCCCAAGCATAACTCTGTCTCCAACATCATCCCAAAAGAGCGGTGTGCGGCATCGTCGTCCATATAGCGTCTCAAAAGGAGACATACCGATACTGGCTTGGTAGCTGTTGTTGTATGAAAACTCTACCAAGTGCAGATGGCTCTCCCATGATCCTTCGAAGTCCAGCACGCAGGTCCTCAGCATATCCTCCAGTGTCTGTATCGTTCTCTCGGACTGCCCATCTGTCTGCGGGTGGTACGCCGTACTGAACTTGAGCCTACTGCCTAACTCCTCCTGCAAGCTCCTCCAGTAGTGGGATGCGAATCTGCTGTCTCTGTCCGACACGATGCTCACCGGCACTCCGTGTAGGTGAACTATCTGCTGCATGTATAGCTCCGCCAACTTCTCGGTGGAAAGCCCCACCTTGAAGGGTATGAAGTACGCACACTTCGTCAGCCTGTCCACGATGACCCAAATGGCATCCTTCCTTCCTTGGGAACGAGGAAGCCCTGAGACGAAGTCCATCGTAATATGTTCCCACTTCCACTCGGAAATGGGTAACGGCTGCAACAAACCAGCTGGCCTCTGGCGTTCCGCCTTGACCTGCTGGCAAACTAGGCATCTCGAGATAAAACGTGATACATCCCTCTTCATCCCGTGCCACCAAAGATGTTCCCGCAAGTCACGGTACATCTTGTTAGCACCAGGGTGAATAGAATATCTCGATCGGTGCGCCTCCTGCAAGACTGCCCCTACCAGCTCTCCCTTCGGCACGCACAATCGGCTGCCATGCCTCAAGGATCCATCCTCTGCTATGGTGAAGTCATCCAGCAATCCTGCTAACGCCTGGGCTCGAAGTCTGCGAAGGCTCTCATCTGTAGACTGTGCCTCTCTGATCTGCTCCATCAAACCTGACTGAATGTCAAGCGCCATCATCTGTATCACTGATCCTGGCCGAACTAGCTCGATACCGAGCTTCTCCAGGTCTTCCCGCAAATGCTGATCAATCATCAGGTACCATGCCATCGGATGCCTGCTCAGCGCATCCGCCACCACATTTGCCTTCCCGGGGTGATACTGTAAATCGATGTCGAAGTCTTTCATCAACTCCAACCATCATCTTTGCCTCATGTTCAGCTCTTTCTGCGTGAACACATACTTCAAGCTTTTGTGGTCAGTAAAGATTTCCACACGCTCTCCGTATAAGTAATATTTCCATAACTTGAGTGCAAAGATCACCGCAGCTAACTCTAGGTCATGGGTAGGATAATTCCTCTCATGAGTCCGCAATTGCCTAGATGCATAAGCAATCACTTTCCCATGCTGCTGTAGGACACATCCTAGCCCTTTCCCAGAAGCATCGCTGTATATGGTGAAACCTCCAGAACCTGAAGGTAATGTCAGAACTGGAGCGGTTGTCAGCCTCCTCTTCAGCTCCTCAAACGCTGCCTGGAAGTCCTCTGACCAGATGTACTCCGCGTCCTTCCGCGTCAGCTTCGTCATGGGTTCAGCTATCCTAGCAAAGTCCTGGATGAACTTTCTATAATAGCCTGCTAAACCCAGAAAGCTCCTGATCTCTGAAACTGACGTCGGAGCCTTCCATGTCTCAACTGTAGCAATCTTCCTGGGGTCCACCGAGATTCTATCTCCAGTGACTACATGGCCGAGAAACTCCACTCGGTCTAAAAAGAACTCGCACTTCGGCAATTTGGCAAACAATCTCTCCCGTCTCAGAATCCCCAAAACTATCCGCAAGTGCTCTGCATGCTCCTCTGGCATCTTCGAGTATATCAGGATGTCGTCGATAAATACTACGACGAACTTATCCAGATACTGGTGAAATGTCTTATTCATCAAGTTCATAAAGACAGCTGGCACATTTGTGAGACCAAATGGCATCACCAGAAACTCGTACTGCCCGTACTTCGTGTTGAACGCCGTCTTCTGGATGTCTGCTGCCCTAACCTTCACCTGGTGGTACCCGGATCTCAAGTCTATCCTGGAAAACACCTTCGCCCCGCTCAACTGGTCGAACAAATCATCTATCCTGGGCAGAGGATATTTGTTCTTGATGGTGATGGCATTCAAGGCCCGGTAGTCAATACACAACCGGACGGTACCATCCTTCTTAGGCACAAAGAGCACTGGCGCTCCCCATGGAGAAGCACTGGATCGAATGAAATCCTTTTTCAACAGGTCATCAATCTGCTCTTTCATCTCTACGGCCTCCTTGGGATTCACTCTATTGCAAGCCCGGGATACTGGTGATGAATCCGGCACTAAATCTATAGTGAACTCCACATCTCTGTCAGGCGGAAGCCCTGGAAGATCCTCTGGGAATACATCCATAAACTCCCTAATGATAGGGTGTGGCGGTGCTACGTCCCCGACTGTCGCATAACAGTTCGGCTCTAGGCTGATCTCCGGCCCTGTCCTCCTGACACTGAATGGTGCTGTGCCTGGAGGACTGAACAAAATACTACCCTCATGACAGTCTATAGATGCATGGGCATAGCTAAGCCAGTCCATCCCCAATATGATATCATAACCGGGGAGTGGCATAACAAAGAATCGTCCTCTGAACTCTCTCCCGGCTATAAAAATAGAACATCTATAGATAGATCTAATAGGCACTGGTCCTCCTCTCGTCATCACTCTACTAATCTTCGCAGTAGGTGTAGCTACTAGATGGTGTTTATGCATAAACTCTAATGATAGAAAGCTATGAGATGCACCAGAATCAAACAAGCATACAGCTAGAAAAGTATGTAAATAAACATGACCTGTGATGACGTCAGCTAAGTAATCTGGCTCTAAAACCTGCTCCGACTCCGGCTCAAGAGCTAGACTATAAACCTTCCCCTGAGGTCCTTTCTGCTGCTGCAGATGCTGTCCAAACCTCTGCTGCTGAGTCGGAAGCGGTCCTCTAGGTCCCTTGGCTGCTGGACAGTTCCGAAGCTGATGGGTGGCAGACCCACAAGCCAAACACTGACCCAACCTCTTCCTGCAGACGGCGAAGTCATGACCTGGTCTTCCGCAGAAAGAACATATAGCTCCCTTCTGCTGCTGCTGCTGATGTCGGGGTCCCGGGGCTCTAACTGGCGGGGTCTGATGATGTGGTGTAGGGGGACGGTAAGTCTGCTGGTGCGGCGTCGGTGCTCTCTGCTGGAAAGCCTGACGCTTGGACGGTCCCTCATGATGTACAGAAGCCGGCCTTTTGCTAGACAAAAGACGCTCCTCGATGCTCCGGGCCAACTCTTGGCTCTGGTAGTAGTCAGTCGTACCGTTCTCCACTATAAGAATGCCGATGTCTGGAACTAGACCATGGCAAAACCTACGGGTCATCTCCTCTGGATCTGCAACCAGACTAGGAGCGAAGCGGCTCAGGCGACTAAACTCTGCCGCATACTCATCAACAGAACGGTTGCCCTGCTGGATGTTCTGGAATCGTAGCCCCATGGCTACTCTAGCAGTGGTCGAGAAGAATTTCTTCTTGAACTGGGTCTTGAACTGATCCCAAGTGGCTCTCCCTCTCGCAAACAATGGCTCATTCCGGAACCAGACTCCTGCCAAGTCTATCAGCAGAAATCCTGCTGCCTCGACCTGGAGGTCACCCGGCATCCTAACTCCAAGGAGCTTCCTCTCTACCGAATCTAGCCAGTCATCTGCTACTACTATGCCCTCAGTCCCTGAAAACTTCTTGGGATTCAGACCCATGAAGTCCTTGATCGTCCCCGCTCTCTGCCGTGGCTCTACAGGTGGTGGGACCACGGGACGTTCCTCAGAACGCTCCATGCTCTGGCGGAGTAGGGCAGTCTGCTCCTGATGGGTTGTTAGGAACCCCTGGATCATAGTGAGCAGCTGGTTCCCGTCGAGTGTGACGGAAGCCTGGGTAGGTATGATGATAGGGGGTGGTGGAAGTATCGGGGCCTGCTGGGACTGGGATGTGGAAGGTGGTGGAGGCATCTGGGTCTGTGGATCTGTGGAGTGGGGGAATATGGTAGGTGGAGGTGGGGGTGTATCAGTCAACTGGTCAGCTGACTGGATAGGGAGTGCGCCATTCTCAGGTGTAAAAGACTGGGATAAACGAGTAAGCACCATCTAATTACAATAAAAAGGACTTGTTAAAGTAAGCAATCATAGGCAAGAAAATCTAATTGTAATAGCAAGCATGTGATTTTTTTTTTCTATGTTGCAATCCTAGCATTCCTCTAAGTATTCTAAGCGTCATTCCTACTGTTGTCTAATTACCTTAAGTTCCTAATTGCAGGCATGCTTGGTACAATAACGTAACCAAACAATTTAGTCAGGACCTGCATGGGCCACCACTAAAAATATGTCACGGCCCGTTACCCAAATTGTTGGGCCAGGCCGAGTCATGCCCAGCCTACGTTTGAGATAAAACGTAGTAAGCTGTTCTAAAGACAACAGGATAAGACTAAATGTGCTAACAGTTCTATAAGTGAATAAAAGTCATAAATGCTCCA
Source organism: Iris pallida (assembly GCA_029216955.1). Classification (NCBI taxonomy): domain Eukaryota; kingdom Viridiplantae; phylum Streptophyta; class Magnoliopsida; order Asparagales; family Iridaceae; genus Iris; species Iris pallida. The sequence goes on along the minus strand of JANAVB010035817.1, from coordinate 12,231,049 downwards.
AACACAAAAGTCGTCTCATATAGTATAATGTCCAAAGTACAAGTCTGAAATATAAAACTGGATACATGTCCAGTTACAAAATACGTAGTCTAATACATGACTACTCTCAAAAGTCTAAAGCAAAAAGATAACTAGGCGAGGTTCCCCGCAGGAACATCCTTGTAAAGCAAAGCCGGGTCCTCGGCAGTAACTCCATAATATGTGTCGCAGAGTAACTCCTCCTTAGTAAGGACACCTACAACGTTATCCTGTCAGGACGAAAGCAAGTACTGAATCTAGCAAACTAGCATATGAAACATGGAAATGAACAGAAGAGGAAATAACTGGAAACATGGCAATCACATAGTCTATCATGACAAGGACACATATGTCATAGAGACAGATGTATATGTAATGTTTAAAACTGTAGCAGGTACGTGATCGGTCAATAGATGTACAATATGCTGGGGGCACATAATGAAATGTACTTCCGTACAAGTGTAAAGGCGATAGATGTACATACGCACAAATACAACTTTGAGATAAAGGCCTACGGCGCAGTAACATATAAAATAAAACTTTGCTCGGTACTGTAGAGGGGGTATGATCACGTACACTACTATCAGTTTCCCCATAACCCATGTTCTAATCATGTGAGAGATACATAAAGGCTGTTCTAAACATGGTAGTAATGGAAAGTACAACATGTGATATTTTAACTTGCTACCCCAAGGATCAGCATTTAACATGGTTGGATTAACAGTTCATTTATGTGACAATATGTAAAGTTTGTAGAAAGTACTTGCCTCTAGCAAAGCAAAGCAAGCTACGATAAAAGTGCTATAGATGTCCGGTAACTCGTCACTGTAGAAATAAATACATAAACTTAGTTTTACACTAAGCTAAAACACTAGGACACTAATTGGTGCAACACGACTTGTGACTGGGCACCTAGCCAAAATGATGATTTTGGCATAGGAGACCAATGTGGGGTGACACACTACTTTAACTAACTCTCTAGGGTCTTTACACTAGTGAGGGGTGGGGTTCAATACGACTAAAACTCAAAATAGCACAAAAAGTTACAAGTCGTAATTAATCAATAAATAAATCAAATGATCATTGTGTTCTAACAATTCTTGAGACAGACAAAAAGCTTAATTTTACATAAAATAAAGTACCAAAACGATCCTTGTTAATTATAGAAATTTATTATAATTTTTCTGGAATTTATTAACCAGTACAAGTATTTTATAAAAATCAGTTTTCCTAAGTATACAGAAAATGAGTTTTGGTTTCATATGCCAAACTAGTGGCAAAACTGTAAATTAAATATTATAAAAATTATACTAAATTAGCTAAATTAACATAGTATCTAAATACTATTTTTTTAGAATTTTAGCAGTACTTTAAGTATTTTTAGAAATCCAAAAACAGCATTACATACAATTGATATAAAATAATTAATTATCTGCGTATTTTGTCCATGTACATAATTTGAACCAAAGTTCAAATACAGGACCCAAGGTCATGAATCAAGTCCAATATGACCTGTACAGGTCTTGAATGTGTGAAAACACATTTGGGCCCAAAAACCCATTCTAGGCTTGGACATCAAATGGTTGCAGTAATTTAAATATACTAAAATACAAATTGGTAAAAGTGCAAAATAAATATTAATATTTTAATAAGGTAAAATTATACATGATGGATATATACATACATATGTTTAAAAGTACATATATATATATATATATATATATATATATATATATATATATATATATATATATATATATATATATATATATATATAAGAAAAATACTTAATTATAAAGTATATATATATATATACAAATATTGTATACATATATATAATAATATATATAATAATATATACACATGAAAATATATACATATATACCTATATGTACATAAATACAAATATATATTTATATATAAAAAAATACAGCATATATATATAAATACAGTATATATAATAATACATATATATATACAAATATATGTATACATATATATATATAAGTATATATATATAAATAATAAAAACAAAAGAAAAAGAAAAAGAAAATAAAAGAACAACAAGGGGGGGCTCGAACTCGAGCCAGAGCGCGCTGGGGGGGGAGGGGGGGTTTTAAGTCGGGTCGGGCTGGCCAGGGGGTCAGCCCGAGGGTTGTGTTAGGATTAGGGTTAGGTTAGAATTATTTAGGTTTGAATTAATTAACATATATAAAAAAATAATAAAATCGATCCTGTGTCCGGACAGTTAGGGACACAGGAAAACTACGTGTCCGTGCTTTGCACGACACGTACGAGTCATGAAACGCGTGTCCGAGCACAGCGTTGGGTTTGTCGTGTCCTGGCGAGTCACATATGTGAAAATGAGACACGCACGACACGAAAAGACACTGTCACTTACGTGTCCGGCTAGTCGGGGGGGGGAGGGTTTGAACGTGCTGGCCGGCGGAGTAGGCGTCGGGGCGGTGGCAGAGTGGTGGCGATCGTCGCGTCTCAGCGTGGCGAGCTCGTCGACGGTGGTTGGGGGCTGCGAGGGTAGCTAGGGAGGTGGCGGAGTGGTGTGGCCGGAGTTAGGGTTCCGGTTAGGGTTTTTGGAGAAGAAATGGAGCTGGGGGCGTCGATTGTGGTCGGGGTGATGGGGGTTGGGTCGGGGTGAGTGAGGGGGTCATTTATAGGGGCTTAGAGTCGGTCGAACGGGGCTAGGTCGGCCGGAAATGGCGGAAGGCAGCTGGCCGGTCGTCGGCAGCTGGCCAATCGTCGGGGGTGGGTAGGATTAGGGTTTAGTGTTTAGGTCCCTGTAGTTTAGGTAATTACAACTAGGTACTCCCAGTGTCTAAATGCAAATTAAAATTTGCATTCCGCAATTTAAAACAATTTAATAATTGCAAACTGATATATTAACAATTAAATAAATTGTATACTGATATAAAAATAATTCTAAAAATTACAAAACCATATTAAAACAATTTTAACATTTACAAAATGATATTTAAATAATCTAATTAATTGCAAAAGTTAATTAAAACATTTTAGAAAATTACAAATTGATATTTTAGTATTTAAAACTCATTTAAAACTTATTTAAAAATTCTAGAAAATTTCCTAAAAATTATAATAAATATTTTAAGGCTAAAAATGACATTAATAATCAATTAACACTAATTAAATAATTTTTGAAAAATAGGGGCTTACAAATTAATACTAAGATAAACAATTCATGTTAATCAATGTCAATTCGGGACAAGAATCAGCCAAAAAGGCATTAGGGCTAGAGTTCATGCGGCCAGGAATTTATTGGTTCATGCGGCTGAGTAAACATGCATATGCGGCTAAGGGGACTAAGTCCATGCGGCCGGGGATATGGACCCTATGCGGTTAGGGTTCGAACTCATGCGGCTGAGATAACACGCACCTATGCGGCTCCGAATATCATGCGGCCACGAAGTCGCGAGCCTTGTGCGGCTGGGATTCCATGCTCATGCGGCTAGGGTAACATGCGCCTATGCGGCTAGCAAAACAAGTCTATGCGGCTCATGCGGCTGGGATTAAAACAGTTCCATGCGGCTCAGCGCTGCCAAGGCCATGCGGCTGAGAAAGATTACGGTCTCATTCGGCTGGGTAGAACTCAGCCCATGCGGCTAGGATTAGCAAGGCTCATGCGACCAGAAAATGTGGCAGAGCCATGCGGCTCGAGGAACTTGAGTTCTATGCGGCTGAACGAGAACGACTCCATGCGGCTGGGAGCGATAGATCGTATGCGGCTGGGAAATGACTAGCTGCATGCGGCTGAAATAGATGCGGTTTATGCGGTTGAGAAATTATGCGGCTAAGAAGAAGGGAAACTTCATGCGGCTACCCAATCTCGAGCTCATGGGGCTGAGAAATTAAAGGGTCTCATGCGACTAAGAAAATAGTATGCGGCCAGGAAATATCATGCGGCCAAGGATGACTTGTCGCATGAAAAACTCATGCGGTTAAGCACTGTTCTTCTTCTCCACTTTCTGAGAAGAAGAACCATGGAAAGCCATTGCTTCCAAGCTCTCCAAATCCTTCATTCCAAGCCCAAATCCGGACTTCCATATGTCAAAATGGGGTAGAACGAAATCCTCTACAACATGGAACCATCAGAATATAAAAAATAACAAAGCTACTAGATCAAAACCTAAGAAATCCGAAAATGTATTAAACTTAGATCTACATGAAATGAGCCATAAAAATTAAAAATGCTAAGTACTAAAGTATCTAAGAATCTTGAGAGGAAGATAATAGAACAACAAAAACGGAGATCCATCAAGAAGCAAGTTGGCACTTGCCTATACGGCTAGGTAGGTGGGGGAGAGTTTATGAGGAAGAAGAAGAGTAATGGTGAAGTAATGACGAGAGAGAATGGGGATGGGGCTTTAAATGAAGGGGTGGTGGTAGGTGGGGGTTTGTTGGGTTCATGTTGAACCATCCAAGGCCGGAAAATAAACCAACTTAGCCGAACCAAAAAGCAAAGCAGAAAATAAAATACAGAAAAATAATTAGCATAAAATTTAAGAGATTTAAATACAGAATAATACATGATAAATATATTAAATAAATATATTTAAGCAGTACATGTATAAAAATACGTATTCTGGGAATGGGAAGTGACATCTCTACCCTTCTTAGAAAAATTTCGTCCTCGAAATTTCAATTCCAAGCAGGATAGACACATCAAAGCTAAATTAATCTAAGTACAAGCAATTTGAGTAAGCAATCATTCTACAATGTCAATAGCAAGTAACATATCTATTTTTAACAATCCACGACTTCAAGTAATTCTACTCATAAGGTGACAAGCATGAGGAGTTAAGACAATCAAGGTATACAGAAAGAGATATACCTTATGAGTCAAACAGGTACGGATACCGTGATCGGATATCATCCTCACGTTCCCACGTTGACTCCCCTAAAGAGTGATGACCCCAAGCAACCCGGACAAGGCTAATTGTTCGGTTCTTGAGTATCTTCTCTCTTCGGTCCAAAATGGACACAGGCTGTTCCTCGTAAGACAGGTTGGTACCAACAACCAGCTCAGAATGATCAAGGATATGGCTTGGGTCCGATACATACCTTCGCAACTGAGATACATGAAACACGTCATGGACCTCTCGTAAAGAAGGTGGAAGAGATAAACGATAAGCAACATCACCTATCCTATCAAGGATAGCAAATGGGCCCACGTATCGCGGACTCAATTTCCCGCGAACGCCAAATCTAATGATCCCACGGGTAGGTGAGATCCGCATGAACACGTGGTCCCCAACAGAAAACTCTAGCGGCCTACGATGCTGGTCCGCCCAATGACGATGCCGATCCTGCGCAACTCGAAGTCGCCCTCTAATTCCCTTAACCACTTCAACTGTCTGAACAATCATTTATGGGCCTAGCATCTTCCTCTCCCCGATATCATCCCATGCTAGTGGCGACTACACTTCTTACTATAGTGCTTCAAATGGTGCCATCTGGATACTGGCTTGATAACTGTTGTTGTACGAGAACTCGACTAAGTGCAGGTGACTCTCCCAAGATCCTCAAAAATCTAGGGTGCAAGCTCGCAACATGTCTTCCAAAGTCTGAATTATTCTTTCTGATTGCCCGTCCGTCTGTGGGTGGTAAGCCGTGCTAAATCTTAACTTGGAGCCCAGACTGTGATGTAAGCTCTTCCAGAAATATGATGTAAAGCGGGTATCTCTATCTGACATAATACTGACAGGGACTCCATGCTGCCTGACTATCTGCTGCATATACAACTCTGCCAACTTTTCTGTAGATTGCCCTACTCTGAAAGGAAGAAAGTGTGCCACCTTTGTAAGGCGATCTACTATCACCCAAATAGTATCTTTACCACTTGGTGATCTTGGTAAACCGATCACAAAGTCCATTGTAATGTGTTTCCACTTCCATTCCGGGATAGGAAGCGGTTGTAATAACCCAGCTGGTCTCTGCTGTTCTGTCTTCACTTGCTGATATACCAAGCAACGGAAAACAAATCTGGCTATCTCCCTCTTCATTCCGTTCCACCAGAAGTGCTGTTTGATATCTTGATACATCTTGGTCCCTCCAGGGTGTATAGAATACCGAGAACTGTGAGCTTCTGCCATAACCTTCTGTCTGATATCTCCACTAGGCACACATAGACGCGATCCAAACCTAAGTGTACCATCTTCATGGATCCTCATCTCCTTCCTGAGTCCTGACTCACATTCTGTCCTAAGCTTCTGAATCCTTGGGTCCTGTGCCTGAGCTGCCTTGATCCTATCTACCAAGTCAGATTGAACTTGTAGACTTGTCAGAATTCCTATATCGCTAGGAAGTATAACCTCGACGCCCATCTCTTGAAGGTCTTCTAAGATATGCTTCTGTGTTGTCAACATAAATGCGCCGCCTCTCCTGCTAAGTGCATCTGCTACCACGTTAGCCTTGCCTGGATGATACTGAAGCTCCACGTCGTAATCCTTGATCAACTTCAACCATCTTCTCTGCCTCATGTTCAGTTCCTTCTGAGTAAAGATGTACTTCAGACTTTTGTGGTCTGTGTACATGTCCACTCGATCACCATATAAGTAATGCCTCCATAGCTTCAAAGCAAATACTACTGCTGCCAACTCCAAGTCATGAGTTGGATAATTTTTTTCGTGGTCCCGAAGCTGCCTAGATGCATACGCTATTACCTTCCCATGCTGCATGAGGACGCACCCAAGTCCTTTACCTGACGCATCACAATATACAGTAAAACCTCCGGGTCCAACTGGCAATGTAAGAATAGGCGCTGATATCAACTTCTGCTTTAAGTTCTCAAATGATGTCTGACATTCTGCTGACCAGACGAAGGGTACATCCTTCCGTGTCAAGCGGGTCATGGGTGCTGAAAGCCTTGCAAAATCTGATACAAACCTTCTATAATATTCTGCCAACCATATATCTGCTATGGTCTTGGGTACTGGCCAACTCTCTATTGCTTCTACCTTCTTGGGATCCACTGCTACTCCAGTGCCTGATATGATGTGACCAAAGAATGAAATGTGATCCATCCAGAACTCACACTTGCCAAACTTGGCATACAACTGGTTCTCTCTAAGGACCTGTAATACTTTCCTGAGGTGGTCTTCATGCTCCTCTTCACTGGCAGAGTATACAAGAATGTCATCAAGAAACACAACGACAAACTGATCTAAGTATGGCATAAAGATGCGGTTCATCAAATCCATAAATATTGCTGGAGCATTGGTCAAACCAAACGGCATTACCAAGAATTCATAATGTCCATACTTCGACCTGAATGCTGTCTTGGGAATATTCTCCTTCCGAACGCTTACTTGATGATACCCTAAACGAAGATCTATCTTGGAGAAAACTCTAGCTCTGCTCAACTAATCAAACAAGTCATCGATTCTGGGTAGTGGGTACTTGTTCTTTACTGTTGCCGCGTTAAGCTTCCTGTAGTCGATGCACAATCTGGATGACCCATCCTTCTTCCCCACAAGTACCACTGGTGCTGCCCATGGTGATATGCTAGCTTGGATGAACTTCTTCTCCTTCAGTTCCTCTATGTGTTGATATACCTTGGCCTGCTCTGAATTCGCCATTCTGTAAACTCGATCTGATATTGGTTTAGTTCCAGGTGCTAATTCTATACTGAACTCAATATCTCTAACCGGTGGTAGACCTGGAAGTTTTTCGAGAAATACGTCTACAAACTCTTCAACTACCTTCGGAACTTGAACTTCTTCCATTGCCGTTACTACTCCCTGCTCTTGTTGAGTTGACTCTGATCTGACTAAGGTGAACCTCTTCATGCCTGGAATGTCAAAAGATACACTCCCTCTACGACAATCTATTGTTGCATGATTGTCTTTCAGCCAGTCCATGCCTAAGATAACGTCGAAATTTTTAACAGGAAATTCTATCAACCGGACGGGTAGGGAATGCCCACAAACTACAATGCTACATGCTAGAATAACTCTACTAACTCCTACGAGCCCATTACCAGTGAGCATATTCAACCTCCCTGGCAATGCCTCGAACTCCATTCCAAGCCGTGTTGCAAATCGTGCAGATATAAATGAGTGTGATGCTCCCGAATCAAACAATGCTACTGCGGGATATGAGGCGACGAAAATGTTACCTGCCACAACATCTCCCGATGCCAATGCCTTTTCCAAGGACAGATTGAATGTCTGTCCTCGACCTCCTTGTTGGTTTCCATGCTGCGGCATAGCCTGGTGCTGCTGCTGGCCCCTGCCTTGATGATGCTGGGGTGGTCTATGCTAGTGTTGCTGCATCGGCGGTCCCTGCTGCCGAAACATCTGAGCCTGTGTCATGAATGGGCGCTGTGCCAACGATCTCACTGCCACCGCTGGTCCTCGATACTGTCCTTCCCCTGGTGCTGGCAGAGCAGAAAATTGTTGTACGGGTCCTCCTGACCTCGAATTCATGGGACAGGTGGTAACCCGATGATCTGGATTTCTACATATCAAACACAGTCCGTTCAATGTCCGACACACATCCTTAGTGTGTCCTACCTTCCCATAATAAGTGCAGCCCGCTGGGGTTGCTGGTTCTTCCTCTGCTGCTGTTGCTGCTGCTTTGGTGGTGCTGGCCCTCGTATTGCCACATCGTGAATGCGAATGCCAAAAGACGGTGCTGTTGTTCAGGGCGCTGCTCCCCCTCATCCTTCAATCTGACTGTGGGATCTCTTCTGACCTCCAGTCCTTACCGTAAGCCTCTGAATAGTGATCTCATGCCTTCGGGTTGCTGTTAATACCTCATCAAAAGTCTGATAATTGTGCCCCTCTATCAATTGCAAGAGTTCAAGATGAAACCCTTGTTGGAACCTCATAGCCCTCTGGCTCTCCGTGGCTACCATCTCTGGGGCGAACCTACTCAATCTGCAGAACTCCGTTGCATAAGAATCTACCGTCTTACCGGCCTGCTTGAGGTTGATAAACTTCTGTTGTAGCTCAAACTGTGCCACAACTCCATAGTACTTGGTCTTGAACCTTGCAATAAAATCGTCCCAAGTGATAGGACGTCTGACGCCTACTTCCTCTGATTCCCACCAATAATCACGTGCGAGATCCTGAAGTAACAACCTCACCTGATCCACACGTTCTTCTATCGGTACCTTAGCTGCCGTCAGAATAGCCTCAATATCCTTAAGCTATGCATCTGCTGAGATGGCATCTTTCGTGCCCTCGAAACGGCGGGGGTTGAACTTGCAAAATCTGGCTGATACTCCTGAATCTGTCCTTGTCCCTCTTTCCAAAGTCGTCTGCAATCCTTGGTTGAGTAGTACGTTCTGCTCTTGTAACTGAGCGTACATGCGCTGCTGGGCTAACATCTGATGTTGCTGAGTAGCCATCATCCCTCTCATGATCTCCAGAAGGGCTGGTGTGTCCACTTCCACAGGGGTAGGTGGAACTGTTGGTGGTGGCGGAACCTTCGGATACTGCGATCCAGCTGCTGCTTCCACTATCACTTCTTCTTGGATAGTTTCTTGAAGTAGTTCTGGCCCTTGTAGCTGACCATCCTGGTTAGGTTGCCCATGTTGCCCTTGTTGCTGCTGTCCAATTCTGACAGATGCGGACGAGGTGCCCCTAAGGAAAGGGACAAACGAACAATCAAACGACCGGACATGAAGGATCAATGAAGTCAAGAATACCGGAATGTCAAGCTAGGGTTGAGAACAACGAATCATGAGATCAAGGAGGAACATGTGTGGTTGAGACATCCTATAAATCAAAACACCCCACAAGTCTAAAATCAGACCTGCATGGGCCACCACTAAAACCTTGTCACGCCCCAGAACCAGAATACTGGAGAGCGGGGGAATGACTCAGCCAGCTACGTATTACGGGTAGGTAAATACCGTATAATACGATCAATGCTGTCTAAAAGACGAGGGGGTGCATACTACATGAAAGTCTCGCTATGATCACTTCACATCTATTGTCTCAATCATTCAAACAAGAAATAGTAATAGAAAACATGTAAATAAAGCAGTAAGGCGTCCCAAACGCTCAGTCAAAATGTTCTTGATATCTGGCTTTACAAAATATCGCCAGATGATGAAGCAAGGTATACACAATTGTTATCAGCTGCAGCCTGACTTAGTTACAATTATGCAAAAGTAAGTACAAGACAATCCGACTAACATGTCGGTGCCAAACGGCTAAGTATAAAGTAAGTAACAAAACGAACGGAGAAGTAAGGAACCCACTCGAGTCCTCCTGCGATCATTCCTCTAGTATTGACCATCTTGGAGGTAGAAGTAAGCTGGATCCTCGGGGACCGGCTCTAAATCTGGCCATGCAAAACTAAAGAGGTTAGACCTCTAATAGCAAGTACCGCAAGGGAGCACGATATGAGAAATTAAAACCAGTAATAAGAGAATATGATAATAGATCTCTGCTTGCTACTGGGATTTACATAACATCACGACACTTCGAACCAACCTCCCAACCAAACAAGGACAAAAATTGGCCCGTCAGGTCCTGACATTCTGATCATCTCAGTTAGGTAACAGAGTAGATACAATGCACAAACAAATCAATTTAAACGGCTATTCAACCACTACGGCTTGCTACTGTGAGTTCCAAGTTATCCTGGAATTATGCAATGAGGATTCCTTAGTTCTTACTATGTGCAAGCAAGGCTAGTTTACCCAGTCAATCAATTGCGCCAATCATGAATTAGACGAGTCCCAGCGGGACGCCCGTCATCAATATACAATATCCAATAAATAATAAAAGCAGATACCGCTCCCTGCCCGTGTGGCAGATTTGCAGTATCTGTGGGGACCAGCCGGCCTGTCGGGCACTAATAGTCCCAAGGAGGGCTGCCATGTAAGAACTCGAGAAATCTATTCTCTCCATGCAATTATTATTTTATTTAACTTAATAGCCTCTATGTTAAGAGAAATCCTATGCCGTGGATCATGGTCATTCAAAATGAGTACTTCCGTACGGGGTACGATATGCATAACTCTACAACGATACCCGTGCGGTTAGGTTGTAGGTCTTACATAGCGTAATGCAACAATCAAAACTAACCACAGAATAATCATGCCTTGATCATAAAGTATACATGCCGCTTTTGTAAAATAAATAAATAAATAAATAGATAAAAAAATTGTAGCCTGCATGTGCCTGTATGCCAATATTCGGGATTAGCCAGTCGATTGTAATAGTTCATAATTAATATGAACGTGTCTCATTCATTTCATTCAATAAGACGACTAGCCAGTCTCTTAGTTCCAACTAGGAACGCATGATCAATCATGAATCAAGATAATAATTAATGCCAATGTGACAATAAATGCTAATTAATACTAAGATAAACAATTCATGTTAATCAATGTCAATCAATGTCAATTCGGGACAAGAATCAGCCAAAAAGGCATTAGGGCCAGAGTTCATACGGCCAGGAATTTATTGGTTCATGCGGCTGAGTAAACATGCATATGCGGCTAAGGGGACTAAGTCCATGCGGCCGGGGATATGGACCCTATGCGGTTAGGGTCCGAACTCATGCGGCTGAGATAACACGCACCTATGCGGCTTCGAATATCATGAGGCCAAGAAGTCGCGAGCCTTATGCGGCTGGAATTCCATGCTCATGCGGCTAGGGTAACATGCGCCTATGCGGCTAGCAAAACAAGTCTATGCGGCTCATACGGCTGGGATTAAAACAGTCCCATGCGGCTCAGCGCTACCAAGGCCATGCGGCTGAGAAAGATTACAGTCTCATGCGGCTGGGTAGAACTCAACCCATGCGGCTAGGATTAGCAAGGCTCATGCGGCCAGAAAATATGTGGCAGAGCCATGCGGCTCGAGGAACTTGAGTTCTATGCGGCTGAACGAGAACGACTCCATGCGGCTGGGAGCGATAGATCGTATGCGGCTGGAAAATGATTAGCTACATGCTGCTGAAATAGATGCGGTATATGCGGTTGAGAAATTATGCGGCTAAGAAGAAGGGAAACTTCATGCGGCTACCCAATCGCGAGCTCATGGGGCTGAGAAATTAAAGGGTCTCATGCGGCTAAGAAAATAGTATGCGGCCAAAAAATATCATGCGGCCAAGGATGACTTGCCGCATAAAAAATTCATACGGTCAAGCACTGTTCTTCTTCTCCACTTTCTGAGAAGAAGAACCATGGGAAGCCATTGCTTCCAAGCTCTCCAAATCCTCCATTCCAAGCCCAAATCCGAACTTCCATATGTCAAAATGGGGTAGAACGAAATCCTCTACAACATGGAACCATCAGAACATGAAAAATAACAAAGCTACTAGATCAAAACCTAAGAAATCCGAAAATGTATTAAACTTAGATCTACATGAAATGAGCCATGAAAATTAAAAATGCTAAGTACTAAAGTATCTAAGAATCTTGAGAGGAAGACAATGGAACAACAAAAACGGAGATCCATCAAGAAGCAAGTTGGCACTTGCCTATGCGGCTAGGTAGGTGGGGGAGAGTTTATGAGGAAGAAGAAGAGTAATGGTGAAGTAATGACGAGAGAGAATGGGGATGGGACTTTAAATGAAGGGGTGGTGGTAGGTGGGGGTTTGTTGGGTTCATGTTGAACCATCCAAGGTCGAAAAATAAATCAACTTAGCCGAACAAAAAAGCAAAGCAGAAAATAAAATGCAGAAAAATAATTAGCGTGAAATTTAAGAGACTTAAATACAGAACAATACATGATAAATATATTAAATAAATATATTTAAGCAGTACATGTATAAAAATATGTATTCTGGGAACGAAAAGTGACATGTCCTGCAGTCCTGGTAGTAGATAAGATTGGCAGAAATTTTGGCAATCTCGACCTTGCTAGAAATTTTGGCAATTCTGACCGTCCAAAAAAAATTGACAGTCATAGAAGAAAGTTTTTAATAATCATGGAAACATAAGATACATAAGAATTTTATATTTTTATTAATAATTAAGTTATCTTTATAAATATTTTTTAAATCTATTTTAGAAATAAATAAATTACCTACTCGTTTAAAAATAAATAAATTATCTACTCGTTTTTTAAAAAGAATCAAAAATTTAAAACTATCTTATAGATAAGTCTCTCAATTTTACTCATTTTAAAATAAACCTTCATATATACGGTCAATAAATTCATTTTAGGTATAAATATATTTTAGAGATAAGTCTCTCAATTTTGTTCATTTAAAAATAAACATATTTATTTTAGAGATAAGTCTCTCAATTTTAAATTTATTTTAGAGTCTCTCAATTATCTACTCGGCTTTAAAAAAGTTAAAATTTTAAAATCTATGTATTTTTAGGACTGCCAGGAAACTGGACAGTCCTAAGTATTTCTAGGACTGCCAGAAAATATGGCAGTCTTAAAATATAGCAAGTCCATTTTAGGACTGTCCAGTTTTTTGGCAGTCCCAAGTATTTTTATTTTTTAGGACTGCCGAAAAACAGAGCAGACCTAAAATGGACTTGCTGCATTTTAGGACCGCCCAGTTTCCTGGTAGTCCTAAGTATTTTGTCAAATTAATAGTTGTGACAAAGAAGAGAGAATAGAACACAAAAAAGAATCTGCAGGTTGCATTCTCCTACTGATGTGGCCTCAAATATTTTCCTGTCTAATCATGTGGCCATCAATAGATTATTTGGTTTTACTTGGCTATCAGAGGACCACCAAATTGACAGAGGACCATTCATTGAACGGGATTGTCCAACATCAGCTTTTAACTAACAAATAAAATAATTTAACTAGTAAATAAAATAAATAATAATGTCCCTAAGAATTGATGTTGCGGAATCAGAATTTGGAAGAAATTGACAATGAGAAGGAAACTATGATTTTGATGGAGATGAGGAGGATGAAAATAGTGGAGAAGAAGAGGATGAAGATGAGAAGAAAAGTAGGATTTTGGGAAGAGAGAGAGAGAGTCAAATATTGAAATGAAAGTAAAAATTTGGGTTGAGGGGGGTGTTCGGTTTGGACAGTCCAAAGAGTAGAAAATTGGACTGTCCTAAGCAATTTTCTCTCAAACATGGACTAGCTCCATCCGGACTAGCCCTGAGTAACTTTGGATGTGCCCTTATAAATCTATTATATTATATAATACAAAAAGTTAGAGTTCATCGTGAAATTTTTCTTCCAAAAATATCTTTACATATTTATACTAATTAAAATGGTTCATTAATTTTAATAAGAACAACTTAGTAATTAAAAAAAATTGTCTTTTGATATTATTAAGTTAATTAAAAATAATTAAAATATGTGCAAGACGCGCACATGTATGCCAGTAGCCATATAAAGTAAGAGGCAAGTTATATGCCTATCCCGAAGGATATAATCCCGAAGCTAATGAGATCCAATACTTGATAAAAGCCCAAAGGCTAAGATAATCCAAAATAGGATGAGCCCGGTGGCTAAGAGTGCACATTTGGGAATTTTCACGAACACTTTCCGAGCAAGAGACAGTATGCGGCGGCGCACTTATGCGGTAGTGACATGCTGTTGCTTGCACGGGGCGGTGCGTGTTGTCCTTGCGCGAAGGGTGCGAAGTGGCTCTTCTCGTGCACACGGGAAATTGATTTCGTGCTAGCACAGTCAGTCACAAAAACTGATGTTCAAATGATTGCAGACAGAACTTTGTGTAGTGCTGAATGCAAGATGAATCTCCCCGCGTTTATGGGCCGGAAACACGCTGATATTTTGAACCGAGGAGGCCAAGAGGGGCTGCCAAGCGGCGAAAAGGGAAAGGGGGCGGCTCCTCGCACGCACGGTTGTCGTCGGGGGCACCTATGGGGGCTGGCATGCTGTGGGAAGGATTGAGGAGGAGTGGAAATGAGTGAATGGGGAAGAGGATGGAGAGGGAATGAATGGAAAGAGTAGTGCTGAATTCAAAATTGTTTAAGCTGAAAACTAATTAGTTGGGGGTGGTTGGTTACTGAAGGAGAATTAGCAAGGGAGTTGGAGGAAGTCGTTGAGGAGGTTTTCCAATCATTCAAAAATGATTTGAATAGATCAAAATGGGAGGGAAAATAGATGTTGCAACATGCCAATAGCAAAATAATATTAGTGTATTGGTGAATTCACAAAGTGATGGTGTGCTAACCACTAATATTAGGCTAGTACTGGTGACTACATTGTATATTGCTGCTGTGAATTTTATTCTTCTTGTTGCTGCTTTTTAAGTTTCTGATAATTCACACTCTTGCAGTATATATGTTATTGAATTGAACTAACCAAAGCTGAATTCAAGAGGAACAACAAAATAGTTTGAGATCGCAAAGAACGAAGTCTCAATCATGTAAGAAGAATTCC
This sequence comes from Iris pallida, assembly GCA_029216955.1. Lineage (NCBI taxonomy): Eukaryota > Viridiplantae > Streptophyta > Magnoliopsida > Asparagales > Iridaceae > Iris > Iris pallida. The sequence continues at coordinate 12,215,699 of JANAVB010035817.1, read as the reverse complement.
ATAACATCAAGAGAGGCATCGGTTTACATTAGATATTAGCCAGAGGAAAACAAATAAACAGTCGAAGTAGCAGCTACGTTCCCATTTGTTACAGAGTGGCATCAGTGAATGAAATGTGTCATCCAGAGTTTAGGAGTAGAGGGGTTGGATTGGCAGCCCCTTGACGAGCCCGCAGAGCAGCGTGGTATTGGGCATGTTGTACTCGTCCCTCAGCGACTTGGCCGGCGACTCCACGCTGATGTAGAGCTGCTGGCCGAGGTAGTACCTGTCCCAGTGGTTGGACCGCAAGTTCCACATCCCTGCGTTGTCGAACGTCAGCATGATCGCCGTCCACGACTTGGGGAACACCTGGATCGCCACCCGGCTCACAGCGTCGAGGCCGTTGTACTTGTCCCTCAACTCAGGACTCCATTTGCCTGGTCCCATCCTGGTCAATCAATTATACAAGTCAGTTGTACTCATGTTAATGGAAAAGAAAAGAAAACGATTCAAACAGTCGATCCCAAACAAGTATAACAAAAATGTTGTGGTTACCCACCCGACTGCGAAGAAAGAGTAGCCATCCAAATGGTAGGACTGAATGGCCTTCTCTGGGTTCTCGAAGATGATCTCGATATAGGTCCTGAACTCTGCCTTGATCACGTTGGGGGCCATGCTGATGGGGATGTCCATGTCGGGGGCTTCGTCCTTGATGAGGTCATAGGTGAAAACCTTGTCGGCCATGCCAAAGTACTCGGCCAGCTTCAAGGGGGTCTCGGCGTCCTTGTGGGACATGCCGTTGAGCGCATACTTCTTCTTGCCGTTGATGGTGCCGGCCCGGTTGACGAGCTTGATGGTGCGGGTGATGGGGATGGAGCCGTAGTGGTAGGAACCCTGAGGGTTGGGGCGGGCTGCGCTCGCGGTCAAGTTCCACCTGAAGGACCTCCACTGGTTGAATGACCAGCCCCAGCCTACGGGAGCAGGGGGGAGCTCTGCAGACGCCTTTGCGGTCTCGGGCGCACCAATGTACCTAAGTGGAGATGTTGCAGTGATCACCTTCGACTTGATGAACCGTGTCGACGCAACCATGAGGTACTCGCCAGCGGGCTGGTCGGCCGTGACGAGGACGGAGTAGCACTGGCCAACGTGCACGTCGAGGGACTCGTACAAGTTCTGGACGGTGTGGGAGCCGTCAATCTCGACGAGCTTCATAGGGTGACCCTGGATGCGGAAGTTGAGCGAGGTTTTGAGGCCTACATTGCAAATCCTGTACCTGTAGGTCAAGCCGGGCTGCAAGTTCTGGGGCTGGTTCCATTCGACCTCGTTGCTGGCCTTGACGTTGATGAGGACGCCATCGGGAAGCTTGATGCTGCGGCCCGAGTCCAGCATGCGGGCAAGGACGGTGTGGCTCTTGGTGTACCAGTCGCTGATGAGGACGGAGATCTCGTTTGCGGGGTCGGCAAAGGGGACCGGGATGAGGAGGCGGCTGTTGATGCGGATGGGACCGAAGCCGCCGGCCGCCTTCTGCATCCCAATGCTCGGGGCGTAGAAGAAACTGCCAATCTGGTCCTTCACCTGGAACTTGTAGGTGAAGTTGGTCCCTGGTTCGATCGGGCAGTTGGTTCCTGGCATACCATCCATCCACGAGTTCTTTCTTTGCTGGATGCCATTCCTGCACACCATCCATACATCAAGTTATTACTTATATATACATTATATACATTATTGATTCACAACTTAACGTTAACGGTACCATGTGAAGAGGAATGGCTCGTCAAGCTGGTTGAACACGTTGACAACAATATTGTTGTTGGAGCTGCAGTTGATTTCAGGGCCCGGGAACGCATCGTTGATCAGGATCACCCTCTGGGGGACGCCGAGGAGGGTGCGGGTGCCGTAACTGACGTGCCACTCGAAGAAAAGGTAAGGGTCCTCGGCCTGGACAGCCGAGAGGCCGAGGAGCGCGAGGAAGACGAACAAAGCTGCAGCTCGCGTCATCTCTTTCTTACTTACAGAGCCTCGGTTGATCTCTCTCTCGAATGTTATGCTATGGGGAATTAATCAAACAACATAAAAATAGATAGATAGATAATAATAGCTAGGGAAGATCCCTGGCTAGTGAATGTATGTGAATGACGGATGAGTAAGAGAGGCCAACCAGGGAGCTTCGATTTGTTGATGGGAGCCCTGGGGGTTTTATTGTGGGTGTGAGAGCGGAAGTTTGTTAGGCGATGAATGGAATGGAGGGAAGGGAGTTGATTTAGGACCCAGCTCGTTATTATTAGTAGTTCAAATAACGGATTTATTGGATTTCTCCTTGGAATGTTTCAAACTAGAAAATGACCTGACAGTCCCCTCCCCCAAAAAAAAAAAAAAAAAAAAAAAAACCGAAAAATAAATCAAATGTCACATGTCAGTACGTAATTTGTTGGGAAAAAAACAAAAATACTCTCCTGAAGAAAGAAATCGGTCAATAGAAAATCAACACGTGGCTTCCGTTCACTCTTTAGGGTTTATCTAATTCTTTGTTTTTGGTTGTGTCAAGGGCTTTTAAGAAGGGTAGGGATCATGATTGGGTCCGAGGTCCATGGGCGTCCGAAAAGTCCGTCCGGTCTGATGGACCAAAGTCCGATATAGTCTGACCATTAGGGTAGTCCGGTCCATCCATATTAGTATAGGACATGACTTGTACTAAGCATCCGTCCGTTCAAGTCCGGCCAAGGTCCGTCCGATACAAGTCCGTCCGAGCCCGGCCCTATAAGCCCGGCCCTAAAAGCCCGACAGAGTCTAGAGTCGAAGTGTCTTTGTCTCTCTCTAGAGTCTGAAATCGAAGGGCCAAATAATCAGAAATTTTTTGTACCGTACCTCTAACATTTGGAATTATGAAACAAAGTCACAAAGACACTATGGAGTCTATTCACTAAGTGTCTTTGTGTCTAGCTTGCTTCCGTTGCACTAACGAATTTCACTTGCATGCATTTGTAGTAGTTAAGTGACTTTTGAGTCCATCATCACTTGCATGCATTTGTAGCACTATCGAATTTCACTTGCACGAATTTGAAGCTGTCTTTGATTGGACTTTTTTCCATGAAAAATATTTTTATCACAAATTTTCCACTAATTGTAGTGTTTGATAGCTTATATTTTTTATGGAATTATTTTTCAAAAAAACTATCATTTTCTATATTTTCATCTAAAATGGTGGAAGATAAAACTTGTCCAACCTGTAGGAAAATATCATTTTCCATGGAAAATAACTATTTTTCGTGAAAAATAATGACTATCAAACACCCAAATTAAGTTTTCCATAGATTTTTTTTTTAAATTTCATATAATTTTATTCCTAGGAAAATAATTCCATGAAAATAATTTCGTTTTCATATATTTTTCACCTTGCAATCAAACGCACCCCTTGGTGATGATGGATCAAAGTCGCTAACGATTAGGAGCCAGGTGTTGTGATTGTGTGTGTCTATTCACTAAGTGTCTTTGTGTATAGTCTAGCTTCTGTTGAAACAACCTTTCAAAGACGATATTAACGACTAGGTCCAAGAAGGTCCATTTGGACTTTTTTATAGGACTAGTCCGGTCCGACCCGACTTGGCCCGCAAAGTCCGACCGTTGTGGACGGATTTGGACTTCATAGATAATATTAAATCCGGCCCGGTCCAATTTTTTTTAGGGCCCAAAAGATCGAGCTATGTCCAGTCCGAATCCGTACTTTATGGACGGCCCGGCCCAATGCCGATGGCTAAAGAAGGGTTCTTTGCCTTACATTAGTTTTTCATATAGAAATTTAATTATAAAATATATATTTTAAGTCTCTATATTTATTCATTTTCTAGCGGACATTAATTAAAAAAATGACTTTTCATGCAGATCATCGTTCGTCTAGTCTACTGGACGGTCTTAATTTTACAAAGTCATTTTTTTTTTTTTTTTGAGGATGTCCACTTCTTAATGGTGTTTGGAGGCATACTTTCAAGGGGGCTCAAACCCGTGCCACTGCGTCGATTCGATGCTTGGCCTATACATATCCACATTGCTTCAGATGCTTGATTTATATAGACTACTGGATCAAGTGAGATGCGCAACCACACTTTTGTCAAAGCCACATCTTCCTAATGTCAATTACGAAAATGAGAGTTCTGTTGTTTGACCGTTTTGAGAGATTTTTTGTTTTCTTCATTCATTTTTGATAAGGTTCGACTTTGGAAAGATTTAGACTTTGGAATGCAAATTATTGTTCGAGATTGGGAGTACTGAAGTTGACTGGATTAAAACTATAATTCATTTGAAATTGATTCATTGGTGTAATGTCCCGTTCCGTACGGAGATATTTTGTTGGCTTCTTGAATTGGACGGTAAGTTATGTTGGAGTCGAAATATTTGAAGGATGGTGTAATATTTCTTAAATTGGCCGGATGAGATAATTTATGGAGCGTAGCTTACTGGTATGGTTATGCCAAGTAAGAAGATAATGCATTGCATCAAATCATCTCTTGAGGACTCGTTAAGCATATTTGTGATCGGATCAGGAAGACCAATTGGTTAGGTGGATGGATCTGTCACTTCTTCTCTACTCCTTAACGCTTAATAAATTTTTTGTATGTTGATGTACTATGTTCCTAAGAGAATGATGCTTTAGTTGAAGTAAAGATAGCTAGCCGATGCTTTAGTTGAAGTAAAGATAGTGATGCTCATGTTCAATATTGTTGAAATGAATGAGACACACGAATAATGAATCGTCTGTGTAATTGACATGTGAAAGATAATTGATAATAAAATAACACAAAAATTGTGATGTGGTATGTTCATATGAGAGATGATACAGCATGATGAAACGAGAAATATTAAAATAATAAAATATGGAGATTGATGGATCACCAAGTAAATTGATGGTAATAATGAGAATGATAAGTCGCTGAATGCATCTTAGATGATACGAGATGATGAAATGTTGGCTCTATTTACTTTCATTGTTTTACCATACAATTTATATTTATAACTTGTGCACAAGGTTTAAGTGAGTTTTCTCAAATAGTACCTGGGCACTGGGACCGATTCGACCTTGGGGGAAAACATTGGTCGTGCTATGTCAGCACGAGATAATTGTGGGACTTTTATGAGGCTTGTAACCTACGACGAAATGGCACATCGCATTACCTATAAAGTCATATATGGCAAAAGGTCCTCATGATAGAGAAAAATCAGTGACCATGTAGTCGGGATGCATGCTCACAAATGTCTTATGTAGGTGGTAAGTATATTATATCATGTATCTTATGCAAGGATGGTAAAGTCTATCGTTGATAAGAAATCATTGAAAAGTGATACAAATGTCTTGCATATTATTCAACTTATACTGCTTGATATATAAAAACAAGTATGCTATGATGTTGCTATTTTATGAACATTGTTATTGAACCTAATCCCTCGTAGAAAGACCATCTTAAATGCTTCTTCACATGATAGAAATGCTGGTTTAGGTGAGTGGAGTAGTTATCCTCATGAGTACACGACAATGTACTGACCTACGTCTCTGTGGGCTTCCACGGGTGCTTGAGATTGTAGTACACAGAGATTGGCTTGATCAATTCTGAGGCATCGGAGATTTGTTAGGCATGCAGAAGCTCTCCTTATAAAAGATGATGACTTCTGTTATAAAGGATATAATGTGCAATGCCCCGCTCCATACGGTGCATTATACTGAGTCGTTGACTCGAAGAGTTGCGTTGACCCGATTACGTATCGATTCAAATCGATACGTAGTGTTAAGTTATCCCGAGGAATGCATCGAACTAAGTCGATGCGAAGAGTTGCCTTGTCCCAAAGAATGCATCGAGTTGAATCGATGCGAAGCGTCGCGTTGCCCCGAAGGATGAGTACGTTGAATCGGCTCGAAGATTCTAAGAAATCGAATCGACCAAGGCGCAAGTCCGAATCGATGCAAGTATTGATTTTAGTTGGTTTCGTGTGCAGGTTATACTTTGACGAGAAAATATTAGAGGTCGATCTTTTGCAATATTTAGTAAGGGGTCCGCAAAATCAAATCGTCGCCTTACGACGGGCTGAGACTTGGGCACGCTAAGGCAAATCGGACGTATAACTCAATGAAGCACGAAGTGCTCGAATGGCTAAGTCAGGAGAGTGGCCGTGCAACAAAGTTATGAAATCGAGCCACATCGGCTCGGCAAAACGACGAAGGCGAATCGACTCAAGGTGGGAGGATTGACTTCTTTTTACTCCTTCATTCGATAAGTCAAATATATCATTGTATGCTAAGTTAACCTATCGACGCCACGGGCGTGGTCCGATCGGAGATAAATCATAGTGTGAGTCGAACACTAAGTTAGAATAATTGAAATGAAACGTGCATCAATATGCACGAGTCGCTATGGGACATTGGATATCGCTAAGGCGAGCGCCTCGGTGCGCAAGCCGCAAGAACATGGGATAACTGTAATCGGCGAGTGCCTTGGTGCACGAACCATACCGTGCCTTTGCTGTACGAGTTAGATGGCTAGAACATTGAAAGACAATAGGCGAGCGCCCTAGCGCGCAAGCCCGAACATTGAATGCTAAGTTATAGAACATGAAAATACGGTCGAAACGTGCATACGTGTACGGGATAATAAAAAGATGGCTTTGTTGTGAGAGAATACAGTTGTGGCATGAATGTGGCGGAACTGTCGGATATGACATGGTGCCTCGAAAGGTGTTCGAGACCTTCGGATCGTTCGGTTGACGAGCACTGAGTTGAGGCACGATGCCATTGAATCATTGAAACGAAGTATGAAACGTGAGAACATAGAAAGTTAACGGAAGAAATACGAGATGATAAGTCTGAGTCTCGGACTCAAGACTATGTTTGGTTGTTTGAATTTGATTACTCGAATGATAGGGCGTTGCATGGTCGATTGGAATGGGCTTGAGATAATTACGATGATATCTTCCGTGCACGGAACGTTCCCTCCGAACGGGCGCACCGGGGCACCGGGACCGTTCGGCCTAGGAGGGATGATAATCTTTGATAGGCGCACATTTGCGAAGTCCGATTAGCACTCGGTCGTAAATGTGAGAAGCCGCAAATGATGGTAGGCACGCGGTAAGTTTCGGTTGTTGGGATAGCAACCCAACCCGTGAAACGCCGGGCTACCCAAACGAGAGAGAGAAAAAGGAGAGAAAAGAAAGTAAGAAAAGATAAAAGAGAAACTCCTTTAGTCCATTCCGGCGCGGATACGCCCACGACCTTCATATAGTTAAGGAACGATGGGCTGAAAGTGTAGGCGCGTATGCGTCCCGCATAGAGATCCTGCTTAGAGATGCACATATAACATGACAAGGAAGGAATACGGCGTATTCACCTTGCGTCGTTGCAAGGGCGAGTGCGTCGACTTGGTAAGAAGTCGCGACACGAATCAAACACGAGATTGCTTGTTTGCTTGCCTATTCAATTCGATAACATGCTGCTATGATAACATGCTTTACGCTTTCGAAGATGCCATGAAATTGACCCTAAGGAGAATATAGCAAGATCATAAGCTAAGTTGCATGATTCAACATAAATATTAAAATGTCCGTTTGGAAAGATGATCTTTGCTTCAGTACATACGAGGACGAACGTACTGATCCCCCACCAGCTTCATACAGGGTGCAGGGAATGGATTGCTCGCGACGAAGCGTTGCTTGAACGTGTTAAGGCTTGGAATGCCGAAGCGCATTGAAGCGTGCTATCGCATTGACGCTTGGACTACGCAGCTGGATTGATGCGGCCGAGATATAGAAGGCATGATGTATGGAACGGTGAAATTCTTTATGGGCAAGAGAGAACCTGAGTGTTGTAGCCAATCTGGCATGTATTGTTAGGCTATCGAAAGCCTTTGTAATCTCTGTTTCGGATATCAATAAAGAGAATTTGTTTCGTATACTCTGTTTCCGTTCGTTGTTAAATATCGAATCAAAAGATAACCATTTGAGAACTTGTCATCTTGCCTTGCACGAGCGCAACTCCAGGCTCGTGCGGCATTACGCCCCCTGCAAGGACGATAATTCGGGTGATTCCGGGTCGGGGCGTGACAAATTGGTATCAGAGCTCTAGGCTCAATTTCCTCTGGACGCTCGCCTCATTACAATTCTAAAAGTTGCCCACCACCACTTGATACCACTCTTGACTCTACTCGATGCCGCACTGGATATTCCATAAAATAAGTCTAATACAAATCATAAAATTTTGCCGCATGTGTTTTGGAAATTTCATGATGTTTGCTAAGAAAGTCGCGAAGGATATATTGCATTGAATGCAAACGAGCCGTAAAATGTTAGTTGCTGCAAGCGCAACAAATTGTGAAATACGATTTGAGATGTTGTCGCAATGTAACATGTTGAATGAGAAATAAAATGATGCACGAAGTGCAACGAGTAATGGTGAATATGCGTTAAAATGAAAGTGAGAAGTGATAAGCCAATACCGAATGTGTTAAACGAATTGTGCATTGACTTGGAAAGTCGAGAGTAATTCGTTGCACGAGGTGCGATAAATATCAAAAATGATCGTTGCACGATGTGCAACGTGTATTGGAAGTAAAAATCATTGCACGTGGTGCAACGCATATCAAATTAATCGTTGCACGAAGTGCAAAGGAAATTGGAAATGAATCGTTGTACAAAGTGAAATGAAAGTGTCGAAAATAAATCGTAGCACGATGTGCAACGCATATCGAAAGTAAAATTTATTGCACGGGGTGCAACGCATATCAAATAAATTGTTGCACGAGATACAACGTAAGGAAAGAATTGAAATCGTAAATCGATAGAACGAATTGTTCGGTTGCACACCAAAATTATGTTGGCAAACGAGAACATTGACCGAGTTGCGTCGGATTTAATAGAATCAAAGTTACGGTTGTGATCAAGCACGATCACTGCAGAAATTGTGAGTCGGAAGAGATCGTTGGTTTATACTAAGTATAGCACGAGGGAAATGGCTTAAATTCTGAGTGGTATATGCCATACCACGTAGGCGATGAATGACTCGATTTTGAGTGGTATATGGTATATCACTTGTGCGATGAATTGCATCGATGCGTTGTGAGAATTGCGGAAGGTTTGTCCGCAACGGACGGAGGAGTACCGAGACTCGATTGAAAATTTGTATGGCGATATGTTGATGCAAGGGTTCTTCGAAAATCGGTTGGGATGATAAGGCGAGACTTGTATCGATGAACGATACGTCGGACGAAAGTTATAAGTTGGTCGGACGACCGAGACTAGCGAAACGATTATGCCTTGACGCAATAATCGGATCGACGGGAAAGGAATACTCGAGCTTACAAATGAGTCACATGACTTGCGATCTCGGTATAAATGTTGGACGAGATGAATCGAATCGCACGACTTGCGATTTCGATAGGAATGTTAGGCGATGCGAATTGTAATCGAATCGCACGATGTGCGACTTCGGTGAAGAGTTGGTTGATGTGAGTAATCGTGCCTAAGAAATAGTTGGTTACGTTACGATGACACTCATTTGAGTACGACTGAAAAATACGCAAAACTTAGAGGGCGTGATCGTATAACTCGAGGGCAGGATGTTGGATAATCGGTAACTCGGTTACGCGATCAAAGTATAGCGGGATGCGGTGAATCAGAAAATGAGTTGATGCGTATGGAAAAGTTTGTTGCGAACTTGGATGTATGCGATGCGAGTTAAGTTGACGTTGAAACGGATTCGAAGTCGACCCTCTTGCAATCGAAATTGATATGAACTATCAAGATCGATATGCAAGGAAACGTAAGCACGATGTGAGAATACAAAATGGAGTACGCCTTGCGCTATCAAAATTTTGTAAGTAACGATACGAGAATGAACGAACTTGGTTGATCGTAAATTTTGTGATTGATCAAAGACGGGACTATAAGTCATCGACGATTGCTCGATGCGTATAGCATCTCGTGTGTCGACCGCGAAATAAGATAGACTCGAACTCGATACGAGTAGATGTTTCGTAAATTGCGAAATCATTGACGGTAGTGCATGACTTGACTCGAAAGATAGTTGCGCATCAGTTGCGCCGATAGAAGTGATTTTGTCCGAAATTGGGTAGTCGTATAGAATCGTCGGAACGTGATTTGGCTCCGAAATAAGATATAACATGGTTCGTATTAAACTGTCCTTCGGTGATGATCCACAATTATCGAGCGTAGCTTCGGGGCAGCTGACCCTAGAAGACTTGACCGCCAAATCAAATTGAATGCTGCAGACCGTAAGATGACCCATGCGATATCGCATAGAAGATTGCACCGATAACAAATAAAATACGGTGTATGTTGACGATAAGTCTAGGCGATCGAGAATTGTTGGAACAGCTTTCGATTGAGAATGATATAGTTAGATTTTGAGTATTTGTCGGATGAATACTTGAATGGTTATGTTGGTCGACGGTCGAACTAGAATTCACCAACATACTTGGTGATTCGGATAGGCGATTGCGAGAAATGTGCTATGTACGAGAGGAAATGGTAAGGGAATGACTTACGAGTCATGTCGTTAGATTCAGATTCACCTTGCAATTTAGCTTGCGTGAATCGAACTTGTGTTCGATGTTGCGAGATAGATAAGTTGGGAATTTGGCTAGTGAATTCCTACTCGTTAGGAAATTGAATGTAAGGCGCGTCGTAAAGACCTTTGTGCTAAGGCGATCGTTGCCTTGAGCACTGTCGCCTTGCTGTAAACTTTCATGTCGGATAGATTGTGGCCTTTGTGCAATGTCAATTTAAACTTGCGTCGAAAGAATCTAAGCACGGGGACTATGTAAGTAACCTAGCGGGCATAGCCCTAAATGTCGATGCATTTGCAAGTCAACAAAGGAAGTCGTATCGAGATAAGTTGCATAGCAAGACTTCGGAAATAGTTGGGTGACGATTTCGAACGCAAGGCGTTGCGGAGACTCGTTGTGATTGGATGCGCGACGGCTCGACGCGACGCATAGAGTTGGTAGTCCATATGAAACATACAAAGTAAAAAATGCAATTTTTGAATCGCATCGTGTGCCTTAACTTTTGTTGGACGATCACATATGTATCAATATGCATGTGCGCTAGAATTGCGAGAACAAGTAATAGAGCCAAGTCCGATCGAGAGTACGAGATGGCAAGTAATTGAAAATAAGAAGTTACGTGTTTGCGTTGTTCCGATATCTTACAACTGAGCTTGGCTGAAATGCATATATTGGTGGAACGCCTAAATATGTGTATGATTCTAAACTAAGTTGTACGATCCAAACGACAGTGAGACGAGATCGTGGAACGATCTAATGAAACCCTTGGAAATTTAGTACTGGTTTCGGTTCGGGACAAACCTTGTTTTGAGTGGTATATTCTGTAATGCCCCGCTCCGTACGGTGCATTATACTGAGTCGTTGACTCGAAGAGTTGCATTGACCCGATTACGTATCGATTCAAATCGATACGTAGTGTTAAGTTGTCCCGAGGAATGCATCGAACTAAGTCGATGCGAAGAGTTGCCTTGTCCCAAAGAATGCATCGAGTTGAATCGATGCGAAGCGCCGCGTTGCCCCGAAGGATGAGTGCGTTGAATCGGCTCGAAGATTCTAAGAAATCGAATCGACCAAGGCGCAAGTCCGAATCGATGCAAGTATTAATTTTAGTTGGTTTCGTGTACAGGTTATACTTTGACGGGAAAATATTAGAGGTCGATCTTTTGCAATATTTAGTAAGGGGTCCGCGAAATCAAATCGTCGCCTTGCGACGGGCTGAGACTTGGGCACGCTAAGGCAAATCGGACGTATAACTCAATGAAGCACGAAGTGCTCGAATGGCTAAGTCAGGAGAGTGGCCTTGCAACAAAGTTATAAAATCGAGCCGCATCGGCTCGGCGAAACGACGAAGGCGAATCGACTCAAGGTGGGAGGATTGACTTCTTTTTACTCCTTCATTCGATAAGTCAAATATATCATTGTATGCTAAGTTAACCTATCGACGCCACGGGCGTGGTCCGATCGGAGATAAATCATAGTGTGAGTCGAACACTAAGTTAGAACAATTGAAATGAAACGTGCATCAATATGCACGAGTCGCTATGGGACATTGGATATCGCTAAGGCGAGCGCCTCGGTGCACAAGCCGCAAGAACATGGGATAACTGTAATCGGCGAGTGCCTTGGTGCACGAACCACACCGTGCCTTTGCTGCACGAGTTAGACGGCTAGAACATTGAAAGACAATAGGCGAGCGCCCTAGCGCGCAAGCCCGAACATTGAATGCTAAGTTATAGAACATGGAAATACGGTCGAAACGTGCATACGTGTACGGGATAATAAAAATATGGCTTTGTTGCGAGAGAATACAGTTGTGGCATGAATGTGGCGGAACTGTCGGATATGACATGGTGCCTCAAAAGGTGTTCGAGACCTTTGGGTCGTTCGGTTGACGAGCACTGAGTTGAGGCACGATGCCATTGAATCATTGAAACGAAGTATGAAACGTAAGAACATAGAAAGTTAACGGAAAAAATGCGAGATGATAAGTCTGAGTCTCGGACTCAAGACTATGTTTGGTTATTTGAATTTGATTACTCGAATGATAGGGCGTTGCATGGTCGATTGGAATGGGCTTGAGATAATTGCGATAATATCTTCCGTGCACGGAACGTTCCCTCCGAACGGGCGCACCGGGGCACCGGGACCGTTCGGCCTGGGAGGGATGATAATCTTTGATAGGCGCACATTTGTAAAGTCCGATTAGCACTCGGTCGTAAATGTGAGAAGCCGCAAATGATGGTAGGCACGCGGTAAGTTTCGATTGTTGGGATAGCAACCCAACCCGTGAAACGCCGGGCTACCCAAATGAGAGAGAGAAAAGAAGGAGAGAAAAGAAAGTAAGAAAAGATAAAAGAGAAACTCCTTTAGTCCATTCCGGCGCGGATACGCCCACGACCTTCATATAGTTAAGGAACGATGGGTTGAAAGTGTAGGCGCGTATGCGTCCCGCATAGAGATCCTACTTAGAGATGCACATATAACATGACAGGGATGGAATACGGCGTATTCACCTTGCGTCGGTGCAAGGGCGAGTGCGTCGACTTGGTAAGAAGTCGCGACACGAATCAAACACGAGAATGCTTGTTTGCTTGCCTATTCAATTCGATAACATGCTGCTATGATAACATGCTTTACGCTTTCGAAGATGCCATAAAATTGACCCTAAGAAGAATATAGCAAGATCATAAGCTAAGTTGCATGATTCAACATAAATATTAAAATGTCGGTTTGGAAAGGTGATCTTTGCTTCAGTACATGCGAGGACGAACGTACTGATCCCCCACCAGCTTCATGCAGGGTGCAGGGAATGGATTGCTCGCGGCGAAGCGTTGCTTGAACGTGTTAAGGCTTGGAATGCCGAAGCGCATTGAAGCGTGCTATCGCATTGACGCTCGGACTACGCAGCTGGATTGATACGACCGAGATATAGAAGGCATGATATATGGAACGGTGAAATTCTTTGTGGACAAGAGAGAACCTGAGTGTTGTAGCCAATCTGGCATGTATTGTTAGGCTATCGAAAGCCTTTGTAATCTCTGTTTCGGATATCAATAAAGAGAATTTGTTTCGTATACTCTGTTTCCGTTCGTTGTTAAATATCGAATCAAAAGATAACCATTTGAGAACTTGTCATCTTGCCTTGCACGAGCGCAACTCCAGGCTCGTGCGGCATCACACCCCCTGCGAGGACGATGATTCGGGTGATTCCGGGTCGGGGCGTGACATAATGTATAAAATATTATAATTCTGTTGTACCAGTGAGTTATAAACTGAGTCGACAAGTCAAATGTAAGCCAAATTGACATGAGTTTGATAGCCATTAAGATCATTTGTAATTTGCTGTAAATCTTTGTATTATGCTGCTATGATCAATAAAGAGATTCTTTTCATATATCATATTATGACTTCAATTTGTCTGCTTATTCTACTGAAGGTGTTTGTTTTTGTGATTCATTATTATCTGTATATTGTTCTTGCCTTGTACAAGTGCAATTTAGATTTATACAACATCACATCTGTGGCGATTTATCAATTCTACGGAATCAGGATATGACAATGGGGTAGTTTGGTTGTATAGTTGAAGAATGGTGATAGCGGTAGGATGGGGATAGATACATTAAAAGTGGAGATTGATATAAAACTATATTATGAACATTTAATTTGAAAGGAATGTATACTACTGGTTTTAGTATTTTTATTTCTTTTTAATATTTTTGCAATGTTAGCGACGATTAGCAATGCATTAGAGACGATCAGTGGCGCATTAGACAACCTATCGACGCATATCGACATAGTATATGCATCCCTAATTGGTATAGGCATCTCGCAAGGTGTCGCTGGACATAACTATATAGTATCACAATTTTGTTAAAATACTGATATTAGAACGTTTAATTGCAAGATAATTTGTCAACATGAGTCGTTGGACGTCACATGTAACATGGCACATCATATTGACACGTCAATATAGGATGTCGAGGATGTGTCGTCCAACATTGCCCTAGCGACGAAGGAAAATTTCACGTTTATTTCGTCAGTGACTAGCATATTGGCTATGCGATGCCGACATCTCGAACAAACGTGTTAGCGACATTTTATGGTATAGCTAATCATATTTATTTTTGTAGTGGAAACTAAGAAAGTAATTAGTGAAGCTAAATCTAAGGTCTATAATTATTTGTATAGCAGGTTATAAAGATGGTGAAAATGAGATGTATAAGCATTGCTAAGAGAAGAAAAGGAAATAGGAGAGATGTAGGTAATAGTAAATGTATTATTAGTAAAAATCAAAAGGTACTAATAAGAGAAAATGACATTAAAGTGACATTAAGAAAAGATGGACGAGTTATTTTCACAAGTTATTTAATGAGAGTAAGTTATAAGAACTTAATTTAGATTGGGGCGGGGATATGATATTAAGTTAGTACATATCAAAGTTTGTGATAGGGTATTAAGTTGGTACTTATCAAAGTTTATAGTATAAGTTGAATATTGTCAATAGTTGAGGGTATCAAGTTCCAATTTTAAATTTTTAATTTTTAATTTTTAATTTTTATTTTTAATTTTTAATTTCTAATTTCTAATTTTTTTAATTTTTAATTTTTATTCCTTAATTTTTATTCCTTAATTTTTATTCCTTAATTCTTAATTCTTTATTTTCTATTTTTTTTATCTTTTGGAAACATAATTATCAACTCTTATCTTTATTCTAAGAGTTTTTTTTTCTTCCATTTCTCATCTTATGTATGAAAATGATAATTTTGACTTATATCTTAAGTAACATGTCTACTTATGCAATTCATCCTATGTTATTTGATAACTATTTTTTGTTGAAAATAATATTTGAATCACACATTTGAATTATGATGGTATTCGAAGAAATAATTTGTGTGTTGAATTTTTATATTATATTTTAAGTTAAGCTCGGGGTAAACTACAATCCTTGCTCTGCCCTTGTATGATGTTAGGGGCAACGGTAATTGAATATAAGAGACTAATAATGTGCCATTGAGAAGGATAAATAATATGCTTTCTATTACTGTTACCGTGTCCTTTATCGTCTCAAAGTTTCCAAAATTGAATTCAAGAGAGAAACAACAAAATAGTTCGTGGCGTATCCAGAATTTAATTTGTAAAGAGCAGAAGCCTCAATTGTATGAATTTTTTTCATAACATCAAAAGATGTAGGCATTAATTACATTGGACATAAGCCGAAGAAAACATATAAAGAACAACAGCTACGTTCCCTCTGTTATAGTGGAACTCATATGAATGAATGAATGAATCAATCAATCCTAAACTGAGTTTAGGAGTAGAGGGGTTGGATTGGCAGCCCCTTGACGAGTCCGCAGAGCAGCGTGGTATTGGGCATGTTGTACTCGTCCCTCAACGACTTGGCCGGCGACTCAACGCTTATGTAGAGCTGCTGGCCGAGGTAGTACCTGTCCCAGTGGTTGGACCGCAAGTTCCACATCCCTGCGTTGTCGAACGTCAGCATGATCGCCGTCCACGACTTGGGGAACACCTGGATCGCCACCCGGCTCACCGCGTCTAGGCCGTTGTACTTGTCCCTCAACTCAGGACTCCATTTGCCTGGTCCCATCCTGGTCAATCAATTATACAAGTTAGTTGTACTCATGTTAATGGAAAAGAAAAGAAAATGATTCAAACAGTCGATCCCAAACAAGTATAACAAAATGTTGTGGTTACCCACCCGACTGCGAAGAAAGAGTAGCCATCCAAATGGTAGGACTGAATGGCCTTCTCTGGGTTCTCGAAGATGATCTCGATATAGGTCCTGAACTCTGCCTTGATCACGTTGGGGGCCATGCTGATGGGGATGTCCATGTCGGGGGCTTCGTCCTTGATGAGGTCATAGGTGAAAACCTTGTCGGCCATGCCAAAGTACTCGGCCAGCTTCAAGGGGGTCTCGGCGTCCTTGTGGGACATGCCGTTGAGCGCATACTTCTTCTTGCCGTTGATGGTGCCGGCCCGGTTGACGAGCTTGATGGTGCGGGTGATGGGGATGGAGCCGTAGTGGTAGGAACCCTGAGGGTTGGGACGGGCTGCGCTGGCGGTCAAGTTCCACCTGAAGGACCTCCACTGGTTGAATGACCAGCCCCAGCCTACGGGAGCAAGGGGGAGCTCTGCAGACGCCTTTGCGGTCTCGGGCGCACCAATGTACCTAAGTGGAGATGTTGCAGTGATCACCTTCGACTTGATGAACCGTGTCGACGCAACCATGAGGTACTCGCCAGCGGGCTGGTCGGCCGTGACGAGGACGGAGTAGCACTGGCCAACGTGCACGTCGAGGGACTCGTACAAGTTCTGGACGGTGTGGGAGCCGTCAATCTCGACGAGCTTCATAGGGTGACCCTGGATGCGAAAGTTGAGCGAGGTTTTGAGACCCACGTTGCAAATCCTGTACCTGTAGGTCAAGCCAGGCTGCAAGTTCTGGGGCTGGTTCCATTCGACCTCGTTGCTGGCCTTGACGTTGATGAGGACGCCATCGGGAAGCTTGATGCTGCGGCCTGAGTCCAGCATGCGGGCAAGGACAATGTGGCTCTTGGTGTACCAGTCGCTGATGAGGACGGAGATCTCGTTTGCGGGGTCGGCAAAGGGGACCGGGATGAGGAGGCGGCTATTGATGCGGATGGGACCGAAGCCGCCGGCCGCCTTCTGCATCCCAATGCTTGGGGCATAGAAGAAGCTGCCAATCTGGTCCTTCACCTGGAACTTGTAGGTGAAGTTGGTCCCTGGTTCGATCGGGCAGTTGGTTCCTGGCATACCATCCATCCACGAGTTCTTCCTTTGCTGGATGCCATTCCTGCACACCATTCATGCATCAAGCTATATATATTATTGATTCACAAGTTAAGGTCTTTAAATTTTAAATGAATTTAAAATTAACGGTACCATGTGAAGAGGAATGGCTCGTCAAGCTGGTTGAACACGTTGACAACAATATTATTGTTGGAGCTGCAGTTGATTTCAGGGCCCGGGAATGCATCGTTGATCAGGATCACCCTCTGGGGGACGCCGAGGAGGGTGCGGGTGCCGTAACTGACGTGCCACTCGAAGAAAAGGTAAGGGTCCTCAGCCTGGACAGCCGAGAGGCCGAGGAGCGCGAGGAAGACGAACAAAGCTGCAGCTCGCATCATCTCTTTCTTATTTCAACCTTGACGGATCTTTTTCTCTCTCTCTCTCTCTCTCTCTCTCTCTCTCTCTCTCTCTCTCTCTCTCTCTCTCTCTCTCTATATATATATATATATATATATATCAAATACTATAGCAGAATAAAAAATATATAGATAGATGATAGATAATAATAGTTAGCGATTACACATGGAAGATCCCTGGCTAAGAAGGAATACCAAAAGAGACCAACCAGAGAGCTTCGATTTCTTGGTTGGGGCTATTGGAGGGGTTTTATTGTGGCTGGAGGGGAGAAGTTAGTTACGTGTTTAATGGAATGGAGAGGGAGGGAGTGATTTTAGGACCCAGCTCGTCCATTATTAGTACTTAAAACAATTTAGATTGAAGATGGCATGTACCAAAGACTCGAACAATCCGCGCGTTCAGAAACAATTTAGCGAAAGTTTAAGGAAAGCAGATCTCCTTATAAGTCGTGACTCGTGAATCCTTGGATCCTAGACAATCCAAACATGCATGCGAGGCGTTGTTTTGTAACTCGTTGTACTTGGGTGGTGTTACTGATGTATGGTTGATTATACTTTTTTTTTAACAAAGAAAAACCTTCCATGATCTAAAATTAATTAAAATAGAAATAGAAATGAGAGTATCGGTTTCTATGTTTGCCTCACAAATGCACATAAATAAGTACCAGAAACACTTGTCGAATGGTTTTCTTATCGTGTGTCATGTGTAACCCAAACAGAAGAACCAATTCCAAAATTAAAAATAGATTTATTGGGAATAATAGATTCTACCTCTGGCTTTTGAAAGTGTAGGTTATATTTCATATACAAATGATACAAGTTTCATTAGTACTATTGGCTAATATTGAAAAGTCTACAAAGTATGTAAAGTGGCATCACAAATAATAATTTGAAATATAAAAAATATCAAGTAACATGTTTAAAATAAAGATACTTAAACCTAGGAAATTCTGTCATAAACCTAGCTAGGAGATTATGTCGCATTCCGACAAACTCACACTATTATAGAGAATAGAGAAGACTAAGATAATGAATTCATCCACATTAGCATAATTAGCATCAATCTTTGTCGTCAATCTCGATCATCATTTTGTTCTTTTATGTTGGAATTTTGACCTTGAACTCTAGAATTATAGACTCACATTGCCTAGAACTTCAAGTGTGTATTTTGATATAAAACTCTTCTTTGTGTTGACTTGAGTGCGCGGGATGCATGTGGTAACCCATGTATATATATATATATATATATATATATATATATATATATATATATATATATATATATATATATATATATATATATATATATATATATATATATATACCTTGAACTCTAGAATTATAGACTCACATTGCCTAGAACTTCAAGTGTGTATTTTGATATAAAACTCTTCTTTGTGTTGACTTGAGCGCGCGGGATGCATGTGGTAACCCATGTATATATATATATATATATATATATATATATATATATATATATATATATATATATATATATATATATATATATATATATATATATTGTAACACCCAGTTTTCCAGTAGAGGGTAATTTTAAAATTTTGTAACTATAATTATTATTTAATGGTATTTATTTCATGTTATGATTTTTAGTGATTTTTTTAAATTATTTTTAAACTATTTAAATACATGACTTATGATTTTGGAGTTTGACTAGTGTAACCTTAGAGCCTAGCCATGTGATTAGGATGTTTGACTAGTATATTTTAGCCTAGAGGGTATTTTGGCCATTTTAGGATTTATTGAATTTATTATGATTTATGAAAATTTTTAGGAATTATTTTGGAATTATTTGATAGAAGGTTGACTATGTTGACTTTGACTAGTGTTGACCCTTGTAGACCAACCTAGAAGCTAACCCTAGTTAGTATGGACTTGGTTAGGTTATATGACTCTAGTCTAACCTAGCCTAATCCTTGGTTTGGTCTTTAGACTCTAATTAGCAATAGGAATTAGAAAGTCATAAGTCATGGCTTATGATTTAGAGCCTTTGATAAATTATTTAACTCATAGCCTTGTAAGTTGGCCCAAAGTCCAAGACAAATTCCAAAACCCTAAGCCCTAGACTAAGTGGCCAGCCACCATATCATCATTGGGATCATCACCCTATATAATCCCTCCTAAAATTTAGGGTTGCCTCTTTCTTAGGAAAGCTCAAGTTTGAGGAAAGGTTTGTTTCTATTTCTTTTAATCCCTACAAATCCATTCCTCTTCCTTTTTCATTCAAATCTTCTCCATTAGGTTCTAATATACCCACTCTTGCTGCTATTGAAGTTTCATTTCAGTTTGGCATTGTTTTGTGGGATTGGGACATCAAGGAGAAGAGCTATTGAAAGGGGTTTTTCTTGAAAGTTCAACAATAGGTAACTCCTCAATTCCTCCATGAAATTTCGATTTCCTTACATATTCAGGAAGCCCTAGGAGTCCCCTAAGTGGTTGCATTGGTTTAGTGTCTAGTCCCATAGGTTTCGTGTCCATTCTGGACACGTATCAGGACCTGTCCAGTACTGTTTGTCGAAATGCCTCAAAGAACTTTTTGACCTAACTTTTAGGATGTTTTTGAATAGGAAATTTGTTTTTGATATCGCTTATGCATTTTTGTTCCTCTGAGGTGGTGTTTATGTCGGGTCGTATCGGAATCGATGCGTGGACACGCGGGTGCGCGCGTGCGCGCGGGGCTGTGCGCGTGTCCTGCTGTGCGGGGGCTCCACAGGACACGATACTCGATCACTTGACACGAGATTTATCACACCTCTTGGGGCACTCACTGACACGCCACGTGTCAAATTTCAGGGATCCACGTGGCGTGTCGAGCGAGATATCCATGTCGCACTGGTCGGGGCTGACAGTGCAGTCGGGAATTTATTGACACTGATACGCGTGTGTAAGTTGGACACGCGGACACTAGGACACAGTGCAGGCCGACCTAGTCCTAGCCCTAGTGTAGGTGTACACGTGTGCACGAGCACGTGGCCTAGTTCGTGCTGTGTCGTGTGCACGACACGCGTGCACACGTGCACGATGATTGTGCACTGCTATGTCCAGATTTCTTATTTTTGGTTTAAAGTGATTGGACACGTTTGTGTCCACTTTTGTGGACACAAATACATCACATAACACGTGCACATTGTGTTCAAACTTTACCAACCCCTGTATTTGAGTTTTAATTCAATTTCATTATTAAATTCCCAATTTCCCTATTTTTTCCCTAATACACATTTCTGTCCATATTTCACAGTTCATTCCAGATTTCGAATTTGGTTTTTGTCAATCATTCTAACCTATTATAACTGTTAAATTCATGGTTTTTAACCTCTAACTTGTTCACCTAGTTGATATCTAAATGTATGAGGAATTTGGGTTGTATTGATGTGGTTTGGAATTCGAAATCTGGGATTTCTTTTAGGGACTGAAAACTGGTATTAGTTGAACTGTTGTTTAATGTTTTAATTCTTTTTGTGATTCTGAGAATGAAGTTAGGGGACTGGTTTTGCATTGTGTTACTGAGATTGGGGTTAATTGATGTTGTTTTGGTTCAAAACTGAGAATGGGATGTTGAATTTGAACTGATTTCCTTTTCAGTTATTTCAATGTTGTATTCTTCTAAAACCTGAGTTATTTTCCAGTTTTTTTTCCATTCCTGAGAATATGTGATGGACTGATTTCCTTTCCTTTTTGACTTGTATGTTAATACACACACTGACACATTACTTACTAAAATTCCTGAAACCTATCTACATTGCCCTGTCATTCACTCACTTATCTACTGTTTTCTTAGTTTCTATATATACACACACACTCTGGCCTCACACACACATGCTAGCATAGGTTTCATGTTACACACATGTGTCCACCCTCACTCTCTTTCACACACACACATTGTTTACTCATGTGTTTTTCCCCCTTCACTCCCTTCCTATGTATATATATATGCATTGTGATATATATGTATATATGTTTTCCCTATATATGAGTATATAAGTTTGTATATATATATTAGTTATATATGGTGTATGGTGATATATATGATATAATGTATCATGATATAGAGTATGGGTAGAATTGTATAGTGACTATAGGATAGATGTATTCTTAATAGACTATTAGACATAGTCATGCCATGTGTAGTGTAAACTCATAACTAGTGTTGATTTCTCTTTTCATGTACACCTCCATGTTCACACACACACATAGCTCTACATGTTAGCTTCCTTTCTCTTATGTATAATATTGAATGTGATGGCTTGTGTTTGGCTTGTATAGCCTTGTGATTGGTGTATGATTGCTAGACTAGGCTTGGTTAGGCCTAGTGAGACTTATTAGACTTATTGGGCTAGGATTTGACCTAGTTGACCTAGTTTGACTAGTCTAGTTGACTGGAGTTGACCAAGTGTTGACTTTAGTCTAGTTTGACCTAGACAGCATGCAGATGTATTGTAGATTATATTTATCATTCCCTGTGTACATCTTGACTTGTGTTGCTCTAACTAGGAGTCAGGTACCTCATCTCGGACAGTACATTTACTTCAGACATTCAGATACGAGGCGAGTACATTCTCTGACCGTTTCATACTTGTCTGGATTTATATTCTTGCTCTAGATTACTGTACTTGATGCTGACACGATCATTATCACGGATTGGTACTATACGGATCTTCTTCTGAGATGTTATCTCCTTGTATTCAATAAATACATATTGTGATGTGCATTTCACTTACATATTGTATTTATTGAATACCCATATCCTTGTATACTCATTGTGCATATTGTACTCTCATTATCACATGAGTCCCAGGGATAGAACATTGTACAACTATTGTATAACATTGTACATCTATTGTATGATATTGTACATTTGTATAACATTATACATCTATTGTATGATATTGTACATCCATTGTATAACATTGTACATCTATTGTATGATATTGTACATCTATTGTATAATATTGTACATCTATTGTATAATATTGTACACTATTGTGCAAGATAACGTAACCGGAGTAGATCCTTGAGTATTGATTTGGGGAGGGGGAGTAGAATTGGTTGTGTACTCAAATCCTATTGTACAACATTGTATAACTATTGTATATGTCTATTGTACACCCACGTACAATGGAGTTACCATTGCATTTTCCTAGACCGTTTACATAACCATATTGTACTCTAAATCACAGTAGACTTACAGTTCTTATTTATCATATTTAGATATTTCCTGTTATCAAATCTTTACTGTTTTTCATATACTTCTTTCTTTCAGCGTTTCATGTACCTTACTCTATGCTTTATATTTCCTAACATGATATGAACTGCGTGAGATATTTTGTGCTCGCTCCCGTCCTGACTGGACCTGTTAAAAATTTTACAGAGGATGATGAGGCACCCTGCACCCTTACTTTGAGTTTGTCTAGTTGACACTCGCGACCTGGACCCCAGGGGAGGTTCAGGCAGCTGCTGAGGACGATACCTTGCTTAGTTAGATAATTTAGACTGTTTTCCTTTTCATGTTTAGTTGTTGTTCTTGATTCAGAGTTTGTATATTGTAGAGATGTTGAGACTTGTATTTCATTTCTATTGTACCTCGGTTGAGGATTCTCTTATCTATTTTATCGTGCCATATTCTATCTCTAGATTGTGATTGAGTTGTACCTCTGTGTTGGCCTCCTTATGGAGAGCATTCATATTATGTTAGTTATAGTTCATGACCTAGAACAACGTTCTACCGTCGATACTGCGGCGTAGGCTGGGCGTTGTTACGCTCTCGTACCCTCACAGTGGGTGCGGGTCGTGACATATATATATATATATATATATATATATATATATATATATATATATATATATTAACCGTGCTAACCTTGGTATGAAAGTAATGCATGAATGTAATGCTCACAACTTTCCTCTAGACCTAGCTGCTGTCGAAGTTCCATTTATAAATGGATAAGATTTTCGTATTAATGTATACGAATTGTTGAAGGATCCATGCCCGATATCTTGTTTTAGTAATTATCATCGTTGAAGGTCACAAATTGGCACATATAATTCATCGTGTTATTAAAATTGGCATATACAATTTGCCCCGTTGCTTCAGTATTAATGTATACGAATCGTTGAAGGATCCATGCCCAATATTTTGTTTTTTATTGGTCACAAATTGATAGCAACAAGATATCCAATTATAATCGTTGAAGGTCGCAAATTGGCACATACAATTCGTCTCGTTGCTTCTCGTGGATTTTCATAACGTTGCTGCACAAAAATGGGATATGCATTTGAAATGAATGGTCGAGTTATTACATATATCATGATCAATACAGAAATAGATCGAGTCATCTGTTACTTTACCCAAGAAAAAGTATTTCTATTTTGCATGGTACAATCATTGATCCCGTAATTTCTACAATAAATTAGATAGGTAGTTAGTATAGTTTCCTATCCACGAATCTGCCATTGTACGAAAAAAATTGTACTGGAATATAGGACGAATACCTTGAAGAGGTAAAAATATAAAGAATAAGTAAAATGCTTTATTTATACATGTTATACATGAAGAATTTTTTTGATTTGATTGATATCGGGAGATCAAATAAGTTCTTCATTCATTCATTGAATGATAAATTACTACAAGCGAAGGACATACATGATTTAAAAAATGAAAGATCCAATATTTCACAGTTGTATCTAGAAAATTGGAAAAGTGGAAACAAGATCAGATATAATTTGATCATTATGAACCAGTCCAAAATCGTTGTAGATCGAACCAATCATGAGTTCCCAACCATGGGTCGAGTGAAATCCGATCCATAAATCCGTAACTAAAAGAATCGAAAAAGCTTTTATTGTGTCACTTAAGTTATATAGGAATTCCTAAACCCAAGAATTAAGAATGACAAGTTCTTCATTACCCAGAATAAAATAACCACTTAGAATAATGAAACAGATTATATTTGTCGAGAAGTGCAAAATTATATGGAGATGATATTCATTGTGTGTTTTGACCAATTGTATCGTTTTCTTGTGTATTTCTATAGGAAGCTTTTGTATACGTGTCTCCGGGTATTCCTTTATCATTTCATTCAACAAGAGGAGTTCCTTTAATTCTAGGAATTTTTTTAGAACATTTTTATCTTGAATATCATTTAAAAAAGTTTCGGATTGCCTAGTATTCCACCAATTAGTAACTCAAGGTTCCAGAATTTTATTAAATGATAGATATACCCACCAGGGCAAAAATATTATAGATGCAAGATATGGGAGGGAAGTCAATGCTTTCTTTTTTTTATTTATTATCTGTGAATTGTTAATGAACTGCTTCATTCGTCAACTCTATCTGATATTTCTCTAAGTACAGTTATAAGTTGTATAATAAGGTATCAAACCCAGGAATCTATTTCCATTTTTGTGTAAGAATTTAGTCCTTAGGTCTAGAAAGAATATGGAAATAGAATAAGGGTCTTTTTCGGATTAAAAAATAAATATTCTGAAGAAACTTCAGTTGTATTATTAAAAGGAAATTGTTCCTTCCCTCAAGCTGGGAAAACATTCATTTTTCATTTCAAAATACTTCAATTGGTACTCGCAAGAAATAAGCTAATTCTGTAGCTTTTTGTTCAATTTCTCGTGAAGTAAAATTCTCATCAGTATGAGTCAAGGGAATGGTTTCTTGGCCTCTGATTTCCATATAAAGAACACGACGAGGAAAAATACCTTTTTAACCTCCATTCTGATTGATTGGATATCTTTTAGAAAGAAACGAAGGAAGATTCGACGATTTATTCTGGGGAATCCCCAACAAATACACATTATTCCTTCTTTTCTATCGAAACCGTCATAACCACTACCCACATTCCATAAAATTGTACACCACAAATAGAAACTAATAAATAGACCCGCGATCCCATAAAAAGACATCACGATCCCTTGTGAAAAAAAATGATTTGGTTAGATGGAAATCTTGATATCAGATTCCTACCAAGATAACTGGAAGTTCCAACCACTAAAAATCCTAGTGAACCTAAAAGAAGGATACAGGCCCAGAAAAAATTACTTGTTTCTCGAGACCTTGTTATTAGTTCTATCCATATATGTTCTGATCGCCAGTTCATATTATATTAGATCTAGTTGCATTCGATTGTAATTGAGAGAATAACCAAAATGAATTTTACTTTTCTTGATGCCGAAATAACTTTCATCAACTAGTACTATTCTGATATGAACCATTAGAAGTAATTGGTTAGATACATTGACTTTCTATTATAAATTAGAAAAATATTTGTGGATCATTTTTAACCGACTATACTCACCCGCATATACATGCATTTATGCAGATATAATATATCCACATGCATAACAGTTCTTTCATTTGTGTTCGAAAAAAGTCACATATCCTACCATATTACACTAAAGAAATAGCTTATTATGATCCAATGTTGAAAAAAATTGATGCAATTTTGTCCCGTTGGATCTAGACAATCTTATTTTTTTGGACATGAAGAAATGAAGAAGCCATTGCAGTAGCATCAGCTGCAATAAGGGCTCGATGTCATTATGTTAATAAAAAATGGCTTGGTGGTATGTCAACGAATTGGTCTACTACAAAAACGAGACTTTATAAGTTTAGGGATTTAAGAGCATAACAAAAGATGGGGAAACTCAATGGTCTCCCCAAAAGAGATTCTGCAATGTTGAAGAGAAAATTATCTACTTTGCAAACATATCTGGGTGGGATCAAATATATGACGGGATTGTCCGATATTGTAATCATCGTCGATTAGCAAGAAGAATATGCCCTTCGGGAATGTATCATTTTGGGGATTCCAACAATTTGTTTAATTGATACAAATTGTGACCCCGATCTCGCAGATATTTCAATTCCAGCCAACGATGACGCTATAGCTTCAATTTGATTGATTCTTAATAAATTAGTATCCACAATTTGTAAGGGTCGTTCTAGCTATATAAGAAGTTGTTGATTATGATTATGTTATGATTAAGAATAATAAGATTAGTTTATTAGTCGGGAACTTCATAGATTTATTGAATTGGTTACTATTCTTTTTTTGGATTAAAAAATAAAATAAAATGGGGATATTTATATTTTTTATGTGATTTCTTGATATCCTAACTATATTATTAATGACTAAAGTAGAGATGAGTTGAGAAAGAGATGGTTGAATCAAAATAATTTCTTTTTTTAAGTTGATTTCTGTCCGAGGACAATATGAATGTTATACCATGTTCCATTAAAACACTCAAAGGATTATATGATATATCAGGTGTAGAAGTAGGCCAACATTTATACTGGCAAATAGGAGGTTTACAAATTTATGCCCAAGTACTTATCGCTTCTTGGGTCATAATTGTTATCTTATTAGGTTCAGTCATCATAGCCGTAAGAAATCCACAAACCATTCCGACCGACGATCAAATTTTCTTCTAATATGTTTTGAATTTATTCGAGACTTGACCAAGACTCAGATTGGAGAAGAATATGGTCCCTGGGTTCCCTTTATTGGAATTATGTTCCTATTTATTTTTGTTTCTAACTGGTCAGGTGCCATTTTACCTTGGAAAGTCATACAGTTACCTCATAGGGAGTTAGCCGCCCCAACGAATGATATAAACACTACTGTTGCTTTAGCTTTACCGACGTCAGTGGCATATTTTTATGTAGGTCTTACCAAAAAAGGATTAGGTTATTTTGGGAAATACATTCAACCAACCCCAATACTTTTACCAATTAAAATCCTAGAAGATTTCACAAAACCCCTATCTCTTAGTTTTTGACTTTTCGGGAATATAGTGGCTGATGAATTAGTAGTTGTTGTTCTTGTTTCTTTAGTACCTTTGGTAGTTCTTATACCTGTTATGTTTCTTGGTGTTGAGAACCAATAAGGGATTTTAGTCCCACATCAAAAGATGTATTATAAAAAGGGGTTGGACCCTCTATAAGTAGTGACAGTAGCCCATCAATAAAAATTATCAATTATTTATTTCTAGATGGTATCAGAGCCATAACCATCCACCCCTTTCCCCTCTCCCCCTCTCCAAAAAAAATTCCCTTCCTCTCCCCCGGCTCCAGCAGCGCCCCCCGGTTGCCCCTCCGGCTCCACCAGACCCCGGATCGCCCGCGCGTGCCTGCTCCACCAGCCCCCGAAGGCACAGACGTTGAAGGGACGTGGTTTGGTTGGCTATGTCAATGGCCAAACCAAGGTGCCTGCTGATCCCTCCTTAAAGGATTTTGCTATTTGGGAGATTGTCAATAACGTAGTGGCTGGGTGGTTGACAGCCTCCTTGATCGACCAGGTGTCGGGCAATGTAGAGGCGATGGAAGGCGCTGCTGATATATGGCGGACCTTGAAAGATATGTACTCAGGCTCGGACAACCCTATGCGGGTCTTCCAACTACAGGATGAACTCGATAGGGTGGCCCAAGACGAACGTACCATCTCTGAGTAAGCAGCCCTGTTGAAGAAGTACTGGTCTGATCTGGATCACTATGATCCTCTTGGGATGGAAGATGCACAAGTCGAACCGGTGTTTGCGAAGCATTTTTATACGTTCCTGGCGTATATTTTACGACAGCGGATGATGAAGTTCTTGAAGGGGCTCAAACCTGTGTATGAGCAGAGAAGGAATGTACTACTCGCACAACCAACGCTTCCAACCTTAGAAGAAGCCATAGCTTCCATGGCACAAGAAGAAGCTCGATTGAAGTTGATGCCCAACAAGGGCTACTTTCAGGGGGAGCAAGCTGCTGTTGACAAGTCTGTCCTTGCCGCCTTCAATCAGCCTCCCTCTGCGGGCGGTGTTTACCACAACTGTGGTGACTCGATACATTACATCAGATTTTTTCTAAAACCCCTACGAGGTCAGTCGAATGATCGAGGACGGGGCCGTGGAGGACGTCGTGGTGGTAGAGGAGGATATGCTGGTAGAAGGGGAAATTATTTTGGAGGACACAAAGCTAATGTGGCGAAAGAAGGGGGAGACAATCAATTGGCTGAAATAACCCCTCTTGAGAGGGAGTTCATCGCGAGGTTACGAGGCACGAAGCTGGGTTCGGACGACAGTCAAGTTACTCCTGGGGCATCATCTATCTCGAGGGATCATATCACTTGCTTTGCCTGTGAAACCCATAATTTTTAATTAATTAATTCAGTATTATTTTTATTTATTATAATTAATATTTCTGAAAATTTTAGTGTTTAGTCAAAACCCGTAAAATTTTATTTTTATAATTTGTTGCTAAATTAATTATTATCATTTTATGAAAAACCATATTTTTAGAAAAAAATTATTAATCCTGGAATTTGAATGTTGGACCTGACCCATTCCGAACCCGTCTCGAACCAAGTTTAGTTTTTTTCCAAAAAAACTAATTTTTAATATTCATATTAATATAAAAATCATTTCCTTAATAAAAACAAAAGAATTCTTTTTTTATTTCTTTTAAACTTTTATTAACTCACTCTTTCTCTCTCTTTTCCATTTCTTTCATTCAGCAAAGGAAAGGAAACCATTCCTTTTCCCAAACGCTCGCTCGGCCGCCACCCGACCCTTCCTTTTTGAAACTTCTCGGCGACTGTTTCTCTTCCGAAACCCCCAAAAACCTTCCTATAAAACCCTCTCAAACCCCTTCTTCATTCTCCACCATTTTTCCCAAACTCTTTCAAGCCCTACCGAGCCCGACGCCGGCCGTGCCCTCTTGGCGAGCCCTAGCCGTGCCCTTCCGACGACTCTCCGGCCGACCACCCCTGACTCCGGTGCCGATCCCGACCCAGCACCCTCCGCGGCCCTGCAGCACCCCGGACAGGCCCCTCTCGGCCGACCGAACGGCTTCCGTCGCCGACCCCAATCCTGTGCGGCCGCCCCGAGCCTCCCCGGCGTTTGTGCACGCTGGCCGTGCGCATCTCCCTGTGCGCGCTGCCGTTTCCGTTCCCCGATTTGCTGTCCAGATCCGTGCTTTCTGTGGTACTTTCCGCTGTCCGCGTGTTTTAGATTTTTTCGAGAATCGCGGGTTTTTCATTTTCTCCTATTTTCATCTGAGAGCTCTAGCCGAGCACCCCAGGTATCTTCAGTGTTCCTGTGGCTCTCCCATTTAGTGTCGATGATGACATGGTCCCCGATCCCGCTATGGGAATCGGATCGATTCGCGTATTCGAATTTTTCGAACTCCCTTTCCGAATGATTTTGTAGATTTGTTGTTGTTTTGTGATTCTGTGGTTTCTCGGAATTTTCGAGTTAAGTTCGGATTTTCCCGTATATGGTTCTGTAGTTTTCGGGTTCCGAATTTCATTTCGGATTCTTCGAATTTTTTCGGAAAGGGTTCTGTGATTATTAATTTTTAGAAATAAAAATCTACATTGGGTTGGATAAATTGGTATCCCTGATTTGGGATTTTGTGGTTTGTTATTCTTAGTTTGGAATATTTTGGGTGTTGGCATTTTTTCAGGATTGGGTTGTCCCAATTATAGAGGAGGTGCTGCCCAAATTTTTGAAAATATATATTTTATAAGTTGTGAATAAAACTATTTCCAAAACCCGGTCTTTGCAAAATAAACTACATTTTAGAGTGTTGGTTTTAAAATAAATTTTTGTATCTTTTCGGGCGACGACCATATTGGTCCATGGGCTCTAACTAAATGCAAACGAAACCGGCCAACCCGGACGTTGAGGCATTAGTTAAAACATGAGTTTTGAATGACCAAGTCTGAGACGCATTTTAATGATTATCTTTAATTTATTATTATTTTTAGAATGGGTTACTGCTGTTAGTATTTTGGTGCAGGGCTTCGGCCTACTGTTGGACCGTTCGCGGCATTCAGAGCTCGTCTTTAAATTAAATTAATTTATGTAAAAATTGTAAGGACATAAGTCCAAGTTTCTTTTCTATTTTTCTGTGGAACTGTAATAAGTATGTAGTTTTTCCTTTTATTTTTCTGGATTGTTGTTTTGTAGGTAACGCATCAATAGTAAACTGAATATTTATCTTTTATAGAAAATTAATAAGAGTTTTCTCACATTAAATAAATAATAAGATTTCAAGTTTGTAACTTAGACAATTTCATATTTTCTCATTAAAAGAAAAATAACTAAATTTTTATTACAAAATACAAAATTTTGTCAAATAATTAAAAAATGCGAAGTTTCCCAATAAAAATGTTAACTTGACTTTTACCTCGCTAAATTAATAACTTGGAATCGCATCGATAAACGTATTTTGTTTATAACAACATAAAACTTGACTAGGATCAAATTTTAGAGATTGTAACAAGCACACCTAGATATGGTTTCCTCTCTGATGCTAAGTCAGGATTCTCAATGTAGGATTTCGAGGACGAGTCTGATTTCTTTTCCGGAACTGACTCTATAAATTCCAGTCATAAACAAAGGCAAGTACGATTTTGTTTATTTTTCAATTTAGTTAATAATTATAATATTGCAATATTAAACCACATTGCTACACGGAACTCTCTCGTAGAGCATTGATTGTTATTGATTGTGGGATTGGGGGAGTAGTGTAGTGTATTATGACCAATACCCCTCATATTGTATATTGATTGTGCGACCTTGCCCCTCTTACACACGGGGATAAGCCGTATCGTATCACTAGGATACTATTATACAACCCAAGCCGGTCATAAGCATTACATACTAAAATCATATTGTTTTTAATTGTGGAAAATTGCTGAAAAATATTGTTCAAGTATTTAAACTGTTTAAATTGCAAATTTCTAATTATTAGTTGAATTTTTAAAATTGTATAATTATACTTTGCTCCTTTCCTGAGTGGATTCTCCACCCCCAATAGGTTCCATTGATGATGCAGAGCTATTGATTAGTAGCTATTACGACCCTGAGCTCTACCCTGCTGTGCTTCCAGATTTCTACTTGGAAGATGTTGATCCTGAGGCTGATGAGCCAACTTCCTAGATGATGATTTTCCTTTTAGTTTTGATGTTTGAATAAAAAGATAATTTTTATTTTATCTGATGTATTAAATGAACCTTTTGTTGGACAAGTTTTAATATTCAAAATTTTAGAAGTTGTGACAAAATATATTGTGTTGTTGTGATTACCTGCATTTGGATACAGCTTACTGCCGCCGTCTCACAACGGTGCAGGCTGGACATGATCCGATTCGACCCAACAATTTGGGACCGGGTCATGACATTGCCCAAACCAGCACAGGTATACCTGCACGTTCTCTTGCATCTGTTCATCAGCCAGGTTGGATTATGGACTCTGGGGCATCTCGCCATATCACGGGGTCCCGCGGTGAGTTCCAGGACTATACTCACCTACCGACGCCGGAGAGCATTCAGACTGCTGATGGTACCTCCAGACCTGTAATGGATAAAGGCACTGTCGTATGTACCCCTTCCCTCACTCTCACCAACGTCTTATATGCTCTATCTTTTTCTGTCAATCTTATATCTATTAGTGCCATTATCCTTGACCTAAACTGTATTGTTTTCTTTGACATTCCTACGGTGAATTTTCAGGAGAAGGGGACAAGACGACGACTAGGGACTGGTACATGGCATAAGGGGCTGTGGTACTTGGACAGGACCGGACTGGACAAAGCATTGACATCTCTAGTAGCAGACGCAAAACTTGATGCTTCACGTCGTAGTGTAGAAGACGAATTACTACTCTACCACCAGCGTGTCAGACATTCTTCCTTTAAAGTTATTAGTCGAATGTATCCGTCCTTATATCAAAGGGCTAATAAAGAGAAGTTATTTTGTAATGCACGTGAGTTGGGAAAACATACCAGGAGCTCGTATGTGAGCTCAGGGAATAGAAGTTCCACTGTATTTGATATGATACATTCGGACGTATGGGGCCCTTGTCCTACAATCGATATTAACGGTTTTAGATGGTTCGTCACTTTTATTGACTGTTATACCCGCGTGACCTGGGTCTACCTTATGAAAAATAAAAGTGACGTCCTTGAGGCTTTTCAGGATTTTTATCGTCGGGTGGAAACACAATATAACGTTAAAATTAAGTGTTTCCGGTCTGACAATGGGACGGAGTATACTAATAAGAGGGTTGCTGAGTATTTATCCACTCATGGAATACTACATCAAACTTCATGTGCCTATACACCGACACAAAATGGTGTGGCCGAACGAAAGAACAGGCACCTGCTAGAGGTCACACGGACGATGATGCTGGCTATGAATGTCCCGAAACACTTATGGGGGCAGGCTGTATTGACGGCCTCTTATCTCATCAACAGAATGCCATCTCAGGTATTGGACTGGAAGACACCATTGGAGATGCTTACTGGTGCAACCACGTACATTGTTCCACCAAAAGTATTTGGGTGCGTGTGTTTTGTTCAAGATAATAGGCCATGAGTTGGTAAACTGGATCCTAGTGTAGCCTCCCTTCCCGAAAATTTTTGAAATATTTTTTTGTTTATTTAATTTAAATAGTGACTTGTAGATTTTTTATAAATAATTATTTATTTATTATTACGGTAAATGAGTTTAGCCATTATTGAGTTTTGAAGTACAAGAAGATTAGAAATTGTGGCACGGATAGTGCAGTGGCGTGCCTTGATTAGTGTATTAGCCATGCCAGGGAAGACCGAGCCATAGTGATATCCTAACTAGGAAAACTAGGCTAAGTTGCGACATGACCACTATAAATGATTTAATTATTTAGTATTAAAGATTGTTGATTTTTAGTAGACCCGGCTGTACTGTTCTAGCCCGGACCTGACCCAAACCAAGGCCAGCCCATGTAGTTGGGTAATGCATTCAAAGACGTCCATGTAGATACATACATTTTACATGTATTAATTCTGGTATGTCCATATAAGTATTTTTATATATAAATGATTATTATATATATTGTATATGGTATTGACATTAAAGTGATGTTTAATTAGAAATATAGGTAAGTGTGAATTTTTGATATAGAAAGGTTGTTGTTATGATTATTGTTGGTTGTTAATTAGAAGCCCACTAATTTTGAAGAAGTTTACAATTAGTAATTATTTTTACATACTTTTATTTATTAATTAGCTTATTAATTAGTTACATGATTTATTTGGTTAATGAATCTTATATACAAGTTATTTTCCTACAAGCAGATTCGTGTTGAATATCCTTGTAATTCATTACTTAGCATATATATTAAATTATCCTAGAAAGTTGTAGTATATATAAGTATGTGAATATATAATTACATATATATATATATACATATATCAGTATATAGAGAGAGTAATCAAAAGAGAATAAAAAAATAAAAGAAAACAAATAACCCAATCCGATCCCAGGCCTGAGCCATTCGGCCCAGCCAGCCCGTTTCACCCCCAAGCACCCACACCGAGCCCAGCATACTAAACTCAGCCGCACCTTTGCATTTTAGAACCTGTCCCACGAGTTCCCACAAACCGACCATATTATACATAGTATAAATGCATATTGAGAGCGTGAGAGAGAGGGATTACCTCGACCAAACCCTAAATCCAGCCACCACTCCCGAACCCTGGTGACCCTCGACAACCAGGAGAGCGCCGCGCACGCCTGCACAGCACCGGTGGCCGGCCAGAGCGCCGCCAGGGCCGGCCGTGCACCGGCAGTGCAGTCGACTGCAGCAGCAGCCACCATCTATGGGGCTGACTTCGCAGCCGGATTGCGATCTACTCGCTCCATATTTTTTTGATTCATTTTCTCGGGTACGTCCCCAACCTATACAAGAGTATTTCCTTTCAATTAGAATGAATTGATATGCTTTATATTGATCGAAGAATCGACCCAAAATTCGACGAAACTTTATCCAAAAAACAGAGCACAGTCCAACCCCGACCATGAATTGGAAGGCGGTTTTCCGTCGATCCTTCGAAGGTTTTGAGATTGTGTCTGAACAATGTTTTAGACAACCTATAGAGGATGGAAACCCCACCAGTAGTTTGATTTCTAAGGATTTATACAGTAAGATAAATTAGATTGAAATTGAGAAAAATACATAAAAAACAGTTTTCGAAATTCTAGAAATTTCTCCGATACGACGTGCGTCCCGCCATTCTGGACGACGTGGTCGTGAACCGAAAGCATCGAAAGGTGCGTAACGGCTTCATGGTCGTGTGGACTTTGACGGAATTCAAATTGGTCGCGTGTGCACGACGAATTTGATGCGTATCCGTCGAAATTTACCGTATCGGCCTCTGTGCAAGTTTCCCAATTACTTCGTGCACGTTCGCCAGATCGAGATGAAACTTGCGCCAACAGGACCATATCATTTTTTTGGTCCTGTATGCCAAGTTTGGTCCAATTCTGAGACAGTTGATCGGACCGCCATTTTGCGGACCCCACGGTCCGATTCAACGGGTGATTTTGTGCATGGCCCACCGGAATCCACAATTGGACATACCGTTGGGTTTGTATCATCAAAACGAATCCGTAGACTTGTAGTTTGATGACTTTAGAGACCATTGATTCTGACACGATTTTCGATGCAAAGCGGGTCCAACGGCGGACATCGTTTTTGCTCAAAATTATCGTTTTGCCCCTGTATCCAGAATTGGACTTAAGGACAAGCAATTCTAGCTAATTTGACTATTCTGAGAACGTTGGTAATATTTGTTTCAGCTTTCGGAGACAGTTGTGATGATTTGGACTTCATGACGTACCAGTTGACGGTATATTATTGATTCTTCGTGCTACCACCAGGCAAGATACTTTGCCTCCCTCTATAGTTCATTTATATGCATATTTATATTATTATACAGTTTTACTAGTTGATTATTTATATGTGATTTGTATATCATGACTGCTAGTATATACATAGCCTTGTTTATAGTTAGCTTGTAGTTCATATTGGATATACGTATATATAGTTCTTGTTCATAGTTAACTTTGTAGTTCATACTGGATTGGTTTTCTCGTGTATCGTAATTGGGTCGTGTCATGTCATCACTTGTACTTGTACTGAGTTGCATCGTGTCATAGGATGAATAAGTCATAACGGAACTGCTTTACCTCCTTGTCTTGAAATCCTGAAGCTAACCTGCGAGTCCATATCAGGGGCGAGGGTTAGTAGTTAAGCTAACATGCGAGTCCACATTAGGGGCGAGGGTTAGTAGTTATCTGTCCACACTTGCGAGTCCACACTAGGGACGAGGGTGATGCTAGCCTGCGAGTCCACACCAGGGACGAGGGTTAGTAGTATATGGTTCACACCTGCGAGTC
Organism: Iris pallida; assembly: GCA_029216955.1. Classification (NCBI taxonomy): domain Eukaryota; kingdom Viridiplantae; phylum Streptophyta; class Magnoliopsida; order Asparagales; family Iridaceae; genus Iris; species Iris pallida. The sequence continues at coordinate 12,179,744 of JANAVB010035817.1, read as the reverse complement.
CACACTAGGGACGAGGGTAATGCTAGCCTGCGAGTCCACACCAGGGACGAGGGTTAGTAGTATATGGTTCACACCTGCGAGTCCATACTAGGGACGAGGGTGATGCTAGCCTGCGAGTCCACACCAGGGGCGAGGGCTAGTAGTTGTTCAAACCTGCGAGTCCACACTAGGGGTGAGGGTTTGAGTATTCGATTGGTTATCCATTGACATCGTGATATCGTATTCTCTTATTTTCTCCAGCAGTTCGTTTAGGCGTAGTGGTTCTTTCAGTCGTGTATAGTCGTATTTTCGTGCTGATTGGTCTTTTCCTATTTTTTCTTGTATTTTTCTTATTGCATGATAAACTGCTAGATAGGCATATTTTTATGTATCTTGCTATGTCCCCTGAGGACTTGATGATCTCTTTAGGTTAGTTATTGCGTAGAGTTAGTTAGCAGCTCTGGATGGCAGACGTGATGATACGCTTGTGGGATTCAGGTATCGTTATTGTGTTTATTATCCGCTCGTACTTTTCTTCATTATCATGAGATATCCTGTTTCTTGATTCAGTTTAGACTCTTGTTATTTTTCTTTAGAGTCTTATCGGACATGCATGCTAGTGGGCTGCAGACCACGACCCATACTTGTTCATTCTTGTTTATTATTCTTATTATGGATTGAGATATAGTTTTGCCTTACGTTGATTAGGCCCATTGCCATAGCAGTGACAGCGTTTATGTATCCGAGTCAGGCTGGAGTCTGCTCGATACGTAGCTGGCTTGCTCACGTACTTGCATCCGAAAAGCGGGTGTGGGTCGTGACAAGTTTTTTTGGTGGCCCATGCAGGTCAGAGCATATCGTATCGGTTACGTAACTGTACTGATACGAGCCTGCGAGTTTGACTAAACCTTAGAAATCTCAATCCACTCTGCTTTGAAAACTCCCCTAGAAATTCTCTACGTCCTTGAAAACTCCATATTTGCTCTCGATTATACTTCCTTGCTTTCCGTACTATTGATTCTCGTCCCTTCCTATTCCGGGGTGACGAATGATCGTGCTGTCTAGAATTCATCAGAGACTCTTAAGTTATAGTATAATATTGCTTGAATATTGAATAATTGGTTGTTTGATAGATATGGGAGGATATAGATGCCATATGTCTTGGATATCTAAGGATAATGACTCTAGCAACTTGATGGACGGTATAAGTTTTAGTGACATACCCTTGAGGGAGTAGCATGACCAAAGGTGGGTAGAAGTCCTCGAGGTTTCATAATTACAAATGGCTAGGAGAAAGATATAAACTATTTTTGAGGAATTAAATATAAGGAGATTAAGGTAATAGTAGACTAGACTTTGAATTTTAAGTAATAGTCATGAATTGGAATTTCGAGGACGAAATTATTTTTAAGGTGGGTAGATTTGTAGCCTCCCTTCCCGAAAATTTTTTGAAATATTTTTTTTTGTTTATTTAATTTAAATGGTGACTTGTAGATTTTTTATAAATAATTATTTATTTATTATTACGGTAAATGAGTTTAGCTATTATTGAGTTTTGAAGTACAAGGAGATTAGAAATTGTGGCACGGATAGTGCAGTGGCGTGCCTTGATTAGTGTATTAGCCATGCCAGGGAAGACCGAGCCATAGTGATGTCCTAACTAGGAAAACTAGGCTAAGTTGCGACATGACCACTATAAATGATTTAATTATTTAGTATTAAAGATTGTTGATTTTTAGTAGACCCGGCTGTACTGTTCTAGCCCGGACCTGACCCAAACCAAGGCCAGCCCATGTAGTTGGGTAATGCATTCAAAGACGTCCATGTAGATACATACATTTTACATGTATTAATTTTGGTATGTCCATATAAGTATTTTTATATATAAATGATTATTATATATATTGTATATGGTATTGACATTAAAGTGATGTTTAATTAGAAATATAGGTAAGTGTGAATTTTTGATATAGAAAGGTTGTTGTTATGATTATTGTTGGTTGTTAATTAGAAGCCCACTAATTTTGAAGAAGTTTACAATTAGTAATTATTTTTTACATACTTTTATTTATTAATTAGCTTATTAATTAGTTACATGATTTATTTGGTTAGTGAATCTTATATACAGGTTATTTTCCTACAAGCAGATTCGTGTTGAATATCCTTGTAATTCATTACTTAGCATATATCTTAAATTATCCTAGAAAGTTGTAGTATATATAAGTATGTGAATATATAATTACATATATATATATATACATATATAAGTATATAGAGAGAGTAATCAAAAGAGAATAATAAAAAAAAAAACAAATAACCCAACCCGATCCCAGGCCTGAGCCATTCGGCCCAGCCAGCCCGTTTCACCCCCAAGCACCCACACCGAGCCCAGCATACTAAACTCAGCCGCACCTTTGCATTTCAGAACCTGTCCCGCGAGTTCCCACAAACCGACCATATTATACATAGTATAAATGCATATTGAGAGCGTGAGAGAGAGGGATTACCTCGACCAAACCCTAAATCCAGCCACCACTCCCGAACCCTGGTGACCCTCGACAACCAGGCGAGCGTCGCGCACGCCTGCACAGCGCCGACGGCCGGCCAGAGCGCCGCCAGGGCCGGCCATGCGCCGGCAGTGCAGTCGACTGCAGCAGCAGCCACCATCTATGGGGCTGACTTCGCAGCCGAATTGTATTCTACTCGCTCCATATTTTTTTGATTCATTTTCTCGGGTACGTCCCCAACCTATACAAGAGTATTTCCTTTTAATTAGAACGAATTGATATGCTTTATATTGATCGGAGAATCGACCCAAAATTCGACGAAACTCTGTCCCAAAAACAGAGCACAGTCCAACCCCGACCATGAATTGGAAAGCGGCTTTCCGTCGATCCTTCGAAGGTTTTGAGATTGTGTCTGAACAATGTTTTAGAAAACCTGTAGAGGATGGAAACCCCACCAGTAGTTTGATTTCTAAGGATTTATAAGATAAATTAGATTGAAATCGAGAAAAATACATGAAAAACAGTTTTCGAAATTCTAGAAATTTCTCCGATACGACGTGCGTCCCGCCATTCCGGACGACGTGGTCGTGAACCGAAAGCATCGAAAGGTGCATAACGGCTTCGTGGTCGTGTGGGCTTTGACGGAATTCAAATTGGTCGCGTGTGCGCGACGAATTTGATGCGTATCCGTCGAAATTTATCGTATCGGCCTCTGTGCAAGTTTCTCAATTACTTTGTGTACGTTCGCCAGATCGAGACAAAACTTGCGCCAACAGGACCGTATCATTTTTCTAGTCCTGTATGCCAAGTTTGGTCCAATTCTGAGACAGTTGATCGGACCACCGTTTTGCGGACCCCACGGTCCGATTCAACGGGTGATTTTGTGCATGGCCCACCGGAATCCAAAATTGGACATACCGTTGGGTTCGTATCATCAAAACGAATCCGTAGACATGTAGTTTGACGACTTTAGAGACCATTGACTCTGACACGATTTTCGGTACAAAGCGGGTCCAACGGCGGACATCGTTTTTGCTCAAAATTACTGTTTTGCCCCTGTGTCCAGAATTGGACTTAAGGACAAGCAATCCTAGCTAATTTGACTATTCTGAGAATGTTGGTAATGTTTGTTTCAGCTTTCGAAGACAGTTGTGATGATTTGGACTTCATGGCGTACCAGTTGACGGTATATTATTGATTCTTCGTGCTACCACCAGGCAAGATACCTTTGCCTCCCTCTACAGTTTATTTATATGCATATTTATATTATTATACAGTTTTACTAGTTGATTATTTATATGTGATTTGTATATCATGACTGCTAGTATATACATAGCCTTGTTTATAATTAGCTTGTAGTTTATATTGGATATACGTATATATAGTTCTTGTTCATAGTTAACTTTGTAGTTCATACTGGATTGGTTTTCTCGTGTATCGTGATTGGATCGTGTCATGTCATCACTTGTACTTGGACTGAGTCGCATCGTGTCATAGGATGAATAAGTCATAACGGAACTGCTTTACCTCATTGTCTTGAAATCCTGAAGCTAACCTGCGAGTCCACATCAGGGGCGAGGGTTAGTAGTTAAGCTAACCTGTGAGTCCACATTAGGGGCGAGGGTTAGTAGTTATCTGTCCACACCTACGAGTCCACACTAGGGACGAGGGTGATGCTAGCCTGCGAGTCCACACCAGGGACGAAGGTTAGTAGTATATAGTTCACACCTGCGAGCCCACACTAGGGACGAGGGTGATGCTAGCCTGCGAGTCCACACCAGGAACGAGGGTTAGTAGTATATGGTTCACACCTGCGAGTCCACACTAGGGACGAGGGTGATGCTAGCCTGCGAGTCCACACCAGGGACGAGGGTTAGTAGTATATGGTTCACACCTGCGAGTCCACACTAGGAACGAGGGTGATGCTAGCCTGCGAGTCCACACCAGGGGCGAGGGCTAGTAGTTGTTCAAACCTCCAAGTCCACACTAGGGGCGAGGGTTTGAGTATTCGATTGGTTATCCATTGACATCGTGATATCGTGTTCTCTTATTTTCTCCAGCAGTTCGTTTAGGTGTAGTGGTTCTTCCAGTCGTGTATAGTCGTATTTTCGTGCTGATTAGTCTTTTCCCATTATTTCTAGTATTTTCTTTATTGTATGATAAAATGCTAGATAGGCATGTTTTTATGTATCTTGCTATGTCTCCTGAGGACCTGATGATCTCTTCAGGTTAGTTATTACGTGGAGTTAGTTAGCAGCTCTGGATGGCAGACGTGATGATACGCTTGTGGGATTCAGGTATCGTTATTGTGTTTATTATCCGCTCGTGCTTTTCTTTATTATCATGAGATATCCTGTTTCTTGATTCAGTTTAGACTCTTGTTATTTTTCTTTAGAGTCTTATCGGACATGCATGCTAGTGGACTGCAGACCACGACCCATACTTGTTCATTCTTGTTTATTATTCTTATTGTGGATTGAGATATAGTTTTGTCTTGCCTTGATTAGGCCCATTGCCATAGCAGTGACAGCATTTACGTATTCGAGTCGGGCTGGAGTCTGCTCGATACGTAGCTGGCTTGCTCACGTGCTTGCATTCGAAAAGCGGGTGCGGGTCATGACACCTGGAGCGGTTAAGTATGTATTCGTCGGGTACACAGTGACTCAAAAAGGATACACATATTGGAGCCCAGTCGAGGGGAAGCTGTTTGTAAGCATTGACATTACATTCAGAAAACTGGAACCATACTATAGTTCGGATGAAGGTTCAGCATTTGGTGACACACCTAACACAGAGGGTGTTAGACGTGAGGGAGAGATAATAAGTCCAAAAGTGGTAGTCGGATCGGTCCCGTGCCCGTTCATGGAAAATTGGATAAAAGGGGGAGAAAGCAGTGACTCCGATATAGAAAATAAAGAAGAAGGTACATATGTTATGCAGGAGGAGAAGTAGACAAGGGAAAATGAGCTCCAAGCCTACAGAGGGATACAGAAGTCCAATACTGTGTCGTATCCAGCGCCTACTGTACCAAGCCCATTGCCTACTGTACCATGTCCCTCGTCTACTCCTGCCCCAACTCTTGAAGATGTTGTCCCGTACCGAATCACTCTGATTCTGATGCAGATCTCTCTGACTTGGATGGTATGACTCTCCACCACCTATTGCTCCCTTAAGGAGATCTTCTCACATCAATGCGGGTAAGGCTCCTAGGCGTTATGATGATTATGAACATGACATTGCCAACTTCTTGTCTTATTCTAACATTTCTCCGAATTATCGAGCCTTCATTGCATCGTTAGACTCTACTTCTTTGCCTAAGTGTTGGCAGGAAGCAAAGAAAGATCCAAGGTAGAAAGCTGCAATAATGGAAGAACTTGGGGCACTAGAGAAAAATAAGACATGGGAGCTGGTTCCATTACCCAAAGGGAAGAAAGCTGTGGGATGTAAATGGGTGTACACAGTGAAGGAGATGCTAGAAGAAAAAATAGAGCGGTACAAGACGAGGTTGGTTGCAAAAGGATACACACAATCATATGGCATCGACTATGATGAGACATTTGCCCCAGTAGCAAAAATGAGCACGGTAAGAACTCTGGTCTCCATTACAGCAAACTATGGATGGAAGCTATACCAGTTAGATGTGAAGAATGCCTTTCTCCATGGGGACCTGCAAGAAGAAGTGTACATGGAACCTCCGCCAGGGTGCTATGCGACAGAATCAGACGGAGGAACATTGCATGGTAAAGTGTGTAAACTAAAGAAGTCGCTATACGGGCTCAAGCAATCTCCTCGAGCTTGGTTTTACAGATTCAGAAAGGCTGTTATAGGCATGGGATACCATCAAACAAATATAGATCATACGATCTTTCTTCGGCATGTAAGAGGCCACATCACTATACTTGTTGTATATGTGGATGATATAGTAATCACAGGTGATGATGAAGTTGAGATCACTAAGCTAAAGTCAAAACTCGTGAAAGAGTTTGAGGTGAAGGATTTAGGAGTGATGAGGTACTTTCTGGGTATCGAGGTGTGTGACGGCGAACAAAGAATTGTTCTTTCACAAAGAAAATATGTACTAGATCTGCTAAAGGAGACAGGGATGCTGGGATGCAAAACAGCAGTCACTCCAATTGACCAGAAGTGTAAGTTAGAAGCAGAAGCAGGAGAGCCTGTTGATCATGAAAGGTATCAAAGACTTGTAGGAAGATTGATTTATCTGGGGCACACTCGTCCTGATATCTCATTTGCGGTGAGTGTAGTGAGTCGCTACATGCATGATCCAAGAACGGGTCATATGGAAGCAGTGTGTCACTTCCCGTTCCTAGAATACGTATTTTAAATGCATGTACTGCTTTAATATATTTATTTAATATTTATCATGTATTATTCTGTATTTAAATCCCTTTAATTTCATGTTAATTAATTTCTGTAATTTTTATTTTTCTGTATTTTACTTTCCGCTTTTATACTCTGCTTTAGTTTTGCTTTGGGTTCGGCTTGGATTGGTTCAATTATGTTGGTTCATCATGAACCGAAACAAACCCCTACATACCACCACTCCTTCATTTAAAACCCCAAAACCCTTTCTCTCTCTTCATTACTTCACCATTACTCTTCTTCTTCCTCATAAACTCTTCCCCACCAACCAGCCGCCTAGCAAGTGCCAACTTACTTCTTGATAGATTTCCATTTTTGTTGTTCCGTTGTCTTCCTCTCAAGATTCTTAGATACTTTAGTACTTAGCATTTTCAATTTCCATGGCTCATTTTTTGTAAATCTAAGTTTAATATATTTTCGGATTTCTTAGGTTTTGATCTAGTAACTTTGTTATTTTTCAAGTTTTGATGGTTTCATGTTGTAGAAAATTTCGTTCTACCCCATTTTGACCTATGGAAGTCAAGTTTTGGGCCTTGAATGAAGGAATTAGGGAGCTCGGAAGCAATGGCTTCCCATGGTTCTCCTTCTCAGAAGAGCGGAGAAGAAGGGCAATGCTTGGCGGTAAGTCTTCTGGAGCCGCATGAATAGTTCAGCCGCATGAAGAGTAGCTGGCCGCATGAAGAGTTCGGCCGAATGAAGAGTTTTCAGCCGCATGGAATTCTGGCCGCATGGAGTATCCGGCCGCATATAATTCTGAGCCGCATAAGCCCGATGATTTCCGGCCGCATATATCCCGTCCAATTTTAGCCACATGAGTATTACACCCTGGCCGCATAAGGACCCGACTCCTTCTGGCCGCATATGACTTAACTCTGTCTGCATGACACTGTTCAGCCGCATGAGGCTCGTCATTTAGGCCGCATAGGCTTGGTCAAATCCAGCCGCATGGATTTAGTTTACCTGCAGCCGCATAAGACTTTTTCCCCAAGCCGCATAAAAGCCGCATGGACCTTGGCGACCTTTGGTCGCATGGTATCTTCAGCCGCATAGGACTCGTCTCAATTTCAGCCGCATAAGGGCTTATCATCCCGACCGCATGAGAATTGTCATTTAACCCCTATAGGCTTGCCTTTTCGAGCCGCATGTAATTTATTATCGCATATGCATGTTTTATTCAGCCGCATGGACCAATAACTTTCCGGCCGCATGGACTATAGCCCATAATACCCTTTGAGCTGATTCTGTCCCGAGTAGACGTTAATTAATACTGATTGTCATCTTGGCATTAATTAACATTGACTGTTATCTTGATTAAATAAATGATCATACGTTTCTAGTTGGAACTAAGATGCTGGCTAGTCGTCTTATTGAATTGAATGAATGAGACACGTTCATATTAATTATGAACTATTGAAATCGACTGGCTAATCCCGAATATTGGCATACAGGCACATGCAGGTTCCAATTTATTTATTTATTTATTTATTTATCTTACAAAAATAGTATGTGTACTTTATGATCATGGCATGATTATTTCGTGGTTAGTTTTGATTGTTGTATTACGCTATGTAAGACCTACAACCTAACCGTACGGGTATCGTTGTAGAGTTGGGCATACCGTACTATGTACAGGAAGTACTCATTTTGAATGACCATGATCCACGGCATGGGACTTCACTCAACGTAGAGACTATTAAGTTAAATAAAATAATGATTGCATGGAGAGAATGGATTCCCGAGTTCTTACATGGCAGCCCTCTTGGGACTATTAAGTACCCGACAGGCCGGCTGGTTCCCACAGGTACTACAAATCTGCCACACGGGCAGGGAGCGGTACCTGCTTATATTATTTATTGTATATTGTATATTGATGACGGGCGTCCCGCTGGGACTCGTCTAATTCATGATTGGCGCAATTGATTGACTGGATAGACTAGCCTTGCTTGCACATAGTAAGAACTGAAGAATCTTTTATTGCATAATTCCAGGATAACTTAGAACTCACCGTAGCAAGCCGTAGTAGTTGCATGGTCGTTTAAGTTGATTTGTTTGTGTACTGTACCTACTCTGTTACCTAACTGAGATAATCAGAATGTCAGGACATGATGGGCCAACTTCTGTCCTTGTTTGGTTGGGAGGTTGGTTCGAAGTGTCGTGATCTTATGTGAATCCTAGTAAATAGCAGAGATCTATTATCATATTTTCTTATTACTGGCTTCATTCCTCATATCGTGCTTCCTTGCGGTACTTGCTATTAGAGGTCTAACCTCTCTGGTTTTGCATGGCCAGATTTAGAGCCGGTCCCCGAGGATCCAGCTTACTTCTACCTCCAAGATGGTCAATACTAGAGGGATGATCGCAGGAGGACTCGAGTGGGTTCCTTACTTCCCCGCTCGTTTTGTTAAATACTTTATACTTTACCGTTTGGCACCGACATGTTAGTCAGATTGTCTTGTACCTACTTTTGTATAATTGTAACTAAGTCAGGCTGCAGCTGATAACAATTGTGTATACTTGCTACATCATCTGGCTGTGTTTTGTAAAGTCAGATATCAAGTACATTTTGACTGAGCATTTGGGATGCCTTACTGCTTTATCTCACATGTTCTCTATTTCTGTTTCTTGTTTGAATGATTGAGACAATAGATGTGAAGTGACCATAGTGAGACTTTCATGTAGTATGCACTCCCTCGTCTTATTAGACAGCATTGATCGTATTATACGGTATTCCTCTACCCGTAATACGTAGCTGGCTGAGTCATTCCCCCGCTCTCCAGTATTCTGGTTCTCGGGCGTGACAAGGTTTTAGTGGTGGCCCATGCAGGTCTGATTTCAGACTTGTAGGGTGTTTTGATTTATAGGATGTCTCAATCACACCTGTTTTTCCTTGATCTCATGATTCGTTATTCTCAACCCTAGCTTGACATTCCCGTATCCTTCAGCTTCATTGATCTTTCCTGTCCGATCGTTTGATTATTCTCTTGTCCCTTTTTAGGGGTACCTCGTCCGCATCTATCAGAGCTGGACAACAGCAACAAGGGCAACATGGATAACCTGACCAGGTTGGTCAGCAACAAGGGCCAGTACTACCCCAAGAGGCTATCCAAGAAGAAGTGATAGTGGAAGCAGCAGCTGGATCGCAGTATCCAGAGGTTCCACCACCACCAACAGTTCCACCTACCCCTGTGGAAGTAGACACACCGGCCCTTCTGGAGATCATGAGAGGGATGATGGCTACTAAGCAACACCAAATGTTAGCCCAGCAGCGCATACACGCTCAGTTGCAGGAGCAGAACGTGCTACTCAACCAAGGATTGCAGACGGCTTTAGAAAGAGGGGCAAGGACAGATTCAGGAGCGTCAGCCAGGTTTTGCAAGTACAACCCCCGTCGTTTCGAGGGCACGGAGGATGCCATCTCAGCAGATGCATGGCTTAAGGATATTGAGGCTATTTTGACAGCAGCTAAGGTGCCGGCGAAAGAACGTGTGGATCTAGTAAAGTTGTTACTTCAGGATCTCGTACGTGATTGGTGGAAATCAGAAGAAGTAGGCATCAGACATCCTGTTGCTTGGGACGACTTTATAGCAAGATTGAAGACGAAGTACTATGGGGTTGTGGCACAGTTTGAGCTACAATAGAAGTTTATCAACCTCAAGCAGGCCGGCAAGACGGTAGATGCTTATGTAGCGGAGTTCTGCAGACTGAGTAGGTTCGCCCCGGAGATGGTAGCAACAGAGAGCCAGAGGGCTATGAGGTTTCAGCAAGGGTTTCATCTTGAACTCTTGCAATTAATAGAGGGGCACAATTATCAGACTTTTGACGAAGTATTGACGGCAACCCGAAGGCATGAGATCACCATTCAGAGGATCACTGCAAGGACTGGAGGTCAGAAGAGATCCCACAGTCAGATTGAAGGAGGAGGAGAAGTAGCGCCCCGAACAACAGCACCATCCCCAGGCATTCGCATTCACGATGTGGCAATGCGAGGGCTAGCACCACCACCAAGGCAGCAGCAACAGCAACAGAAGAAGAACCTGCAACCCCCAACGGGCTGCACTTATTGTGGGAAGGTAGGGCACACTAGGGATGTGTGTCGAACATTGAACGGACAGTGTTTGATATGTGGAAATCCAGATCATCGGGTTACCACTTGTCCCATGAATTCGAGGTCAGGAGGACCAGTGCAGTAATTTCCTGCTCTGCCAGCACCAGGGGCAGGACAGTATCGAGGACCAGCGGTAGCAGTAAGGCCGTTGGCACAACGCCCGTTAATGCCGCAAGCTCAGATGTTTCGGCAGCAGGGACCGCCGATGCAGCACCAGCATAGACCACCCCAGCATCATCAAGACAGAAGCCAGCAGCAGCACCAGGCTAGGCCGTAACATGGGAACCAACAAGGATGTCGAGGGTAGGCATTCACTCTGTCCTTGGAGGAGACATTAGCATCGGGAGATGTTGTGGCAGGTAACATTCTCGTCGCCTCACATCCCGCAGTAGCATTGTTTGATTCGGGAGCATCACACTCATTTATATCTGCACAATTTACGACACGGCTAGGAATGGAATTCGAGGCATTACCAGGGAGGTTGAATATACTCACTGGTAATGGGCTCGTAGGAGTTAGTAGAGTTATTCTAGCGTGTAGCGTTGTAGTTTGCGGGCATTCCTTACCCGCCCGGTTGATAGAATTCCCTGTTGGAAATTTCGTTGTTATCTTAGGCATGGACTGGCTGAAAGACAGTCATACGACAATAGATTGTCGTAGAGGGAGTGTATCTTTTGATATTCCAGGCATGAAGAGATTCACCTTAGTCAGAACAGTGGCAACACAACAAGAGCAGGGAGTAGTGACGGCAATGGAAGAAGTTCAAGTCCCGAAGGTAGTTGAAGAATTTCTAGACGTATTTCCCGAAGAACTTCCAGGACTACCACCGGTTAGAGATATTGAGTTCAGTATAGAATTGGCACCTGGAACTAAACCGATATCAGATCGAGTTTACAGAATGGCAGATTCAGAACAGGCCAAGGTATATCAGCACATAGAGGAATTGAAGGAGAAGAAGTTCATCCAAGCTAGCATATCACCGTGGATAGCACCAATGGTACTTATGGGGAAGAAGGATGGGTCATCAAGATTGTGCATTGATTACAGGAAGCTTAACGTGGCAACAGTGAAGAACAAGTATCCATTACCCAGGATCGATGACTTGTTTGATCAGTTGAGTAGAGCTAGAGTTTTCTCCAAGATAGATCTTCGTTCAGGGTATCATCAAGTAAGGGTTCGGAAGGAGGATATTCCCAAGACAGCGTTCAGGTCGAAGTATGGGCATTACGAATTCTTAGTAATGTCGTTTGGTTTGACCAATGCTCCAGCAATATTTATAGATTTAATGAACCGCATCTTTATGCCATACTTAGATCAGTTTGTCATTGTGTTTCTTGACGACATTCTCGTATACTCTTCCAGTGAAGAGGAGCATGAAGACCACCTCAGGAAAGTGTTATAGGTTCTGAGAGAGAACCAGTTGTATGCCAAGCTCAACAAGTGTGAGTTCTGGATGGACCACATTTCATTTTTGGGTCACATCATATCAGGAGCTGGAGTAGCAGTAGATCCCAAGAAGATAGAAGCAGTAGAGAGTTGGCCAGTACCCAAGACCGTAGCTGATGTACGGAGTTTCTTAGGATTGGCAGGATATTACAGAAGGTTCGTGTCAGACTTTGCAAGGCTTTCAGCACCCATGACTCGCTTGACACGGAAGAATGTGCCATTCGTTTGGTCGGCAGAATGTCAGGCATCATTTGAGACTTTGAAGTAGAAGTTGATATCAGCACCTATTCTTATATTGCCAGTTGGACCCGGAGGTTTTACATTATATTGTGATGCGTCAGGAAAAGGACTTGGGTGCGTCCTCATGCAGCATGGGAAGGTAATAGCGTACGCATCTAGGCAGCTTCGGGACCACGAGAAGAATTATCCAACTCATGACTTGGAGTTGGCAGCAGTAGTGTTTGCTTTGAAGCTATGGAGGTATTACTTATATGGTGATCGAGTGGACATGTACACAGACCACAAAAGTCTGAAGTACATCTTTACTCAGAAGGAGCTAAACATGAGGCAGAGAAGATGGTTAGAGCTGATCAAGGATTATGACGTGGAGCTTCAGTATCATCCAGACAAGGTTAATGTGGTAGCAGACGCTCTCAGCAGGAGAGGCGACGCATTTATGTTGACAACACAGAAGCATATCTTAGAAGACCTTCAGGAGATGGGTATCGAAGTTATACTTCCTAGTGATATAGGAGTTCTGGCGAGTCTACAAGTTCAATCCGACTTGGTAGATAGGATCAAGGCAGCTCAGGCACAGGACCCAAGGATTCAGAAGCTCAGGACAAAATGTGAGTCAGGGCTCAGGAAGGAGTTGAAAATTTACGAAGATGGTGCGCTTAGGTTTGGATCACGTCTATGTGTGCCTAGTGGAGATATCAGACAGGAGATTATGGCAGAAGCTCACAGTTCTCAGTATTCTATACACCCTGGAGGGACCAAGATGTACAAAGATATCAAGCAACACTTCTGGTGGAATGGAATGAAGCGGAAGATGGCCAGATTTGTTTCCCGTTGCTTGATATGTCAGTAAGTGAAGGCAGAACAACAGAGGCCAGCTGGGTTATTGCAACCGCTTCCTATTCCGGAATGGAAATGGGAACATATTACAATGAACTTTGTGACCGATTTACCGAGATCGTCAAGTGGTAAAGATGCTATTTGGGTGATAGTGGGCCGACTTACAAAGGTAGTACACTTTCTTTCTTTCAGAGTAGGGCAATCTACAGAAAAGTTGGCAAAATTATATATGCAACAGATAGTCAGGCAGCATGGAGTCCCTGTCAGTATTGTGTCAGACAGAGACACCCGTTTTACATCACATTTTTGGAAGAGTCTACATCATTGTCCGGGCACTAAGTTAAGATTTAGTACGGCTTACCATCCACAAACAGACGGGAAATCAGAAAGAACAATTCATACCTTAGAAGATATGTTGCGAGCTTGCACCCTAGATTTTGGAGGATCTTGGGAGAGCGACCTGCACTTAGTCAAGTTTTCATATAACAACAGTTATCAAGCCAGTATCCAGATGGCGCCATTTGAAGCACTATATGGTAAGAAGTGTAGGTCGCCACTAGCATGGGATGATATCGGGGAGAGGAAGATGCTAGGCCCAGAAATGATTATTCAGACAGTTGAAGTGGTTAAGGAAATTAGAGAGCGACTTCGAGTTGTGCAGGATAGGCATCGTCATTGGGCGGACCAGCATCGTAGGCCGTTAGAATTTTTTGTTGGGAACCACGTATTCTTGCGGATCTCACCTACCCGTGGGGTCATTAGATTTGGCGTTCGCAGGAAATTGAGTCCGCGATAGTGGGACCATTTGCTATCCTTGATAGGATAGGCGATGTTGCTTATCGTTTATCTCTTCCACCTTCATTACGAGAGGTGCATGACGTGTTTCATGTATCTCAGTTGCGTAGGTATGTATCGGACCCAAGCCATATCCTTGATCATTCTGAGCTGGTTGTTGGTACCAACTTGTCTTACGAGGAGCAGCCGGTGTCCATTTTGGACCGAAGAGAGAAGATACTCAAGAACCGAACAATTAGACTTGTCCGGGTTGCTTGGGGTCATCACTCTTTAGGGGAGTCAACGTGGGAACGTGAGGATGACATCCGATCACGGTATCCACATGTAAACCCCCTAAAATTTCTACTATGATTTTTTTGTTTAATTAATTTGGTATTGATTTTATATTCGTAATTGTACGTCGCGTACGAGCTCGCGTTATTCGTATTTGTACGTCACGCGCGAATTACGTTTTGTATTTGCTCGTCGAATGCGAATATGTGCAAGATACATATATTTGAAATTTTTTTTATAAAAATATAGCTTTCAATACTATATGATAAATAATATATTTTGCTTGAAATTGTAAAAAGGCGCCACAATAGATTTTTCTCAAATTCGTATCATTTTATTGGTCGTAAAGGATATTTATATATTATACAAATATAAATGGTGGCTTTGGAAAACTATGTTTTGAGGCAAATATTCTTTTGCATATAAAGTACATAAATTTAAATTTATTTTCAAAATTATTAAATACTATTATTTTATTATTTGGAAAAAGGTTATTTTTAAATTAGTTTATTATGAATAAATTGGTATTTGCTTTTATCAAATTTTTATGAGTTTTCAAATTTAATAAGAGGATTTATCTAGTTTAAATCTATTGGAAAAGATATTTTAAATTTTGTTTTACTAAATATTTGAATTATTTTGATAATTTAAACTGGAAAAGATTTTATTTGCCTTAAATTAAATGGCTTTTAAAATTTAAGATAGATTTTATTTATATTGAATTAGATTTTAAATCGATTCAAATTAGTATGGAATCTATCTAATTGGGGAATTTAAATATCCCAATACTTATCCTAATGGGAATTTCCACATCCTATAAATAGGCAGGTACTCCTCCATAATTTCACCAAAACCAGTTCACAACCCAAGAATAGTGCATCGTGTCTGTGTTCTACGCCCATCTACTATAATTTCTATTACAATTACAACTTCCCCAACAGAACCCAACCCCCTCTCCTTCGTGTCGGACAGCCCCGACACGATGATACAAACCACCAACATCGTCTCCTTCTTCCTTCTCCGCCATATCCGCAACCCCTGCTCCTCGACTCCACGCAGAACCACCGCCGCCACCGTTTCGTCACCAGTCCCTACCACCAGCATCCAGACATCTCCGCCATCCGCCATCATCACCACACCCGGCCATCACAGACAACACCACCACCGTCGTCATCATCGATATTTTTCCCAAAAACCAAAACCATAGTAACGAAAGGGAAGAAACCCTCACCGCATGGTGTTCCCGAACCGCGCTGCTCCCTCCGACTGCCGCGCCGCCGCCAGTCGAGTCTTCCGTCCAAGCCGCCGTACCTCCACGCTCCGGAGCAAACCCCCATGGACCGCTTCTCCTCCCACCTCCACCTCGCCAGCCGCTCCGCCTCAAGCTCTGCGCCCTTCCTTCGTCGCGGTCCCCGCGAGTACGCTCGCCGCGCCGGAGACCATCCCGAGCGCCGCCTCCGCGCGCGCTGAGCCGACCCGACGCCGGGCAACGTCTCCGCCCTGGTCCGCGTCTCCGCCAGCCGAGTCGGCCCCGGCCCTCTGACCTCCGCCCGTGCAACCGCCGGTGAGCACTTCTCCATTCCCTCTTTCTTCCTTTCTCTCTCTATTAGGTTTTGCTTTGGGAAATTACAAAGTTCATTCGGATTCTTACTTATTAATGAGGGAACAGCAGCAGAGCTGTTGGGTTTTACAATATTTATTATTATTATTTTCATTATTATTACTATTAATATTATTAGTATTATTATTATGATTGTTATTAAAAATTATTACTATGATTGTTATTATTACTAATAATATTATTATTACTATTAATATTATTAGTATTATTACTGTTATTATCATTATTATTATTATTATTGTACCATAATGGTTATTAAAAATATTATTATCATCATTATTATTATTAGTAGTATTAAATAATTTTATTATTATTATTATCAACGGAGAAAGAGGGCTGTATTATTTTTATTAATATTATTATCATTATTATTAGTTATTATTAATTTTATTATTATTATTATGGATATTATTATCAGTAGTTTTGTTAAAATTATTATTGTTATTTATTCTTAATATATGTAGTAAATATTTCTAAAAATATATTGTAATTAAAAATATAGTTTTTGGCCGACAAAACCTATTTGACAAAAAAATTAAGTTGCAGTTTTAAAAACAAAATTTTTCTATATTTTCCAAAGTACTTATCTAAAATTATTTTTAACTAAACAATCTAGTTTTCTATATTATAGATACTTTCTAAAATAGCATAAGGTGTTTCTCCGCAAATTTCTCTTTTCATGTCAATGACTAATCATTCATTCATATTTTTCTCGCAAATTCGGACCATGTTGCACCGAACATGACCATTGGACAGAACATGATATCTTGATCATCGTACCACACCAGGCGACACACCAGGCAAGACACCTTGCCTTTACTGTTTAATTTCTTGCTCAATATCATGTGTGCTTTTTCTTTATGTTGTTCTTTCAAAATTATATATAGATCCAAATTATTATATTTTATGCAATTGGCTTAGAGTTGAGGGACCACCGTATGTGCATCTCATAAACTGTCACGATGTGCCACGAATTGTGTGTGAGTGGTGAGTCGCATATAGCTTCGGACTTGCGTACCGACCGTACATCGGTGCGTACAGGCCGTACGTTAGGATATAACTGTCAATAGATTGTGTAGAAGACTTGGCGGTTATTAAGAATTAAACAGTGTCGTGGAGTCGACACATGTATGTATCATTGGGGGGAGGGGACAGTTATTAGCGTAGGGGCTACATTTTATTTTTTACACACATTTTGGGCCGGGGGTGACTCTTATGAGCACTACCTTCTGTCCAAGGCCGATAGTGACTCGGATGAGCGCTACTTACTGCCACTCTTTATTTGCTCTGCTGAGCCTACAGCCCCTGCGTAGAACGTTGTCCTCAAAGTGCATATCACCTAGAATGGGTAGGAACCTTTACTCATGCATACTTTTCTGTTGAGCTCATTTATTCAGTTTATCGACATGATATTATGTGTCTTGTTACGTCCCTCTGAGGACCTGGTTATCTCTCCAGGTGTGTGTTTCGTGATGTCTTACAGGTGTTCTAGCTAAGGCCATTCCTTCCTTCGTGATGATTGCTTTTGGACTCGTCATTTGCTCCGCTCGACCAATCACTTTCTTTGTATATTTCTTCTCTATTTAAATTAGTTGGTAGTGGACTTTGTCTCCGCCCAACGATTATATACATGACAAACTCAAAGTTGCTTTTATATTATTATTTATCTTTGTGGATAAGATTTAGTGTCTTGGCTTTCTATATTTACAGCTTATGTATATATACGAGTCGTATATTTACTCGTATGTATACAGCTGGCATGATACGTATCTAGTCTCAAGTATTTGGGACTGGGGCGTTACATGTTTTTGTGGTGGCCCATGCAGGTCAAGTTTGTCACTT
Source organism: Iris pallida (assembly GCA_029216955.1). Lineage (NCBI taxonomy): Eukaryota > Viridiplantae > Streptophyta > Magnoliopsida > Asparagales > Iridaceae > Iris > Iris pallida. The sequence continues at coordinate 12,161,719 of JANAVB010035817.1, read as the reverse complement.
CGGCTACGTAATTGTACCGATGTGGGCCTGCAATATAGGATTAGAGTTTAGAATCTCATCCACCTACTTGACATCCTTTTTGACTTCAAATTTTGAACTCTCGTTCGACCTCCTTGATTTGCATCCTGCTTGAATTCCTCCTACCGTAAATTCTTATCTTTTGTGCTTAGTGACAGTTAGAAAGATGACTACACTACTATATACTTATTGGTCAACGATATGGCTAGAAGGGTTACATTGGCAATTGGAATACATTTAAGACTCTAATAGAATTAAAAAGGCATTTTTTTTAAAAAAAAGAAAAGAAAAGAAAAAAAAGTGTGATTTACTTATTAGTAATTTGTAAAATAAGATATCTAAGGAAGTTGTAATCTTGAGATTTCTAAATAGTGATCATAAGAGGATTGATAGGATTTTATTTTTATGCTGCAGAAAAATAGTTGGAATCTATACACAATTGATTTAAGAAATTGTTTTGATTTTCGAATTTTGATATTTATGATCTATTGGATTATAGCTATACGTCTTTGAGCAAATATAAAAACTGATTTCAAATTCAAGTTGTGATATTTATGATTTATTGAGTTATAGTTATACGTCTTTGAACAGTTATAAATTTGGTTTGAAAATGATCTTGGATTTTAAATGTAGCAGTAGAAATTATTCTCGTACAACTTACGATTAGTATGTTTCTTAAATTTCAAATTTTAAGTGGAAGCAGCAATTTTTTTTATTTTGGGTTTAAAATATTTTGGAAGATATAAAAATAATTTTTGAGGAAGATTTTCAAATTTTAAATTTTGGCATGTGATTTATGATCTACAAATCTATTTAGATTTTGAGTAAAAAGGTTTTGATTGAGATTATTAATAAATTGGCAAAAAAAAAATCGGATTAGGGTTGATAAGTGCATTAAGATATTGAACTTCAATTTTGAAATTGTTTTTCTTGCTAAGAGTCTTTCTGTAGTTATTTGAAAAATTTTTGGGTTTTAAAATTTTGATTGATTATGAGATTTTTATGGATTCGTGAATTATGAACTCTTGATTTCAGTAGTTGGATTTGAACGTTAAGTTTTGAAAAAAGTTAGTAGTAACATGGTAAAAGTTTACTTTGAGATTATTAAAGAAAATAAAATTGTTAGCCATAATCTAATTGGGCAGCTTAGAGTAAATACAATTTTGGTGGTTTATTGTTTTTTTTTAAATTTTTTTTATTAAGAGACTTTTTGAGGAAACTCCAATTAAATTTTTTTTACCCCTAAGATAACTCTAATGAGTTAGGAGTATTCCATACTAATTGTCATATCCCTCACGACCATGATAGTAGTGTACATACAAGTGTTGTTAGTCATCTCCAAGATCATATGGTTATATTCCAATCTTGACTCCCTCAACATTCCCTCAAATCTAGATTTTGTTGTGACTTTCTAACCATTTGAAACTTGAGAAATCATTGGATTGTTCCTTAATCATCCCCCATCAAGTGGCTGTCATATCTCTAGAAATGGTATTCCTAACTTATTTTGCCTTGATCTACTAGAATATGAATTATCATTATTTCATGCGTTAACTTGGTCATTTACTTTGTGCGTTAATCATTATTTCATGAATTCCCACTTTCTATTTAAGTTCTGTTGTGTCCCTTACCGTGGCTTGAATATTTGGAGTACAACACTAGACTTTTTCAGCCAACAAATTTTATATGCAAGACCTAGACGAGCCCACCTTCATGTAGGTATATCACGTGCCACTAAAACACGCCTCATTGTACTCTAATTTCATGTTACGACTTTCGGGTCAAAAAGACAGGACTCTAATCCCTACCGTGAAACCAATATACTTTTTAACTATAGATGAGACTCGACCTCGACTCAATTCTTTCGACCCGATATATGATTTTGTTCTACTCAATTCCTTACATGCTTAACCTTGCATTTTATCTAGATTGCTGGACCTATCACACCATTAGTTTAATTTTTGTAAGTTATGTAGAATATCTCACTACCTAACAAACCCTTTTTCCTAATGAACCATATTGATAAGTTCATTTGGACTATAACACTTAGAGGACCCTAACTTATCTAGTCAACCAAGTCGACTGCATAGGCCCAAGTTTCGGACGAAACTTAGATTTTATAAGATCTTGGACTAATTGATTCTTTCATCAATACCATTTACTTATTATTTTATCTACCTATGATGCTAAAATAGCTTAGTTTTGCAAGCGTATTCTTTATCAAGCTTGATCATGACATATGTTTAATGTGGGCGCCCACTAATACATTGTCTAAATCGGAACCGACGTATTATGGTCTGATCAACCATAGTGCACTTGGTTCGCTTTTCATATATCATACTAGGTGGACGGAGACATAGTTAAAACGTGCTCCTAGAGTCTCCTCCGCGATTACCTTGGCAATTCTCTTGGAATTATACAACCGCCTTTGAATCACATATTGGCATTCGAAAACATCTACTTTGGACTCTTGTTGGCTTTCGTCTTTAACTATTCTAGACAAAGCTTGTGATTGTTAGATAGACCAAACCATTCTCCTATGACCATGATATTTGTATATACTTGGGGATAGTTAACCACTGACCAACCAATATGACTATCCCCGCATTAAGCTACTTCCATCGTACTATCATGATTTTTTTTACCTTGACTAGCAACCCTCGTTCAATTCCAAAATCGTGAATTATTTCGTCGTTATCGGAATCACGATTTTCTAAAGCATATTTATCGTTTCGTTGCCTCGCCCAATGTCTGTGTTGCCTTACCCTCGTATCTTCTCACCCCCTTACTTATTCTTAATTTCGAGGACAAAATTCTTGTAAGTTGGGTAGGATGTAAACCCCCTAAAATTTCTACTATAATTTTTTTTATTTAATTAATTTGGTATTGATTTTATATTCGTAATTGTACGTCGCGTACGAGCTCGCGTTATTCGTATTTGTACGTCACGCGCGAATTACGTTTTGTATTTGCTCGTCGAATGCGAATATGTGCGAGATACATATATTTGAAATTTTTTTTATAAAAATATAGCTTTCAATACTATATGATAAATAATATATTTTGCTTGAAATTGTAAAAAGGTGCCACAATAGATTTTTCTCAAATTCGTATCATTTCATTTGTCGTAAAGGATATTTATTTATTATACAAATATAAATGGTGGCTTTGGAAAACTATGTTTTGAGGCAAATATTCTTTTGCATATAAAGTACATAAATTTAAATTTATTTTCAAAATTATTAAATACTATTATTTTATTATTTGGAAAAAGGTTATTTTTAAATTAGTTTATTATGAATAAATTGGTATTTGCTTTTATCAAATTTTTATGAGTTTTTAAATTTAATAAGAGGATTTATCTAGTTTAAATCTATTGGAAAAGATATTTTAAATTTTGTTTTACTAAATATTTGAATTATTTTGATAATTTAAACTGGAAAAGATTTTATTTGCCTTAAATTAAATGGCTTTCAAAATTTAAGATAGATTTTATTTATATTGAATTAGATTTTAAATCGATTCAAATTAGTATGGAATCTATCTAATTGGAGAATTTAAACATCCCAATACTTATCCTAATGGGAATTCCCACATCCTATAAATAGGCAGGTACTCCTCCATAATTTCACCAAAACCAGTTCCACAACCCAAGAATAGTGCATCGTGTCTGTGTTCCACCCCATCTACTATAATTTCTATTACAATTACAACTTCCCCAACAGAACCCAACCCCCTCTCCGTCGTGTCGGACAGCCCCGACACGATGATACAAACCACCAACGTCATCTCCTCCTTCCTTCTCCGCCATATCCGCAACCCCTGCTCCTCGACTCTACGCAGAACCACCGCCGCCACCGTTTCGTCACCAGTCCCCACCACCACCATCCAGACACCTCCGCCACCCGCCATCATCACCACACCCGGCCATCACAGCCACATGAATAGTTCAGCCGCATGAATAGTTTAGCCACATGAATAGTTCACCCGGCCATCACAGCCATCATCACCACACCCGGTCATCACACCTTTACTTTGAGATTATTAAAGAAAATAAAATTGTGAACTCTTGGCGGCAAGTCTTCTGGAGCAGCATGAATAGTTCGGCCGCATGAAGAGTAGCTGGCCGCATGAAGAGTTCGGCCGAATGAAGAGTTTTCAGCCGCATGGAATTCTGGCCGCAAGGAGTATCCGGCCACATATAATTCTGAGCCGCATAAGCTCGATGATTTCCAGCCGCATATGTCCCGTCCAATTTTAGCCGCTTGAGTATTACATCCTGGCCGCATAGGGACCCGAGTCCTTCTGGCCGCATATGACTTAACTCTGTCTGCATGGCACTGTTCAGCCGCTTGAGGCTCGTCATTTGGGCCGCATAGGCTTGGTCAATTCCAGCCGCATGGATTTAGTTTACCTGCAGCCGCATGAGACTTTTTCCCCAAGCCGCATAAAAGCCGCATGGACCTTGGCGACCTTTGGCCGCATGGTATCTTGAGCCGCATAGGACTCGTCTCAATTTCAGCCGCATAAGGGCTTATCATTCCGACCGCATGAGAATTGTCATTTAGCCCCCATAGGCTTGCCTTTTCGAGCCGCATGTAATTTATTAATCGCATATGCAAGTTTTATTCAGCCGCATGGACCAATAACTTTCCGACCGCATGGACTATAGCCCATAATACCTTTTGAGCTGATTCTGTCCCGAGTAGACGTTAATTAATACTGATTGTCATCTTGGCATTAATTAACATTGACTGTTATCTTGATTAAATAAATGATCATGCGTTCCTAGTTGGAACTAAGAGGCTGGCTAGTCGTCTTATTGAATTGAATGAATGAGACATGTTCATATTAATTATGAACTATTGAAATCGACTGGCTAATCCCGAATATTGGCATACAGGCGCATGCAGGTTCCAATTTATTTATTTATTTATTTATCTTACAAAAATAGTATGTATACTTTATGATCAAGGCATGATTATTCCGTGGTTAGTTTTGATTGTTGCATTACGCTATGTAAGACCTACAACCTAACCACACGGGTATCGTTGTAGAGTTGGGCATACCGTACTATGTACAGGAAGTACTCATTTTGAATGACCATGATCCACGGCATGGGACTTCACTCAACGTAGAGACTATTAAGTGTCACTTCCCGTTCCCAGAATACGTATTCTAAATACATGTACTGCTGGAATATATTCATTTAATATTTATCATGTATTGCTCGGTATTTAAATTTCTTTAATTTTATGTTAATTAATTCCCTGCAATTTTATTTCTGTACTTTACTTTCTGCTTTTATACTCTGCTTTTACTTTGCTATGGGTTCAGCTCATATTGGTTTAATTATGTTGGTTCATCATGAACCGAAATAAACCCCCACCTACCACCACTCCTTTATTTAAATCCCCAAACCCTTTCTCTCTCTTTATTACTCTTCTTCTTCCTCATAACTCTCCCACCAACCTAAGAGAGCAAGGCAAGTGCCAACTTGCTTCTTGATGGATCCCTATTTTTATTGTTCCATCATCTTTCCTATTTGATTCTAAGTCTCTTTAGTACTTAGCATTTTCAATTTCCATGGCTTATTTGTTGTAGATCTAAGTTTGATATATTTTTGATTTTTCTTGGTTTTGATCTCTAAAACTTGGTTATTTCCGAAAACTAATAGTTCCATGTTGTAGAGAATTCAATTTCATTCAGTTTTGGCTATTGTTTCGCTTGATTTCGACTTCGGATGAGGAAGTTATGGCCATAGCAAGTTTTTAGGACTTTCATGGCTGAACTTGCTGTTTGGGGACGATGAACCCCATGCGCCGGGAACTCCATGCGCCCGGGAGGCCATGCGCCGGGAGGCCATGCGCCATGAAGTCCCGGCAACGCTGAGATTTATTTCCCAATCTCATTCCTCAGCGCATGGATTATTTATTTCCCAATCTCATTTCTCAGGCGCATGAGATTATTTATTTTCCAATCTCATTTCTCAGTGCATGGATTATTTATTTCCCAATCTCATTTCTCAGGTGCATGAGATTATTTACTTCCCAATCTCATTTCTCAAGCGCATGGATTATTTATTTTCCAATCTCATTTCTCAGGCGCATGAGATTATTTATTTCCCAATCCCATTCCTCAGGCGCATAAGATTATTTATTTCCCAATCTCATTCCTCAGCGCATGGATTATTTATTTCCCAATCTCATTTCTCAGGCGCATGAGATTATTTATTTCCCAATCCCATTCCTCATGCGCATGAGATTATTTATTTTCCAATCTCATTCCTCAGCGCATGGATTATTTATTTCCCAATCTCATTTCTCAGGCGCATGAGATTATTTATTTCCTAATCTCATTCCTCAGGCGCATGAGATTATTTATTTCCCAATCTCATTCCTCAGCGCATGGATTTTTATTTCCCAATCTTACCCAATCTCATTCCTCAGGCGCATGAGATTATTTATTTCTCAATCATTTCCCTCAGGCGCATGATATTATTTATTTCCCAATCATTCCCCAGGCGCATGAGATTATTTATTTTCCAATCATTTCCCACAGCGCATGAGATTATTTATTTCCCAATCATTATTTATTCTCCAATTTTTATTTCCCGAATGTGGCATTAATTAACATTGATTGTTATCTTGATTTATTATTGATCATGCGTTCCTAGATGGAACTAAGAGACTGGCTAGTCGTCTTATTGAATTAAATGGAATAAGACACGTTCATATTAAGTATGAACTACTATAATCGATTGGTCGATCCCGAATATTGACATACAGGCATACATGCAGACTTCAATTTATTTATTTATTTTACTATAAAAGAAGCATGTGTATTTTATGGTCAAGGCATGATTATTCCGTGGTTAGTTTGGATTGTTGCATTACGCTATGTAAGACCTACAACCTAACCGCACGGGCATCGTTGTAGAGTTGTGCATATCGTACCCTGTACGAAAGTACTCATTCCGAATGACCATGATCCACGGCATGGGATTTCACTCAACGTAGAGACTATTAAGTTAAATAAAAATAATGATTGCATGGAGAGAATGGATTCCCAAGTTCTTACATGGCAGTCCTCTTGGGACTAGTAGTACCCGACAGGCCGGCTGGTCCCCACAGATACTGCAAACCTGCCACACGGGCATGGAGCGGTATCTGGTAATACTATTTATTGTATATTGTATATTGATGACGGGCGTCCCGCTGGGACTCGTCTAATTCATGATTGGCGCAATTGATTGATTGGATCGACCAGCCTTGCTTGTCCATAGTAAGAACTGAGAAATCTTTATTGCATAATTCCAGGATAACTTGGAACTCACAGTAGTAAGCCGTAGGAGTTGGATGACCGTTTAAGTTGATTTGTTTGTGTATTGTACCTACTCTGTTACCTAACTGAGATGATCAGAGCATCAGGACATGACGGGCCAACTTCTGTCCTTGTTTGGTTGGGAGGTTGGTTCGAAGTGTCGTGATGTTATGTGAATCCCAGTAGCAAGCAGAGATCTATTATTATATTCTCTTACTTACTGGTTTAATGTCTCATATCGTGCTTCCTTGCGGTACTTGCTATTAGAGGTCTAACCTCTCTGGTTTTGCATGGCCAGATTTAGAGCCGGTTCCCGAGGATTCAGCTTACCTCTACCTCCAAGATGGTCAATACTAGAGGAATGATCGCAGGAGGACTCGAGTGGGTTCCTTACCTCCCCGCTCGTTTTGTTATTTACTTTATACTTTGCCGTTTGGCACCGACATGTTAGTCGGATTGTCTTGTACTTACTTTTGCATAATTGTAATTAAGTCAGACTGCAGCTGATAACAATTGTGTATACTTTGCTACATCATCTGGCTATATTTTGTAAAGCCAGATATCAAGAACATTTTGACTGAGCGTTTGGGACGCCTTACTGCTTTATCTTACATGTTCTCTATTTCTGTTTCTTGTTTGAATGATTGAGACAATAGATGTGAAATGACTATAGTGAGACTTTCATGTAGTATGCACCCCCTCGTCTTTTAGACAGCATTGATCGTATTATACGGTATTCATCTACCCGTAATACATAGCTGGCTGAGTCATTCCCCCGCTCTCCAGTATTCTGGTTCTGGGGCGTGACAAGGTTTTAGTGGTGGCCCATGCAGGTCTGATTTCAGACTTGTGGGGTGTTTTGATTTATAGGATGTCTCAATCACACGTGTTCCCCCTTGATCTCATGATTCATTATTCTCAACCCTTGCTTGACATTCCGGTATCCTTTGACTTCATTGATCCTTCATGTTCGGTTGTTTGATTGTTCTCTTGTCCTTTTTCTTAGGGGCACTTCGTCCGCATCGGTCAGAGCTGGACAACAGCAGGAGCAACATGGACAACCTGACCCTGTTGGTCAGCAACAAGGGCCAGTCTCCCCTCAGGAGGCTGCCCAAGAAGAAGTGATAGTGGAAGCAGCAGCTGGATCGCAGTATCCGGATGTTCCACCACCACCAACAGTTCCACCTACTCCTGCGGAAATGGACACACCGGCTCTTTTGGAGATCATGAGAGGAATGATGGCTACTCAGCAACATCAGATGTTAGCCCAGCAGCGCATGCACGCTCAGTTGCAAGAGCAGAATGTGCTCCTCAACCAAGGATTGCAGACAGCTTTAGAAAGAGGGGCAAGGACAGATTCAGGAGCGTCCGCCAGGTTTTGCAAGTACAACTCCCGCCGTTTTGAAGGCACGGAGGATGCCATCTCAGCAGATGCATGGCTTAAGGACATTGAGGCTATTTTGACAGCCGCTAAGGTGCCGGCAGAAGAACGTGTAGATCAGGTGAAATTGTTACTTCAGGATCTCGCACGTGATTGGTGGGAATCAGAGGAAGTGGGCATCAGGCGTCTTGTGGCTTGGGACGATTTCACAGCAAGATTCAAGACCAAGTACTATGGGGTTGTGGCGCAGTTTGAGCTACAACAGAAGTTTATCAACCTCAGGCAGGCCGGCAAGACTGTAGATGCTTATGCAGCGGAGTTCTGCAGATTGAGTAGGTTCGCCCCAGAGATGGTAGCAACAGAGCGCCAGAGGGCCATGAGGTTTCAGCAAGGGTTTCACCTTGACCTCTTACAATTGATAGAGAGGCACAATTACCAGACTTTTGACGAAGTATTAACGGCAACTCGAAGGCATGAGATCACTATTCAGAGGCTTGCGATGAGGACTGGGGGTCAGAAGAGATCCCATAGTCAGATTGAAGGAGGAGGGGGAGCGGCGCCCCGAACAACAGCACCATCCACTGGCATTCGTATCCACGATGTGGCGATACGAGGACCAGCACCACCACCCAGGCAACAGCAACAGCAACAGAGGAAGAACCAGCAACCCCCGGCGGGCTGCACTTATTGTGGGAAGATGGGACACACTAGAGATGTGTGTCGGACATTGAATGGACTGTGTCTGATATGTGGAAATCCAGATCATCGGGTTACCACATGTCCCATGAATTCGAGGACAGGAGGACCAGGACAGCAGTTTCTTGCTCTGCCAGCACCAGGGACAGGCCACTATCGAGGACCAGCAGTGGAAGTAAGGCCGTTGGCACAGCGTCCATTAGTACCGCAGGCTCAGATGTTTCGGCAGCAGGGACCGCCGATGCAGCAACACCAGCATAGACCACCCCAGCATCATCAAGGAAGGGGCCAGCAACAGCATCAGGCTAGGCCGCAGCATGGAAATCGGCAAGGAGGTCGAGGGCAAGCATTCACTTTGTCCTTGGAAGAGGCATTGGCATCGGGAGATGTTGTGGCAGGTAACATTCTCGTCGCCTCATATCCCGCAGTAGCATTGTTTGATTCGGGAGCATCCCATTCATTTATATCTGCACGATTTGCGACACGACTAGGAATGGAGTTCGAGGCATTGCCAGGGAAGTTGAATATACTCACTGGTAATGGGCTCGTAGGAGTTAGTCGAGTTATTCTAGCATGTAGCGTTGTAGTTTGCGGGCATTCCTTACCCGCCCGGTTGATAGAATTTCCTGTTGGAAATTTTAACGTTATCTTAGGCATGGACTGGCTGAAAGACAGTCATGCGACAATAGATTGTCGTAGAGGGAGTGTATCTTTTGATATTCCAGGCATGAAGCGGTTCACCTTAGTCAGATTAGAGGCAACTCAGCAAGAGCCGGGAGTAGTAACGGCAATGGAAGAAGTTCAGATTCCGAAGGTAGTTGAAGAATTTCTAGACGTATTTCCTAAAGAACTTCCAGGTCTACCACCAATTAGAGATATTGAGTTCAGCATAGAATTGGCACCAGAAACTAAACCGATATCAGATCGAGTTTACAGAATGGCAGATTCAGAGCAGGCCAAGGTATATCAGCACATAGAGGAACTGAAGGAGAAGAAGTTCATCCAAGCTAGCATATCACCATGGGCAGCACCAGTGGTACTTGTGGGAAAGAAGGATGGGTCATCCAGATTGTGCATCGATTACAGGAAGCTTAACGCGGCGACAGTAAAGAACAAGTACCCACTACCAAGGATCGACGACTTATTTGATCAGTTGAGCAAAGCTAGAGTTTTCTCCAAGATAGATCTTCGTTCAGGGTATCATCAAGTGAGGGTTCGGAAGGAGGACATTCCCAAGACAGCATTCAGGTCGAAGTATGGGCATTATGAATTCTTAGTAATGCCGTTTGGTTTGACCAATGCTCCAGCTATATTTATGGATTTGATGAATCGTATCTTTATACCGTACTTGGATCAATTTGTCGTTGTGTTTCTCGACGACATTCTTGTATACTCAACTAGTGAAGAGGAGCATGAAGATCACCTCCGGAAGGTGTTACAGGTTCTGAGAGAGAACCAGTTGTATGCCAAGCTCAGCAAATGTGAGTTTTGGTTGGATCACATTTCATTTTTGGGTCATATCATATAGGGAGCTGGAGTAGCAGTGGATCCCAAGAAGGTAGAAGCAGTAGAAAGTTGGCCAGTACCCAAGACCGTAGCAGATGTGCAGAGTTTCTTGGAATTGGCAGGATATTACAGAAGGTTTGTATCAGATTTTGCAAGGCTTTCAGCCCCTATGACCCGCTTGACACGGAAGGATGTACCATTCGTCTGGTCGGCAGAATGCCAGACATCATTTGAGAATCTGAAGCAGAAGTTGATATCAGCGCCTATTCTTACATTGCCAGTAGGACCCGGAGGTTTTACCGTTTATTGTGATGCGTCAGGTAAAGGACTTGGATGTGTCCTCATGCAGCATGGAAAGGTGATAGCATACGCATCTAGGCAACTTCGGGACCACGAGAAGAATTATCCAACTCATGATTTGGAGTTGGCGGCAGTAGTATTTGCTTTGAAGCTATGGAGGCATTACTTATATGGTGATCGAGTAGACATGTACACAGACCACAAAAGTCTGAAGTACATTTTTACTCAGAAGGAACTGAACATGAGGCAGAGAAGATGGTTGGAGTTGATTAAGGACTATGACGTGGAGCTTCAGTATCATCCAGGCAAGGCTAATGTCGTAGCAGATGCTCTCAGCAGGAGAGGCGACGCATTTATGTTAACAACACAGAGGCATATTTTAGAAGACCTTCAGGAGATGGGCATCGAGGTTTTACTTCCTAGTGATGTAGGAGTTCTGGCGAGTCTACAAGTTCAATCCAACTTGGTAGATAGGATCAAGGCAGCTCAGGCACAAGACCCAAGGATTCAGAAGCTTAGGACAGAATGTGAGTCAGGACTCAGGAAGGAGATGAGAATTCATGAAGATGGTACACTTAGGTTTGGGTCACGTCTATGTGTGCCTAGTGGAGATATCAGACAGGAGGTTATGGCAGAAGCTCAAAGCTCTCAGTATTCTATTCACCCTGGAGGGACCAAGATGTACCAAGATATCAAGCAGCACTTCTGGTAGAATGGGATGAAGAGGGAGATAGCTAGATTTGTTTCCCGTTGCTTGGTATGTCAGCAAGTGAAGGCAGAACAGCAGAGGCCAGCTGGGTTATTGCAACCGCTTCCTATCCCGGAATGGAAGTGGGAACATATTACAATGGACTTTGTGACCGGTTTACCAAGATCACCAAGTGGTAAAAATGCTATTTGGGTGATAGTAGATCGGCTTACAAAGGTGGCACACTTTCTTTCTTTTAGAGTAGGTCAATCTACGGAGAAGTTGGCAGAGTTGTATATGCAGCAGATAGTCATGCAGCATGGGGTCCCAGTCAGTATTGTGTCAGACAGAGATACCCATTTTACATCACATTTTTGGAAGAGCTTACATCATAGCTTGGGTACCAAGTTAAGATTTAGCACGGCTTACCATCCACAGACGGACGGGCAATCAGAAAGAACAATTCAGACCCTAGAAGATATGTTGCGAGCTTGCACCCTAGATTTCGGAGGATCTTGGGAGAGCCACCTGTACTTAGTCGAGTTCTCATACAACAACAGTTATCAAGCCAGTATCCAGATGGCACCGTTTGAAGCACTATATGGTAAGAAGTGTAGGTCGCCACTAGCATGGAATGATATCGGGAAGAAAAAGATGTTAGGCCCGGAAATGATTGTTCAGACAGTTGAATTGGTCAAAAGAATTAGAGAGCGACTTCGAGTTGCACAGGATCGGCATCGTCATTGGGCGGACCAGCATTGTAGGCCGCTAGAGTTTTCTGTTGGAGACCACGTGTTCTTGCGGATCTCACCTACCCGTGGGGTCATTAGGTTTAGCGTTCGCGGGAAGTTGAGTCCGCGGTACGTGGGCCCATTTGTTATTCTTGAGAGGATAGGCGATGTTGCTTATCGTTTATCCCTTCCACCTTCGTTACGAGAGGTGCATGACGTAATTCATGTATCTCAGTTGTGAAGGTATGTATCAGACCCAAGCCATATTCTTGATCATTCTGAGCTGGTTGTTGGTACCAACCTGTCTTACGAGGAACAGCCTGTGTCTATTTTGGACCGAAGAGAGAAGGTACTCAAGAACCGAACAATTAACCTTGTCCGGGTTGCTTGGGGTCATCACTCTTTAGGAGAGTCAACGTGGGAACGTGAGGATGATATCCGATCACGGTATCCGCACCTGTTTGACTCACAAGGTATATTTCCTTCTGTATACCTTGATTGTCTTAACTCCTCATGCTTGTCACCTTATAAGTAGAATTGCTTGCTATCGTAATGTTCAACATAGATATGTTACTTGTTATTATCATTGTAGAATGATTGCTTACTCAATTGTTTATACTTAGATTAGTTTAGCTTCGATATTTCTATCATGCTTGGATCTGAAATTCCGAGGACGGAATTTTTTCTAAGGAGGGTAGAGATGTCACTTCCCGTTTCCAGAATACGTATTCTAAATATATGTACTGCTAGAATGTATTCATTTAATATTTATCATGTATTGCTCTGTATTTAAATTCCTTTAATTTTATGTTAATTAATTCCCTGTAATTTTATTTTTGTACTTTACTTTCTGCTTTTATACTCTGTTTTTACTTTGCTATGGGTTCAGCTCAGATTGGTTTAATTATGTTGGTTCATCATGAACCGAAATAAACCCCCACCTACCACCACTCCTTCATTTAAATCCCCAAACCCTTTCTCTCTCTTCATTACTCTTCTTCTTCCTCATAACTCTCCCACCAACCTAAGAGAGCAAGGCAAGTGCCAACTTGCTTCTTGATGGATCCCTATTTTTATTGTTCCATCATCTTTCCTATTTGATTCTAAGTCTCTTTAGTACTTAGCATTTTCAATTTCCATGGCTTATTTATTGTAGATCTAAGTTTGATACATTTTCGGTTTTTCTTGGTTTTGATCTCTAAAACTTGGTTATTTCCGAAAACTAATAGTTCCATGTTGTAGAGAATTCAATTTCATTCAGTTTTGGCTTTTGTTTCGCTTGATTTCGACTTCGGATGAGGAAGTTATGGCCATAGCAAGTTTTTAGGACTTTCATGGCTGAACTTGCTGTTTGGGGACGATGAACCCCATGCGCCGGGAACCCCATGCGCCCGGGAGGCCATGCGCCGGGAGGCCATGCGCCATGAAGTCCCGGCAACGCTGAGATTTATTTTCCAATCTCATTCCTCAGCGCATGGATTATTTATTTCCCAAACTCATTTCTCAGGTGCATGCGATTATTTATTTCCCAATCTCATTTCTCAGTGCATGGATTATTTATTTTCCAATCTCATTTCTCAGGCGCATGAGATTATTTATTTCCCAATCTCATTTCTCAAGCGATTATTTATTTCCCAATCTCATTTTTCAGGCGCATGAGATTATTTATTTCCCAATCCCATTCCTCAGGCGCATGAGATTATTTATTTCCCAATCTCATTCCTCAGCGCATGGATTATTTATTTTCCAATCTCATTTCTCAGGCGCATGAGATTATTTATTTTCCAATCCCATTCCTCAGGCGCATGAGATTATTTATTTCCCAATCTCATTCCTCAGCGCATGGATTATTTATTTTCCAATCTCATTTCTCAGGCGCATGAGATTATTTATTTCCCAATCTCATGCCTCAGGCGCATGAGATTATTTATTTCCCAATCTCATTCCTCAGCGCATGGATTATTTATTTCCCAATCTTATTCCTCAGTGCATGGATTATTTATTTCCCAATCTCATTCCTCAGGCGCATGAGATTATTTATTTCTCAATCATTTCCCTCAGGCGCATGATATTATTTATTTCCCAATCATTCCCCAGGCGCATGAGATTATTCATTTTCCAATCATTTCCCACAGCGCATGAGATTATTTATTTCCCAATCATTATTTATTCTCCAATTTTTATTTCCCGAATGTGGCATTAATTAACATTGATTGTTATCTTGATTTATTATTGATCATGCGTTCCTAGATGGAACTAAGAGACTGGCTAGTCGTCTTATTGAATTAAATGGAATAAGACACGTTCATATTAAGTATGAACTACTATAATCGATTGGTCGATCCCGAATATTGACATACAGGCATACATGTAGACTTCAATTTATTTATTTATTTATTTTACTATAAAAGAAGCATGTGTATTTTATGGTCAAGGCATGATTGTTCCGTGGTTAGTTTGGATTGTTGCATTACGCTATGTAAGACCTACAACCTAACCGCACGGGCATCGTTGTAGAGTTGTGCATATCGTACCCTGTACGAAAGTACTCATTTCGAATGACCATGATCCACGGCATGGGATTTCACTCAACGTAGAGACTATTAAGTTAAATAAAAATAATGATTGCATGGAGAGAATGGATTCCCAAGTTCTTACATGGCAGCCCTCTTGGGACTAGTAGTACCCGACAGGCCGGCTGGTCTCCACAGATACTGCAAACCTGCCACACGGGCATGGAGCGGTATCTGGTAATACTATTTATTGTATATTGTATATTGATGACGGGCGTCCCGCTGGGACTCGTCTTATTCATGATTGGCGCAATTGATTGATTGGATCGACCAGCCTTGCTTGTCCATAGTAAGAACTGAGAAATTTTTATTGCATAATTCCAGGGTAACTTGGAACTCACAGTAGTAAGCCGTAGGAGTTGGATGACCGTTTAAGTTGATTTGTTTGTGTATTGTACCTACTCTGTTACCTAACTGAGATGATCAGAGCATCAGGACATGACGGGCCAACTTTTGTCCTTGTTTGGTTGGGAGGTTGGTTCGAAGTGTCGTGATGTTATATGAATCCCAGTAGCAAGCAGAGATCTATTATTATATTCTCTTACTTACTGGTTTAATGTCTCATATCGTGCTTCCTTGCGGTACTTGCTATTAGAGGTCTAACCTCTCTAGTTTTGCATGGCCAGATTTAGAGCCGGTTTCCGAGGATTCAGCTTACCTCTACCTCCAAGATGGTCAATACTAGAGGAATGATCGCAGGAGGACTCGAGTGGGTTCCTTACCTCCCCGTTCGTTTTGTTATTTACTTTATACTTTGCCGTTTGGCACCGACATGTTAGTCGGATTGTCTTGTACTTACTTTTGCATAATTGTAATTAAGTCAGACTGCAGCTGATAACAATTGTGTATACTTTGCTACATCATCTGGCTATGTTTTGTAAAGCCAGATATCAAGAACATTTTGACTGAGCGTTTGGGACGCCTTACTGCTTTATCTTACATGTTCTCTATTTCTGTTTCTTATTTGAATGATTGAGACAATAGATGTGAAATGACCATAGTGAGACTTTCATGTAGTATGCACCCCCTCGTCTTTTAGACAGCATTGATCGTATTATACGGTATTCATCTACCCGTAATACGTAGCTGGCTGAGTCATTCCCCCGCTCTCCAGTATTCTGGTTCTGGGGCGTGACATTAAGTTAAATAAAATAATAATTGCATGGAGAGAATGGATTCCCGAATTCTTACATGGCAGCCCTCTTGGGACTATTAAGTGCCCGACAGGCCGGCTGGTTCCTACAGGTACTACAAATCTGCCATACGGGCAGGGAGCGGTACCTGCTTATATTATTTATTGTATATTATATATTAATGACGGGCGTCCCGCTGGGACTCGTCTAATTCATGATTGGCGTAATTGATTGACTGGATAGACTAGCCTTGCTTGCACATAGTAAGAACTGAGGAATCTTTTATTGCATAATTCTAGGATAACTTGGAACTTACCGTAGCAAGCCGTAGTAGTTGTATGGCCGTTTAAGTTGATTTATTTGTGTACTGTACCTACTCTGTTACCTAACTGAGATGATCAGAATGTCAGGACATGACGGGCCAACTTCTGTCCTTGTTTGGTTGGAAGGTTGGTTCGAAGTGTCGTGATGTTATGTGAATCCTAGTAAATAGCAGAGATCTATTATCATATTTTCTTATTACTGGCTTCATTCCTCATATCGTGCTTCCTTGCGGTACTTGCTATTAGAGGTCTAACCTCTCTGGTTTTGCATGGCCAGATTTAGAGCCGGTCCCCGAGGATCCAGCTTACTTCTACCTACAAGATGGTCAATACTAGAGGGATGATCGCAGGAGGACTCGAGTGGGTTCCTTACTTCCCCGCTCATTTTGTTAAATACTTTATACTTTACCGTTTGGCACCGACATGTTAGTCGGATTGTCTTGTACCTACTTTTACATAATTGTAACTAAGTCAGGCTGCAGCTGATAACAATTGTGTATACTTGCTACATCATCTGGCTGTGTTTTGTAAAGCCAGATACTAAGAACATTTTGACTGAGCGTTTGGGACGCCTTACTGCTTTATCTCACATGTTCTCTATTTCTGTTTCTTGTTTGAATGATTAAGACAATAGATGTGAAGTGACCATTGTGAGACTTTCATGTAGTATGCACCCCCTCATCTTATTAGACAGTATTGATTGTATTATACGGTATTCCTCTACCCGTAATACGTAGCTGGCTGAGTCATTCCCCCGCTCTCCAGTATTCTGGTTCTGGGGCGTGACACAGTGTTTCAGATCTTGAGATATCTGAAAGGGACGCCGAAAAAAGGGCTATGGTTCAAAAAGAATGGACGCATAGAAGATGAGGGATGCTGTGATGTAGACTGGAGGAGCTGCATAGACGACAGAAGGTCTACCACGGGGTACTGTGTTTTTGTAGGAGGAAACCTGGTCTCATGGAGAAGCAAGAAACATTCAGTGGTTGCAACGGTCGTCTGCTGAAGCAGAATACAGAGTAATGGCTCTAGGAGTGTCAGAGTTGCTGTGGGTGAGAGCACTGCTGACAGAGTTGAAGCTGGACAAGGGAGCACCGTTACATCTTCTGAGCGATAGTCAAGCTGCAATAAGTATAGCTAACAATCCAGTTCAGTACGACAGAACGAAGCACATCGAGATCGATCGATTCTTCATCAAGGAGAAGCTGGAATAAGGGATACTGAAGATTGACCATGTTCGCTCAGAAGAACAAGTTGTAGACTGTCTGACTAAAGGTCTTAGTTCATTGAGTCTGTCAAAGCTATGTAACAAGATGGGGATGATTAATATCTATCGCCCATCTTGAGGGGGAGTATTGAGAACCAATAAGGGACTTTAGTCCCACATCGGAAGATGTATTATGAAGAGGGGTTGGACCCTTTATAAGTAGTGGCAGTAGCCCATCAATAAAAAATATCAATTATTCATTTCTATACTTGGATTATTTATAAGTGGTATTCAAGCTCTTATTTTTGTAACTTTAGCCGCACCTTTATAGGGGAATCCATGGAAGGTCATCATTGATTAGCTTTCGAAATAGTTTTTTTTAGATTATCCCAATTATGGAAATGTACGGTTCAAGATAATCTACTTGGTTCTTGGTTGGGGAACATAATAGATACAAATACGTATGTATATACGATTAGAGTTGTAGGAAAAAAAATAGATTTACGAAATTGTGAAAAAAAGATGGATTGGAGGGTCATGGTAGATATATGATGTCTACAATTCTGCCCAGACCCTGCATATCTTTCGAAGAAAGATTCTAGAATCTGATTCCATATAAAATATGGGTGGTTTGCGTTATAAAAGAAACTAATGTATATGTGATATATATACTGGTTATATAAGGGTTATCCCTATCTAATTTATTATTTTCATTCGAAGTTTTAGTTAATTCGACCCGATAGATTTGAATGATCAAATAAGTAATAATTCATTAGTTACTTGTATCATTAACCTTTTTTTAATATGAGGAACTTATCATGAATCCACTTATTTCTGCCGCTTCCGTTATTGCTGCTGGATTGGCTGTAGGGCTTGCTTCTATTGGGCCCGGAGTTGGTTAAGGTACTGCTGTGGGCCAAGCCGTAGAAGGTATTACAAAACAATCGAAAGCAGAAGGTAAAATACGAGGTACTTTATTGCTGAACTAGCTTTTATGGAAGCTTTGACAATTTATGGGCTGGTCGTGGCATTAACGCTTTTATTTGCGAATTCTTTTGTTTAATTGAATCCTAGAATTCAAATCAAAAAGAACGTTACATTTTTTTCTTACTATTAACTGGTTGCCGTTGACTTCTGCGAATTATATCAACACTTTAATCCTAAATTATGTATTTGTTGAGACAATACCATACCTCGGGAAGGCCTGATTTGAGGATAAGGAATTAGTGGATTTGCTTGCTTTCTTCCTTCCCGTCTACTATGTAGTGCCCCGTCCCGCTCAGTCAATCGGAGGAATCGAAACGCCGACGGCGTTCGAACTTAGCCTTGCAACGGCTGCTCGAAGACCCGCTCAGTCGAGGCGACTCCTCGCTTAGGTGGGGTAGTTTCGGTAAACTTGCCTCATCTTAGTCTTCACATAATAAATTGCATATTTTCAACTTGCACAAGTTAGGCTTGATAATAAAAGAGACGCATCCGCATAGCTAAGGAAATAATTCCGACGGGTCAGAATGTGTTAGAACATAGAAAAATGTCCCATGGTCTGCTTAAAAGTTTGCTCAGCGTGCTTTCAAAATGGCAATCGGTCCTTCGTCCCGTGGCTTGGGAGAAGGAAGGTTGGTATTCGCCATAAAGCTGGAATTAGCCTAAGTCATAGGCGTCGCCCGCCTATATACTTAATAAGCATGCACGGTCCCGTCGTCCAAGGCTTGGCATAGCCTTCGCCTGTCCCGTAGTTTAGGTCATACTGTACGACTTGTGGCTTAAGTCTAGGCACCCAAAGAACTTGGTCGTTCAAGTCGAACGCGTGTACGACACGTTCTCTTGATGCAAGACTTGGCATAGCCTTTGCTAGTCAAGTCGTTGCACGAATAAGTTAGACAAGAGTTTGGCTGGGCTATCGAAGTCATAGCAAGCACTGTCCTCTGTTGTCTGAGGTTGTCAAGTCACATAGTCCCACGAGAACAATGCTCGTCATATAAAGTATGTGACTTGAGCGATAGTATCGCCTAGACAATAAGTCAGTCTAAGGTACGAGCCACGGTTGGTTTAGTAAAAATTATGCCACGGACAAAGGAAGCATACGAGATCGGTTCCGCTAGCTACTTGGGAGTCTCGAAAAGGAAGCACACGAGATCGGTCCCGCAACTTGGGAGTCTCGATATGGAAGCATACAAGATCGGTCCTGCTACTTGGGAGTATCGAAAAGGAAGAACACGAGATCGGTCCCGCTACTTGGGAGTCTCGATAAGGAAGCACACGAGATCGGTTCCGCTACTTGGGAGTCTCGATAAGGAAGCACACGAGACCGGTCCCGCTATTTGGGAGTCTCGATAAGGAAGTCCACGCGACTAGTTGTCGCCGAGATCGGTACCGCTACTTGGGAGTCTCGATAGAAAGTTGGAAAGCATGGTCATGATTAAGGAAGGACTTGATAGATCGAGTTGAGTCTTCCATGGTCATTGGACAACTTGTGCGCAAGGTAAATTCCTTGAACGATCCCAGGGCACCGGGTTCGTGTCGGCCTAGAAGGAATTACAGATATTGTACGACCTTTATCGACGATACGACTCGATTGAAGTGAACCATTACAATAAAGGTTGCGGGTCATTCGGTGGGAGCTCGTACCTCGCACGTGAATGGTCGCCGTATGCAAAGATCCAATATAGCTTGACATTGCTAGTGACCACTCATATAGATGGGTCGGCATAAGAGCGGCTATCCGCGTGTGTGCCTTTGGATTGCGTCAAGTACTAGCAGATTACGAGTTGGGTTAACAAGGTATACTTTTAGCAAGCGCTAACCTTGAATCAACGTGGGTTAGGTGTGTACGGTCGTAACACCATTATGGAGCCTAAGATTTGGCTATAGCAAGGACACGTGCTTCGGCATGAATGTGGCGTCGTCATTGAGTCGTCTCGAAGTTAAGTCAGGAAGAGTCGTAAGGCAAGTTGGTTAAGTTTGGTTGATCCTTGGGAGGTACGGCCTCGATCTTAAGGCACGATCAAGTCTATTGGCATGACCAGCACGAATGGTCCCGTTGATGTCATTGGCATGAGAATGGTCTAGAGGCACATAAAATAAATGAAAGTCTTGGCACGGCCGAGTTTTGTATGAGTTTATACTTGGCGAGGTACTGCCTCGAATATATTGAAGTCACAAAATGAGTATAGCACGACCTTGCCATTGCATTGCCGAGTATAGGCCAAGGCATCTTTGTCCTAAAATTGATCCTAAGGCAAGACTAGAAAGACAATCAAAAAGGGATTAAGCTGCACAAAGTAAATGAACGTGACGGTTTTGTATGGGTGGGCGGAGAGCTCACTCCACCAGTACAGTTAAGTACTGACACCCACACAGTTTTCATGTGCAGGCACAGGTAGAAGCCTGATGGCGCGGAGCTCGCTTGAATGCGTCGAGGCACAGAGTTCCTTGGCGTTTTGAGGCATGCAGCCGCATGGAGTCAGTACTTATACAGGATATAATGTATGAACATCGCCATTCCGAAGAATCTGCCACTCGTCCTTGAAGCTTGTACAGAGAAATGAGAGAGAGCAGAGTGACTTGTAATATGAGAGAAAAGTGAGCTTGAGAGACTTGTAATTTCACCTCGTGCCCATATTGTAATCTTTGTTCAATATCAATAAAAGAGTATTTTGTATGACTTGTCTTTTGCTTCAAATTTCTGCTGCTGACTATTCAATGTTTCTGCTTGGGACTTCTGTGCGACGACCTCCGTCGCTTAGCCTGTAATCAGTCATTATGGTCCTACCTTGCGTGAGCGCAATTTAGCCTGACGCGGCATCATACCTTAGCGAGGACGATCGCTCCTACAGATGCGAGGCGTGACATACTATGGAAAACTTATTTACTTTTATTTTAGAAATTCAACAAGGGAGATATTTTGCAATAGACATGAGACCTAATAAGACCTAACCCAATAAGATACTTATTGGAAACTTCAAAAAAAGGGGGGGAGCGAAGTGATACAAAAGGAATTATGTTCTTTGTTAGTCCTATCTATAAGAGGAGCACATATGAAAAATGTAACCGATGCTTTCCTTTCCTTGGGCCATTGGCCATCCGCTGGGAGTTTCGGGTTTAATATCAATATTTTAGCAACAAATCCAATAAATCTAAGTGTAGTGGTTGATGTATTGATTTTTTTTGGTAATAGAGTGTGCGCGAGTTGTATATTTCAAGAATATGTTGGATCCAACGGCTGCACTTTATTTATAATTTATATTCTTTTTTATAGGATAAATAGGGGAAAATGCACGATCTCGACGAATTACTTCTGAATAAATAAATAAATCATATGTAAGAACCATCGCATTTCGTGATTTATTGGTAAATAAACTCTGATTCTCTATCGACCAATAATGCGAGACTATTAACATGGTTAAAGCTAAACTGTTTGAAGTCCCACTACGTTAGTACCGAAATATTTGAACAGTGAATAGTTGGTAATTTATCCGATATAGAACACTCATATCGATAAAATGATTTGAACCATTTACTAGAAAAATGGGCACCTTGCCCTTTATTATCCAATGCCGAACCGACGACCTATGTATAAAAAGAGAATTTGTTTGGATTTGAAGTGAAGAAAAAAGAAATATATATATATATATATATATATATATATATATATATATATATATATATATATATAAATTAGAAATAGAAATTTGAAATTAAATATGAAAAAAACAACTTTGTTGACGATTATAGATTTTTTCTTTGGTCGGAAGAGTCCTCATAATATTCTGGTCTTTTAGTTTCGATATCTTTGAATATGAGCAGAAAAGAGAGGATAGGCTCATTAAATTAAAAGGTATGTGAATGCCCATAAGATAAAATAATTGAGCATGAGAGCCAAATGAATTGAAAGATTCATGTTTGGTTCGGAAAGAGATTATGGAAGTTGTGAAATTAATGGTAAGATAATCTACTTTCATTAAATGATTTATTAGATAATCAAAAACAGAGGATTTTGAATATTATTCAAAATTCAGAAGAATTACGTGGGGGCCATTGAGCAACTCGAAAGAGCTTGGGATCGCTTACGAAAAGTGAAAACAGAAGCATATGAGTATCGAAGGAATGGATATTTTGAGATAGAACAAGAAAAAGTAAATTTGAATAATGCTACTTCTTATAGTTTGGAACGATTAGAAAATTACAAAAATGAAGCGCTTCATTTTGAACAACAAAGAGAGAATAATCAGGTTTGACAACGAGTTTTCCAACAAGCCTTACAAGAAGCTCTAGGAACTCTGAATAGTTGTTTGAATAACGAATTACATTTCTGTACCATCAGTGCTAATATTTGTTGGAGTGGGTGGGGTTCCCAACCTATGTGGAGAATACCCCGGAGAGCGACGAGCGCCATCCGTGTGTCGGAGAAGCTCGGGAAGTGCATGGATCCTATTTTGGAACATATATGGTAAGGAAATATATGATTGGATTTCCATATTTACTTTGATCATATATTTATGATTGGACCCTTCATATAGTAGCTTTCCATATAATTGAGCTTCCAATTATGGCAAGCCAATTATGATTGGATTTCCATTAAATATATGATTGATGTATATTGGAAGTTTCCATATATATTGGCCATCCATGTATAGATTACCAAGGGCTTATAAAAGGGTGATGCATGCTAGTTGAAAACTTATCTCAAATCAAGAGTGCTTACAATCTTTGAGAGAGAGAGATGATTAAGGACTATGTGAAGGAGAGATTGCTTTGAATAAATTTTCGGATATCTTGTTCTTCGGAGTCCGCAATCAAAAAATTTCTTCTTTCAAGTGAGTTGCGGTGATCCGTGTTGGATCGGGAGGAGCTTGTAGAGGGTGTATTCTCTTTATTCCATTAGTGGAGGTTCTTCAGGGTTGGACTCCGATCATTCTGTGGTTTTTCTCGCAAGGGTTTTCCACGTCAAAAATCTTTGTGTTTGCGATTGTGTTTGGCATTTTTGGTTTGTGTGCTTTTGCTCGGTTCTCTTACAGGACTTTCTGGTTTGGGGGAACGGTTTTTGCGCTTTGTTCCCAACAGAGTGCTACCAAAGCTTTGGGTTCAAAGAAGTGTCAGAAGTTGACAGTCAAACCAGGAAGCAGAGATGGACACGAAGCCGGTGCGCATGGTGAACCTGAACGGTACCAACTACCATTATTAGCGGAGCAAGATAAAGGATTTGTTGTTCGTCAAGAAGCTGTATCTTCCAGTATTTGCATCCGAGAAGCCCAGTGACAAATTCGATGATGACTGGAACTTCGAGCATATACAGGTGTATGGATACATATGAAAGTTCGTTGACGAGAACTTGTACAACCACGTTGCCAATATTGAGCATACGAAGACGTTGTAGGAGAAGCTGGAATCTTTATACGCAAAAAAGACCGGGGTAAACAAACTGTTTCTGATCCGGATGATGATGGGTCTGCGGTACAAAGATGGTGCATCCATTACGGATCACTTGAGTGAGTTCCAGGGCGTTGTGGACCAGCTATCCTCGATGGAAGTCAAGTTCGATGGCGAGGTTCAAGGACTTTGGTTGCTATGTATATTGCCAGACTCGTGGGAGACCGTACGAGTATCTATGATCGCTTCTGCTCCGGAAGGCGTGGTCAGTCTGGAGTTTACCAAAAGTGGGGTACTGAATGAAGAGATGCGGAGACGTTCTCAGTGCACTTTATCTACATCCCATCACTCAGAGGCACTAGTTTCAGAGAGCCGTAGAAGGGGCAAAAGCAGGGGTCCAGGTGGTGGCAGAGACAAGAGCAGATGGAAGTCCAAGGGTCGGTACGAGGACTCGGAGTGTTACCATTATGGCAAGAAGGGCCACATCAAGCGGAACTGTTTCGCTTGGAAGAGAGAGAAGAAAGGCGACAAGGGAAAGCAAGATGAGAACACTACAGTGGCGGCCTCGATACATGGAGGCGATGTGATCGTCGTAGGTGATGAAATTATCACAAACCTCGCCTGCGATGACAATTCTTGGCTGGTGGACCCGGGGGCTTCAACACACGTATCTCATAATAGGGTACTATTTAACACTTACACGACAGGCGACTGTGGAGTGTTGAAGATGGGCAATAGAGACGTGTCGAAGGCGGTTGCCATTAGAGATATGCATTTGAGGATGAAGACGGGTGCAGTTCTTGTTCTCAAAGATGTTCGTCATGTCCCTGATATCCGTTTCAACCTGGTGTCGATTGGAAGGTTGGATGACGAGGGATTCTTCAGTCTCTTCAGGAATAGTCAGTGGAAGCTTTTCAGAGGTTCGATGGTTATTGCTAGAGGAAGCAAGAAGTCCGGTCTCTACTATATGGAGGGGAACGCACAGGGGGCACAGGAGGTGAACGCAGTCAGTGATGCGTCTACCGAGTTTTGGCACAGGCGGCTCGGCCATATCAGCGAGAAGGGGATGAGCTACTTGGTGAACAAGAAGGTGATTCCAGGGCTCAAGTCTACAAAGTTGGTGAAATGCACGCACTGCTTAGCTGAGAAGCAAAATAGGGTGTCTTTCCAAAGTCACCCAAGTTTAAGGAAGCCGACGTTACTCGAGTTGATTCACTCGGATGTCTGCGGTCCTATGAAGGTAAAATCTGTTGGTGGTGCTTCTTACTTTGTAACTTTTATTGTTGACTGTTCAAGGAAGGTTTGGTTCTATGCCTTAAAGACCAAGGATCAGGTGCTGCCCACTTTCAAAGAGTTTCAGACCTCTGTTGAAAGAGAGACGGGTAAGAAGTTATTGTGTGTTCAGTCCGACAACGGCGGCGAATACATTGGTCCCTTTGATGCGTATTACAGAGAGGAAGGGATACGACACCAGAAGACTCAGCCCAAGACACCTCAGCTTAATGGTGTAGCGGAGCGCATAAACAGGACACTGATGGAGAGGGTACGGTGTTTGCTGTCAGAAGCAAATTTGTCCGACAGTTATTGGGGTGAGGCTCTTCTCACAGCTGCTTATGTTATTAATTTATCTCCTTGTGCGCCTTTACAGGATGATGTGCCTGACAAAGTTTGGTACGACAAAGAGCCGTCATACAATCACCTGCGAGTGTTTGGTTATAAGGCCTTCGTGCATGTACCAAAGGACGAAAGGTCCAAACTTGAGCCGAAGACGAGGCGATGCATCTTTATCGGCTACGATCGAAATGAGTTTGGCTATAGACTCTACGACCCAGTAGAAAAAAAGCTCTACAGAAGCAGAAACGTGGTATTCGTCGAGGATCAGACCACGACCAACACTCAGGATTCCAAGATGCCTTCTGAGGCTGAGGAATTGCCTGAGTTAGAGTCATTTTGCTTCGAGCAGTTTCCAGAGGACATCGCAGAGGATCCAGTTATAGGAAGCCAGTGCATGGAGTTGCTCCCAATCTTGATCATCAGCCTGCTGATGGTGGTCAGGGTGTCCCTCAGGAGGATGACCATGCCGGAGAGGCAGTTCCTGAAGGGGATGAGACTGTTGGTATACAGTGAGCACCAGTGGCTCCACTGAGAAGGAGCGACAGAGATCGTCGACCATCTACGAGACACTCACCGGGTGAGTATGTGCTTCTGACTGACGAGGGAGAGCCCGAAAGCTTTACAGAGGCTATGGAAGACGAATACAGGCAGAAGTAGATGCAGGCTATGCAGGAGGAGATGAGTTCCTTATATGCCAATTCTACTTACGAGCTGGTGCGGTTGCCAAAGGGCAAGAAGGCTTTGAAGAATCGATGGGTGTTTAGAGTGAAGCAGACGGATGATGTTACTCGCCCTCGATACAAAGCGAGGCTGGTAGTTAAAGGCTACGGTCAGCGAAAAGGCATAGATTATGATGAGATCTTTTTGCCAGTCGTCAAGCAGTCGTCTATTCGGGTGGTGCTAGCATTGGCAGCCAATTTCGACTTGGAGGTCGAGCAGATAGACGTGAAGTCGGTATTTCTCTACGGTGATCTTGAGGAGGAGTTATACATGGAGCAGCCAGAGGGATTCTGTGAGAAGGACAAGTCACATTTTGTCTACCGGTTGAAGAAGAGCTTATATGGTCTAAAGCAGGCTCCGAGGCAGTGGTACAGAAAGTTCGAGTCGTTTATGGGGGAGCATGGTTATGCATGGACGACGTCGGACCATTGCGTATTTGTGAGGTACTTTGCCGAGGATGATTTTATTATTTTATTGCTCTATGTTGATGACATGCTATTAGTGGGTCGGAATGCCACTAGGATAGCAGAGTTGAAGCGCCAACTGGACGAAACCTTCTCTATGAAGGATTTGGGTACAACAAAGACTATTCTTGGGATGGAGATCAGCCGAGAGAGAGAGTCCAAGCTGCTACACTTGACCAAAAGAAGTACATTCATCGGGTACTTCAGCGTTTTGGGATAGACGGATCGAAGAAAGTGAGTTGCCCCCTTGCGGCTCACATTAAGTTCACTGAGGAGCAGAGTCCATCACCGAGGACGAAAAAGAAGATATGGAGCGGGTTCCATATGCCTCAGCTGTAGAAAGCCTTATGTATGCTATGGTGTGTACGAGGCCAGACATCGCTCATGTAGTTGACACAGTTAGCTGGTACCTTTCAAGTCCTGAAAGGGTATATTGGAGTGCGGTCAAGTGGATTCTACGATACCTTCAGGGCACTGCTGATTGTAGACTTTCTTTTTGTGGTGACGAGCCGAAGCTGGTTGGATATACCGACGCTGATATGGCTGGAGATGTAGACACGAGGCGATCGACTTCGGACTATGTGATGATGTTTACTAGAGGAGCGGTATCGTGTCAGTCACGGTTGCAGAAGTGTGTTGCCTTATCGACGATAGAGGCAGAGTACATTGCGGTGACAGAGGCTTGCAAGGAGTTGCTGTAGATAATTTTTTTACAGGAAATGGGGCTGAAGTAAGAGCAGTATACTTTGCTTTGCGACAGTCAGAGTGCTATTCACCTTGTGAAGAATCAGATATTTCATAGCCGGTCCAAGCACATCGAGACTCGGTATCATTGGATACAGGATGTGGTTGAGAAGAAGGACGCGATGCTCGAGAAGGTCCATACTGATAACAATGGAGCGGACATGCGCACAAAGGTTCTACCAAGGGGGAAGTTTGAGTACTGCAGGCGGATCGTCGGGATGACGAGTTCCTCCACCTAGTTGTGAAGGGGAAGAAATATTGGAGTGGGTGGGGTTCCCAACCTATATGGAGAATACCCCGGAGAGCGACGAGTGCCATCCGTGTGTCGGAGAAGCTCGGAGAGTGCATGGATCCTATTTTGGAACATATATGGTAAGGAACTATATGATTGGATTTCCATATTTACTTTGATCATATATTTATGATTGGACCCTTCATATAGTAGCTTTCCATATAATTGGGCTTTCAATTATGGCAAGCCAATTATGATTGGATTTCTATTAAATATATGATTGATGCATATTGGATGTTTCCATATATATTGGTCTTCCACGTATAGATTACCAAGGGCTTATAAAAGGGTGATGCATGCTAGTTGAAAACTCATCTCAAATCAAGAGTGCTTACAATCTTTGAGAGAGAGAGAGAGGATTAAGGACAATTGTGAATGAGAGATTGCTTCGAATAATTTTTCGGATCTCTTGTTCTTCGGAGTCTGCAATAAAAAAAAATTTTCTTTCAAGTGAGTTGTGGTGATCCGTGTTGGATCGGAAGGAGCTTGTAGAGGATGTATTCTCTTTATTCCATAGTGGAGGTTCTTCAGGGTTGGACTCCGATCGTCCCGTAGTTTTTCCGTAAGGGTTTTCCATGTCAAAAATCTTTGTGTCTGCGATTGTGTTTGGCATTTTTGGTTTGTGTACATTTGCTCGATTCTCTCGCAGGACTTTCTGGTTTGGGGAAACGGTTTTTGTGCTTCGTTCCCAACAATATTGGCATCCTCGGGGCCATGGAAAAATAACCAATTAGCCCTTCTACTTTTACTTGATTTTAGAGTTTAGGCATTATTTTTTCCTATTATTTTCGAAAAAGAAAAAAAAGATACTAATGGCAACCCTTCGAGCTGACAAAATTAGTAATATTATTCGTGAACGTATTGAACAATATAGTAGAGAAGTAAAGATTGTGAATACTGGTACGGTACTTCAAGTGGGCGACGGTATTGCTCGTATTCATGGTCTTGATGAAGTAATGGCAGGTGAATTAATAGAATTTGAAGGTGAATTAGTAAAATTTGAAGAGGGTACAATGTCACGCCCCGAGTCGACAAAACCGTTCGTCCCCGGTAGTATTATGTCGAATCTATCGTCCTCGCTAAGGCGTGATGCCGTACGAGTCTGGAATTACACTCGTACAAGGCAAGAACGTTACATTTGATCATTATATTGAAATGCCAAGTTAAAACTTCACAAATCACATCAGAATTGAACACACAGTTTAGAAAAATAGAAATATGCTTTTCATTCATAGCTTGCAACAAAGTGCAAGTCGTAATTACATTGGATGTCGTTGCGGCTGCATTGATTGAAACAAAAGAAATATACTTGATAAGCTGCCTGAACTAATACTTGTCGTCCCATACATTCGCCCCTTTATACATAAGCCTTCGATGAATTTGCTTCAAAATACTTCAGAATAGGAAGAGCTTCAAAACGCCTCTCCGCATTTCAGCTTCAGTTTAGAGCTCCCGCAGCACCTGGAGAGTTGAGAAGGGGGTTAGCACACTTGCTAAGTGGACGAGACGAACCAACTTGTCTAAACCGACTCTGATTTTAAGATAGGCATGCTTTAGAGTTTTCTTTCTATTTAGAACTAAATAAATTTTGTTCATATCGATAGCTATCTTTGAAGTAGTAAAGCATAAAATAAAACATAACGATTTATCACAGTTCTTACCACGGTCGTGCTCGTCCCTGCATAAAAACAGAAATAATACTTACTACCTGCATAAGACAATAGGTGTGAGCCTCTGAAATTAGTTTATGTTTAAATTAGGGTTTTTAAACCACAAATGATTATTTTAGCCTTAAAATAATTTATTATAATTATTAGGAATTTTTTAGAATTATTAAATAATTTTTAAATGGATTTTAAAGACTAAAATATCATTTTGCAATTTTTAAAATTAGTTTTATAATTAATTAAATTACTTTAAGTCAGTTTGCAATATTAGAATTGTCTGTGCAAATTAGAATTTGTACAGAACACGGCGGGATAGGATTTGCAAATAAGAAATTTGTATTTAGTTAGGGCGGTGGGTTCTTTTTGTAAATTACAGAGGGGCGGGGGTTTTCTGTAAAATTACACTGACCACCGCCTTCGACCTTGTCGTCTTCTCGACCGACTCGCCGTAACCCTAACCCTAATCCCTAAATTCGTGATCGAAACCCTAATCTAAGTCTCATTTTCGGCCTATAAAAACCCCCTCGACCAAAATCCTAACCCCATTCACCACCCCGACCGATCTAGCCACCGCCGTAGCCTTCTCTTCCTCGTTTGATCGCCGGAACCCTAGATCTATCCTAGCCATCGTCGTCACCTCCGACCACCACCAATCGGTTCGTCTCGACGAGACGAACTCGGCTATAATTTTCCCGACGCACCCCGACGCCTCCTCCGCCGTGCAGCAACTCCGACAGCCCCGTTCGTCAGACACGTACGTGTCATTCTTTCTGTGGTTCGTGTCGTGTCTCATGTACATGTGTGTGAGGTCGCCCAGTGTCGAGGAATCCAGTGGTGTGCTTGGACACGAGAAATTCGTGTCAATCACGGTGGACACAGGACTCAGTGTCGGGTTCATTTCTCGTGTCCCTAACTGTCCGGACACGAGTATTATTTAATGGGTTAACGGGTTTGATTTTGTGTTATTGGGTTTAAACCCGTTTAATAATGGGTTTGGGTTTGTTTACTGTTCATTGGGTCGGGTTTTGGCCCATTAGCCTATTGGACTGGGTATATATATATATATATATATATATATATATATATATATATATATATATATATATATATATATATATATATATATATATATATATATACTTTTTATACTTGTTTATATAAATTTATTTTTTAAACAGGTTTATATTTTTTAAAACAAGTGTTATATACTAATATATTTTTTATACCTGTTTATATAATATATAAATATATATGTACTTTTAAACAGGTTTATATACCTGTTTATATACTTGTTTATATAAATATATATACTAATTATATACATGTTATATAAAACCTTATTTATATACCTGTTTATATAAATATTTTTTTTGTTTATATATATATTATATATATAATATATATATATATATATATATATATATATATATATATATATATATATATATATATATATATTATATATATATATATATATATATATATATATATATAATATATATATATATATATATATATATATATGTACTTCTATGTATGTATATATGGTTTGTGCTATATTTAATATATGTAAATTTATATATATTATATATATATATAATATATATATATATATATATATATATATATATATATATATATATATATATATATAAAAGAAATATATATATATATCTATATATATATATATATATATATATATATATATATATATATATATATATATATATATATATATATATATATATATATGTACTTCTATGTATGTATATATGGTTTTGTGCTATATTTAATATATGTAAATTTACATGTTATTTTATTATTAGTAAATATTATGGCTAAGTATATTTTACTGTATTAAAATATTATTATAATATTTTAATATACATATATCTATATATTTAATTTCGTATTTTTATGTATTCTGTTAGTTAAGGCCATTTAAGTCCAGACCTAGCATGGATTTTGTGGACTTGAATGAGTCTAAATACATTCAAGGCATGTACAAGTCATATCGGACTTGATTCATGGCTTTGGGTCCCGTATCTGGACTTCAGTTCAATTTCGTATACGTGGATAAATATATTAAATAATTATTTATTTATTTTCAGAAACTGTACCTTGCTGTATTTGAATTTTTAGACAGTATATAAATACTGTACAAATCTGGAGAAAATTGTAAGTAAATACTATGTTAATTTAGATAATTTATTATAAATTTTCAAGGATTTAGTTTTTATATTTTACATTTTATAAAAGTAGGAAAACATAACTCATTTTCAAAGTACTTGTGATTACTGATTTTTAATAAATATCTATAGTAGTTTATAAATTCCAGAAAAATTAATATAAATTTCTATAATTAACAAGGATCATTTCAGTACTTTATTTTATATATAATTTATCCTTTTGCCTATCTTACTAATTATTGGAATATAGTGTACAGTCTGAATTATTAATTTAATAATTATGTCTTGTGAAGTTATATGTGATTTTGGGCTATTTTAGTATTGGGACCTTACCCTAACTTAGTATAGAGACCCCAAAAGGTTGGTTTAGGTATTGTGTCACCCCACATTTGTCTCATATTCTAAAGTCATCATTTGGCTACGTGTCCAGTCAGAAAGTCGTGTCACATCACTAGTGTCCTAGTATTGAGCTTAGTATAAAAAACTAAGATTGTATATCCTTTTTTTCAGTGACAGGACACCGGATATCTATAGCTTCATATACATACCCTTTCTTTGAACAAGGCAAGTACCCCTACAAATTTTATTTACTGCATATGATAATAAACTGTGAATGAATCATATTAAAATACTGTTTCTTGAACTGCAAGTCATATATTCACATGCTTTATACTGCTCCCAGTATCTTTCACATGTTTTAAACTGCTCTCGTATCTCTCACATGTTATAGCTTGGGTTATGGGAAAATTGATAGTTGAGTACGTGATCATGCCCCTTCTCCCGTACGTATGTACCGAACAAGGTCGTATTTTATATGCATACCATGTCGTAGGCCATTATCCCGCATTTCTGTACGTATATACATATGCTTGTAGACTTGTACGTACGTACATTTTATTACATGTAGACTTGTACATCGGTACATTTTATACCCATTGACGATCACGTGCCTGCTCCAGTTTTAAACATTATATGTACATCTGTCGTCATGAAAAATGTATCCTTGACATATAGATTGTGATATGCCATGATTTTTTGTTATTACATCTCTGTTTCATTCCATGCTCCGTATATTTAGTTTGTAGAATCAGTACTTCTCCCGTCCTGACAGGATACGTTCTGTATACTTACCAAGGGAGGATCTATGTGATTCCTATATGGGGTCACCATCGAGATCAGGCTTTAACCCCCCACGGATGTACCTGCGGAAAAACTCGTCTAGTTTGTTATTTTAGTCGCTCTGGACTTAGAGAGCAGGACTGTTTAGACTATGTATTTTGTCACTGGACCTGTATCCAGTTTTACATTTTGGTTATGTATTTTGAACATATTTGTATGCTAGATAATTTTGTGTTTGTGATGATTGCTTCAATATGACAAATGGAACTGTTAGCACACTTTGATCTTATATTGTTTACTTTTAAGACAGCTTACTACGCTACTACTCAAACGTAGGCTGGACATGACTCGACCCGCCCCAACATTTGGGTAGCAGGTTTTGACATGTTTTTAGTGGTGGTTTGACTAAGTTGTTTGGTTACATCATTGACCGCATGCCTGCAATTAAGAACTTAAGATAACTAGATAACACTAGGAATAACTTTAGAACACCTAGAGGATTACTAGATTGCAACATAGAAAACTCATCACAGCATAGGATCGTTATTATAGATTAAATTTTGTTTATGATTGTTTACTTAAAAAGTTCTTATAGTTCTTTTATTTTTCTATTTAGTTTGGTGCTCACACGCTCATCCCGGTATGCACACCTGAAAATGGCGTACTTCCTATCTAGCCGGTCGACCAGTTGACCGGAGCCCTTCTACCTCCACCTATCATACACCCCCACATCCACAAATCCACCAATCCAATGCCTCCACCCCCTCCTAACATCCATCCCAGCAGGACCCTTTACTCCCACCACCACCTGTTTTATACCTGCCCAGGTTTTCGTCACTCTTGACGGGAACCAGCTACTTACTCTGATCCAGGGGTTCCTGACGACCCATCAGAACAGACCACCTTACTTCGCCAGAGCATAGAGCGTCTCTGAGAGCGTACCTGATCCCACCACCGGTAGAGCCACGACCGGAGCGAAGAATATCAGGACTTCATGAACTTGAACCCCAAGGATTCATGGGGACCGAGGGCATCATAGTCGGCAGATGACTGGTTGGACTCAGTAGAGAGAAGCTCCTCGAGCTAGGTTGTCGGTGACCTTCAGGTCGAGGCAGCAGATTTCTGCTGCAGACTTAGCAGAGTCTGGTTCAGGAATGAGCCACTATTCGCTAGAGTGGGAGCCACATGGATCAGTTCAAGATCCAGTTCAGAAAATTCTTCTCGACTACCGCTAGAGTAGCCATGTGGTTCGTATTACGTAGCTTGGTATACTATACGTAATTTGACCCGTATTGCATGTCTCTCTGCTTGATTTATTCTAGCATTTCATTGATTGGATTATTCTTGGTTGGTTCGGCTTGGCTTGGTTTGCTTTGGTTTCATCATGAACCAAAGGTGAACCCTCCTACCTACCACCACCCTCCTTATTTAACCCATTCTCCGTATTCTCTCTCTTTATTTACTTCTTCTTTTCCACCATTACTTCTCCACCTACCAGGGAAAGAGCTAGCAAGTGTACTTGCTTCATGGAGAATTTTGTTTTTATTGTTCCCATTCTCTTCCTCTTGAGATTCTAACACACTTTAAGTACTTAGCTTTTCTACTTTCCATGGTTCAATTTGTGTAGATCTAAGTTTATAGTATTTTGGATTTCTTGGGTTTTGATCTACTTAACATTGTTATTTCCAGTTTTGTTGGTTCTATGTTGTAGAAATTTTGTTTTGCCCCATTTTTTGACCTATGAAAGTTCGGATTTGGGCTCTGGATGATGGAATTACGAAACTTGGAAGCCATGGACTTCATGGTTATCTTTCTCGGAATAATGATCAGTTCTTGGCCGCATGACAATTACTTGACCGCATGAACATTCATGCGGCAGTTTTCATC
>JANAVB010035817.1:11959377-12126762 GCA_029216955.1 Iris pallida | reverse complement strand
AGTTTTAAACATTATATGTACATCTGTCGTCATGACAAATGTATCCTTGACATGATAGATTGTGATATGCCATATTTTTTTATTACATCTCTGTTTCATTCCATGCTCCGTATATTTAGTTTGTAGAATCAGTACTTGCTCCCGTCCTGACAGGATAATTTAGGTATACTTACCAAGGAGGAGTTGCTATGTGATTCCTATTATGGGGTCACCATCGAGGATCAGGCTTTACCCCACGAGGATGTACCTGCGGAAAACTCGTCTAGTTTGTTATTTTAGTCGCTCTGGACTTAGAGAGCAGGACTGTTTAGACTATGTATTTTGTCACTGGACCTGTATCCAGTTTTAATTTTGGTTATGTATTTTGAACATATTTGTGCTAGATATTTTGTGTTTGTGATGATTTTCTTCAATATGACAAATGAACTGTTAGCACACTTTGATCTTATATTGTTTACTTTTAGAACAGCTTACTACGCTATAACTCAAACGTAGGCTGGACATGACTCGACCCGGCCCAACAATTTGGGTAGCAGGTTGTGACATGTTTTAGTGGTGGTTGACTAAGTTGTTTGGTTACATCATTGTACCAAGCATGCCTGCAATTAAGAACTTAAGATAACTAGATAACACTAGGAATAAACATTTAGAACACCTAGAGGATTACTAGGATTGCAACATAGAAAACTCATCACAGCATAGGATCGTTATTATAGATTAGAATTTTGTTTATGATTGTTTACTTAAAAAGTTCTTATAGTTCTTTTATTTTTCTATTTAGTTGGTGCTCACACGCTCATCCCGGTATGCCACACCTGAAAATGGCGTACTTCCTATCTAGCCGGTCGACCAGTTGACCGGAGCCCTTCTACCTCCACCTATCATACACCCCCACTCCACAAATCCACCAATCCAGATGCCTCCACCACCTCCTACATCACAGTCCCAGCAGGACCCGTTACTCCCACCACCACCTGTTGTTATACCTGCCCAGGTTTTCGTCACTCTTGACGGGAACCAGCTACTTACTCTGATCCAGGGGTTCCTGACGACCCATCAGGAACAGACCACCTTACTTCGCCAGAGCATAGAGCGCTCTGAGGAGCGTACCATGATCCCACCACCGGTAGAGCCACGACCGAGAGCGAAGAATATCAAGGACTTCATGAACTTGAACCCCAAGGAGTTCATGGGGACCGAGGGCATCATAGTCGCAGATGACTGGTTGGACTCAGTAGAGAGGAAGCTCCTCGGAGCTAGGTTGTCGGGTGACCTTCAGGTCGAGGCAGCAGGATTTCTGCTGACAGACTTAGCAGGAGTCTGGTTCAGGAATGAGCCACTATTCGCTAGAGTGGGAGCCACATGGGATCAGTTCAAGATCCAGTTCAAGAAGAAATTCTTCTCGACTACCGCTAGAGTAGCCATGTGGTTCGTATTACGTATCTTGGTATACGTATACGTAATTTGACCCGTATTGCATGTCTCTCTGCTTGATTTATTCTAGCATTTCATTGATTGGATTATTCTTGGGTTGGTTCGGCTTGGCTTGGTTTGCTTTGGTTCATCATGAACCAAAGGTGAACCCTCCTACCTACCACCACCCTCCTTATTTAACCCATTCTCCGTATTCTCTCTCTTTATTTACTTCTTCTTTTCCACCATTACTTCTCCACCTACCAGGGAAGAGAGCTTAGGCAAGTGTAGCTTGCTTCATGGAGGAATTTTGTTTTTATTGTTCCATTCTCTTCCTCTTGAGATTCTAACACACTTTAGTACTTAGCTTTTCTAATTTCCATGGTTCAATTTGTGTAGATCTAAGTTTATAGTATTTTTGGATTTCTTGGGTTTTGATCTACTTAACATTGTTATTTCCAAGTTTTGTTGGTTCTATGTTGTAGAGAATTTTGTTTTGCCCCATTTTGACCTATGAAAGTTCGGATTTGGGCTCTGGATGATGGAATTACGAAACTTGGAAGCCATGGACTTCATGGTTATCTTTCTCGGAATAATGATCAGTTCTTGGCCGCATGACAAGTACTTGACCGCATGAACATTCATGCGGCAAGTTTCTATCAGCCGCATGGACCTTAATTCCGAGCCGCCTAAAGGCCTCCCTTCTTTCTGGCCGCATGAGACCCGAACACCCTTGGCCGCATGGTGCATAACTCCATGCAGCCACATAAGGCTCGAGCAAATCCCCTGCCGCATGGACCTGCCCTTGGTCCAGCCGCATAAGTTTTTACTTGACCCAGCCGCATAGGCGCAGCCGCATAGACTGCGTCCTCCCGCAGCCGCATACCCTTGCTGAATCCTGTGCAGCATGAGTCCACATTTCTCTCCAGCCGCATAGCACTAGTCCTTCACTAGCCGCATATGCTCCCCTCTTCCCAGACGCATGGCTTTTGCTAGCGCAGCCGCATGAGACCCTTCATCTCTAGCCGCATATGTCCAGTTTTCCTCCAGAGCCGCATATGCTTATCCCCTCCCCCCCTTTTTCAGCCGCGTGACTCGGGCTGGCCTGGGCCGCATGAGCCCGATTCTCACTAGCCGCATATGCCTAGTTTCTTCCTGGCTGCTTGGCCTTCCGTAGCTGTGGTCCTCTTTATATTATTATTATTATTATTCTCGTTCATATATATTGGGATATTATATTTATGCTTATATAACTTGGGTTTCTTGATAGAAGGCTGGTACTATGTAGATTTGCACATATTTTCCGAACACGACCGTAGCCCGCTGTGGCACACTCTCGACAAGTAAACTGACATGCTATATCATGACATGCTGTTACGACAGCTAGCCTGACATGACAAGTATGAAAGATCTGGACGCCGTGGGCGATTGTGTTTGTACAAATAAACTGCTACTGTCTTGCATCATGTCTAGGATGGGGATCCCTGAGTACCACGGTCAGGGGTACCTACTGAATTCAACTAAGGCTAATAACTAGAATAATCCAGTAGTCATGAAGAGATTTCCCAGCTACAGGTAATCCCGTTATCTGGGCGCTCAAGTGGACTTGTAGCCTACCGACGAGTAGGGCACATTTCCAGCATACAGCCACGTGTTGCATTTTTTATAAACGGACATTCGACCTGGATAACCGGATGGTCTGCAGGGCTTGTGGCTGTTGGGATAATCTCATTGCATCTTGCTAGTAACTAGGCCTGTGATAACCCTAGTTAGTTAAAAGTATCAAGCCGTACTCTTGATTGGCCGTGATTGATTGGATAGAGTTTATTCCAGCTTAGTCTTATCCTGATTCTGTACAAGATTGTGACATGACATGATTATTGATGCTTGTCTTAACAATAATGATCAGGGGTCCAGTTCTGTTCAGGCGAAGGGTTACAACCCCGGTCCTTGTTTGGTTTAAGGGTTGTAACCTGGCTCCCGGAGCAGTTCTGTGTCCTCTCTTCGTTTATTGTCTTATTTCAACCCCATGTCATGTTCGTCATGTTTTACCTTACCTTAATACCATGATTATTTATACTGGCCTTAGCAATAAAGATCAGGGGTCCAGTTCTGTTCAGACGAAGGGTTACAACCCCGGTCCTTGTTTGGTTTAAGGGTTGTAACCTGGCTCCCGGAGCAGTTCTGTGTCCTCTCTTCGTTTATTGTCTTCACTGTACCAATAGTACTTGAGACGGGTTTCTATTTAGGTGAAGGGCTGCAACCCCGGTCCTTGTTTGGTTTAAGGGTTGTGACCTGCTACTTGAATGGTTTCTTCGTACTCAGTTTACTATTGTTATATCTATTATTATCAGTTCTTTATTTATTATTTATCTTTAATATTCTATTGTGATATGCTGGTTTTAGTTCCTAAGTGAAGCCTCCTTTGTGGCACTTGCTCTTCCTGGGGTCTGACCCAGCTAGTTTTGTGTGGCCAGATATCGGAGCAGCACCAGAGGACCCACCTGTCTTCCAGCCAGATGGTGACCACCAGGCGTAACCCTGGTAACGAGTGGATTTCTTTTTGTCCTCCCACTTTATTATAAAATTATTCTTTTGAGGCATTTAGCCGACGAACACGTGTTAGCTCGTATTGCACCTTTATTTACTGTCTGCCTACGGGCTGTAACATGATTGACAGATCCTAGGGTTGATCATGTATGACTGAACTCTTGCTAGTCTTGACATTTTGTACGACTAGCTTCATGATCATCCAATATGTAATGTATGGGACGCCTTGCTATTATATATTTGGTGCTCTGACATCTTGTAACTATTATTGCTTGCTTGAGATTGAGACAATAGGCTTATTCATGACCATAGGAGACTGATGGCTTGTAGTTAAACCCTCATGTATCTAGACAGCCGTGACCGTATAGCGAGGTGGGTTGCACTTTAATATACGTAGCTGGCTATGTACGCCCCCGCTCTCCAGTATTCTGGTTCTGGGGCGTTACACCCAGATATTGGCATCCTTCTAGTGGCAAACGGGATGACTGACTACTACCAAAGCCTGGAGTTGGCCTGGGGGATAGAGGAATGTCTTCTGTCTTACAAGAGGCCAGCTTCCGGACACCACGAGGGACCTTCCAAGAGCCAGGCTTTCCAGTCGAGAGCACCAATACCTTACCAGCTGGCATACCGTCCTCTCACACCACATCACCCAACACCACCAGTTAGAACTCCGTTTGCA
The DNA here is from genome assembly GCA_029216955.1 of Iris pallida. NCBI lineage: Eukaryota > Viridiplantae > Streptophyta > Magnoliopsida > Asparagales > Iridaceae > Iris > Iris pallida. The sequence continues at coordinate 12,122,117 of JANAVB010035817.1, read as the reverse complement.
ACTAGAAGGATGCCAATATCTGGGTGTAACGCCCCAGAACCAGAATACTGGAGAGCGGGGGCGTACATAGCCAGCTACGTACGCCCCAACACCACCAGTTAGAACTCCGGGACCACAGCAGCAGAGGGGAGCTGTGTGTTCATTCTGTATAAGGCCAGGGCATGACTATGCCATCTGCAGGAAGAGGTTGAGGCAGTGCTTAGCTTGTGGGTCTACCATCCATCAGCTTCAGGATTGTCCGACAGCGAGGACGCTAGGCACGGGACCGCCTAGGGGACCACCGCTTCCGACACAGCAGCAGCGGTTGTCACGCCCCGCTCCCGTAGGAGCGATCGTCCTCGCTAAGGCATGATACCGCATGAGCCTAGATTGCGCTCATACAAGGCAGTTTTATAACGGTCAATTACAGCGGCTGCAACGGGGTCGTCGTACAGAAGTCCCAAGCAGAAATATTGAACATGCAGTAGAATTTAGAAGCAAAACACAAGTTATTCAAAATGTGCTTTTTATTGATATTGAACAATAAGATTACAATAAGGCACAAGGCCATGATTACAAGTCTCTCAAGCTTACTTTTCTCTCAAGTTACAAGTCACTCTGCTCTCTTTCATCTCTCGATACAATGCTTGAGCCAACGGATGCTTCGGAAGGCAATGTCCATACATTATGTCCCGTATAAGTCTTGACTCCATGCGAATGCACGCTTCGAATCGCCAAGGAACTTCGTGCCTCAACGTATCCAAGCGAGCTCCGCGCCACGAGCTTCTACCTGTGCCTGAACATGAAAACTGTGTGGGTGTCAGTACTCAACTGTACTAGTGGAGTAAGCTCCTCGCCCACCCATACAAAACTGACACGTTCATTTACTTTGTGCATCTTAAATCCCTTTCGATTGTCTTTCTTGTCTTGCCTTAGGATCAATTTTAGGATGAAGACGTCTTAGCCTATATTTGGCAACGCAACGACAGGGTCATGCTATACTCTATTCGACACTTAAATACATATTCGAGGCAGTGTCTTGCCGAGTAGAAACTTATGCAACTCGGTCGTGCCAAGACTTTCACTTGTTCTAAGTGTCTCTAGACCATTCTCGTGCCAACGACGTCAAAGGAACAACTCATGCTGGTCGTGCTAATACTCTTGCTCGTGCCTTAATCTCGAGGCCGTGCCTCCCAAGGATCAACCTGACTTAACCAACTTGCCTTATGGCCCTTCCTGACTTAACTCGAGACAAGGCCACATTCATGACGCAGCACGTATCCTTGCTATAGCCAACTCTTAGGCTCTAGAATGGTGTTACAACCGTTAACACCTAACTTGAGACGACTCAAGGTTAGCACTTGTTATAAGCGTAAATTGTTAATCCAACTCATAACCTGCTAGTACTCGACGCAATCTAAAGGCATACACGCGGATAGCCGCTCTTGCCGACACATTTATATGAGTGGTTGTCACGCCCCGATCCGGGAAATCGCTCGTCTTTGCTAGATTTTATCCGAATTATCGTCCTCGCTGGGGCGTGATGCCGCACGAGCCTGGAGTTGCGCTCGTGCAAGGCAAGATAACGGTTCACGTAGTGATTATCTCAAAGTCGTAACATAAGCAGCGGAAGGAAACAAAGAATACAATAAGAATCTCTTTCATTCATAATGAACTGAAGGTTACAAGGCTCTGAATAGCCCAACTTAATATGCCAATTGGCTACAATGCTCATGATCTCTCTAGCTTACAAAGGATTACATTGTTCCATACATCATGCCTCTTTATAGCCACCAAGTAGTCTTCGGCCGAACATCTCCATGTCGCAAGTCCGAACGCCTATGCGGTAGCTTCTCTTGAACGCCAAGGACTCCATGCCTCGGCACGTCCAAGCCAAGCTCCGCCCCGAGCCGAACATACCTGAACCTGCACAATAACTAGTGGGGGATTAGTGCTTTCGTCCTCGCTTCGTACTGATCAAGACCCGCTCGCACCCAAGCCAAACACTTAATATTTTTAGTGGAACATGCATCTTAATTTGTGATCTTTCTACTTAGCCTTAGGATCAGTTTTATGGCAATATTCGACATAGCAACTTAGCATAATTGTGTCCCATATCGTGTTCCTGCAGCAGATACAGTTAGGCATAATATGAACGTAAACATAGTGTTCGTGCTCATCTCCGTCCCATTTGCCTTAGCCTGCAATGGTTAAACTTACATAAGCAAACATACGATTCGCGCAACCAATCAATCATAACTTAGACAATGCATAGGGGTCGCAGGCTCTGCGCCTACACCCAACTCTCATCTCAGCCCACCGGTCCTGACTATATAAAGGTCACGGTATTTCGTACCGTAATGGACTTGGCATCTCTTATGTGTAAGCCTACGATCACTTCGATACGGGTTGCTAGCCTAGTATCCGAAGGATCCCAAACTTACGGATATCATAGCTTATCACAGCACTGGACGGTCGCAATCCGTCCGAATGTTGTGCACCATAAATACCACACATAATTCCCTCCTAGGCCGAACGGTCCCGGTGCCCCGGCGTAACCGTCCGAGGGAAGCCGCACCCGTGTACGGGCCATCCGAGTCCATTGACCATGCAATACGCGCCATAGCAAAAACACATAACATTCCAACCAAATCCTCCGTTGCATAAACATAGTCTCGTTCCTTAAACGGTTTCCCGTGCCATAAACATATTCGCGTCTCATAAACATAATCCACCATAATCCACCATCCATATGGGGAGCTCCGTCGACGTTATGCCCCCAACACATCCATATTGATGCACGACGCCCAACGGCTTAGACATCTCGTACTTGTATTCAACGTGTACCATTCGTAAGTTATTCTCATAGCATAATTTCGTAGTTACTTAGTCTTTTTGTAGCATAAGTGCCCGAGGGGACGCTCAGCACCGTAATCAATATTCTACGCCTAGTGTTCAATGTTCTCGGAGCCGTGCACATGATGCACATCTCAATATCGTCTTTCAATGTTCTACCATCATTTCCCTACCGCGACCCGTACACTTGATGCACGTCGCTTCAATTGTTCGATTGTTCAATGTTCTACCTTAGTGTTCAACGCATATTTAGACACTTACTCGTCGAGCCACGCTCGCTAACTCGATTACATCTTACGCATGTACGAATATATTTTATTAGACGTAAAGGAATAGGGAGAGAGAGTCAAGAACCCGCCCACCTTAAGTCGATACGCCTTGCCGTTTCGCCGAGTTAAAGCGGCTCGCTTCCATAACTTGGTCGCATAGCTAACTCTCAGACTTAGCCATTCCTTTGAACTACTCGGTTGATTTGGCCTATCGCGCCCATGCCACAATCCGTTGGAAGGCCACGATTTGGTTTCGCGGACACTTCATTGCATAAGGCAAAATATCGACCTCTTATCGTCCAGCGTAAAAGCATAGCCTGCACACCAGATCAACTAAAATCAGCACTTGCTCAACGGGACTTATCCTTTGCATCGATTCGATCAATAGATTCCAATCGACTCAAAGCTTACCTTTGGCCAACGTAACTCTTGCATCGATTCGCATCGATACCTCATCGGGTCAACGCAACTCTTCGAGTCAACGACTCATCATAATGCACCATGCGGAGCAGGGCATTACAGTGGTCACTAGCAATGTCAAGCTATCCTGGATCTTTTGCATACGGTGACCATTCGCGTGGCGAGGTACGAGCTCCCACCGAATGACCCACGGCCTATATTGTAACGGTTCACTTCAATCGAGTCGTACCGTCAATGAAGGCCGTATAATATCTGTAATTCCTCCTAGGCCGACACGAACCCGACGCCCCGGGATTGCTCGAAGAATTTACCATTGTGCACAAGTTATCCAATGACCATGCAAGACTCAACTCGATCTATCAAGTCCTTCCTTAATTATGACCATGCTTTCCATCTTTCTATCGAGACTCCCAAGTAGCGGGACCGATCTTGCATGCTTGCTTATCGAGACTTATCAAGACTCCCAAGTAGCGGGATCGATCTCGTGAATGAGACTTATCGAGACTCCCAAGTAGAGGGACCGATCTCGTGTGCTTCCTTATCGAGATCTATCGAGACTCCCAAGTAGTGGGACCGATCTCGTGTGCTTCCTTATCGAGACTTAGCGAGACTCCCAAGTAAGGGGACCGATCTCATGTGCTTCCTTATCGAGACTTAGCGAGACTCCCAAGTAGTGGGACCGATCTCGTGAACAAGACTTATCGAGATTCCCAAGTATCGGGACCGATCTTGGCGACAACCAGTCGCGTGGACTTTCTTTGTCCGTGGCATGCTTTTCATTAAATCAACCGCGACTCGTGCCTTGGACAGACCTTATTCTCTAGGCGACGCTATCGCTCAAGTCATATACTTTATATGAAGAGCATTATTCTCGTAGGACTAAGTGACTTGGCAATCGCAGAAAACAGGGGACAGTGCTTGCTATAACTTCGATAGTCCAGCACAACTCTCGTCTAACTTATTCGGGCAACGACTCGACGAGCAAAGGCTACGCCAGGCTTTACATCAAAAAAATGTGCCATACACGCGTTCGACTTGATAAACCAAGCCCTTTTGGGTGCCTAGACTTAAGCCACAAGCCCTGCAACACGACTTAGATCACGGAACATGCGAAGGCTATTCCAAGCCTTGGACAACGGGACCGTACATGCTTTATCAAGCATTCACGCGGGCGACGCCTATGACTTAGGTAATTCGAGCGTTGTGGCAACTTAGCAACTTAGGCCAACTTCCTTCTCCCAAGCCACGGGACGAAGGATCGAGTGTCATTTTGAAAGCACGCTGGGCAGACTTTTAAGCAGACCGTGGGACCTTTTTCCATGTTCTAACACATTTCGACCCGTCAGGATTATTCTATTAGCTATGTGGACGCGTCTCTTTTATTATCAAGCCTAACTTGTGCAAGTTGAAAACATGCGAGTTATTATGTGAAGGTTAAGGCGAGACAAGTTTATCGAAACTACCCCACCTGAGCGAGTCTTCGAACAAGCCATTGCGAGGCTAAGTCCGAACGCCGTCGGTGTTTTGCTTCCTCCGATTGACTGAGCGGGACGGGGCACTACATCGGTTTGGGTAGCATCTGCAGTAGCAGCAGAAGGGACCCCAGGGGAAGGCTTATAGTCTAGCTCTTGAGGCGGAGCAGGTTTCTATAACGCCCTAGTCCCAAAATACGTAGGACTAGGTACATAGACATGCCAGCTGTATACATACGAAGTATACTCCAATATATGGAAACCTCGTATGAATACATAAGCTGTAAAATGCAGTAAACCAAGAGTAATCTAATCTCATCCATGAAATATAAGAATAAAAGATGTCATATAATGATAATAAATTTTCATTGTTACATATAGTTGGGCGGAGACAAATCCACTACCAATTATGAAAAGAAATACAAAAGAATAATTTTTGGCTAGCAAAGCGAAGATGATCTAAGCGCAATCATCCTCGAAGAAATAGAGATGGTCACAGCTAGAGCTAGAGCACCTGCGAAAGACAAGAACACATACATGGAGAGATAACCAGGTCCTCAGAGGGACGTAACAAGACACATAATATCATGCCATATAAACTGAATAAATACTGCTCAAATAAATAAGTCAATTGAATTATAACATGGTCCAATACACACCTATTGAACTAGCGTACCATCCCCCCAACCAAACATGGACAGAAGATGGTAAACTAATTCACGATGACGTATCTTTCCATGCTATGAATCCAATATGGTATCCGGACCCCAACAAGGTTTAATACCTTCTCATCGAAGTAGTAAGTCACACCTACAACCAAACAAGGACAAGGTGTGACGAACTAATCCGCGACAAGTTATTGTTCCAAGCCACGGTCAGATACAAGTACCCAAACCAAAGGTACTCATACCTAACGGATAAGGGTAGCCTAACCGTTCTAAGTGAATGTAGTTTTAAGAACAGTTCATGGTCGCATGACTACCCGGTCAAGTCAATAATATACCAATGCAGTACCTCAGTAGCGAGTCTCAACACCATATACTATTCCTCAGTATCGAGCGAGTCTATAGCATATAGTCTACCTATCGTTCCTCAGTAGCGAGCGAGTCTACGATAGATAGGGTGGTAGTCAACTTCCAATCATGTCCTCCCCGCCCAATGCCAACTCATAACTGCTAAGTCTTCTAGCATGCAATTCTATTAGTAGTTATTTCCTAACGCACGGCTTATACGTACTGGTGGCCAGCCAATCACGCATGTCCGAGTCCTATATGTGACTCACAACAACATGGTATATTTGTGTCAAGGCCTATGAATGCAACACACAAGGTGGTCCCTTAAATCTAGGTTTAATGTGTAAGAAAAATAATACATAGCAGGAAATATAAATGAACAGTAAGTTCTAACAGGTTATGCCATGTATCACAGTTTATTTTGCATAAAGAAAATAATGAACAATGCATGAAATATGAGCTAAATAAATAAACAGCAAATGGCAAGGTGTCTTGCCTGAGGGTGGTGCGAGATGTAGCAAAATCCAACAGTCATAATCGTCCACACGAAAGTCAAAATCCACAAGGAGCTCCAGATGCTGAAACAAACATCACGAACGAGTTTGGAATAAAAGATATGTCTAGAAAACGCCTGTCCAAAAGTTAAATTCTGGAACAGGGGCAAAATCATAATTTTGGGTCAAAACAATGTCCGCCGTTGGACCCGTTTTGCACCGAAATGCGTGCCAGTACCTACGGTCTCTAAAGTCGTCAAACTATATGTCTACGGGTCCAGTTTGAGGAGACGAACTCAACGGTATGTCCAGTTTTGGATTTCGATGAACCGTGCACAAATTCGCCCGTTAGAGCGAGTCGCGGGCCCGCCAAATAGGCGTTCCACTCGACCTTCTCAGAATCGGACCAAACATGGCATACAGGACCAAAAAAATGATACGGTCCTGCTGGCGCAAGTTTCATCTTGATACGACGAACGTACACGAAGTTATGGCCAAGTTTGCAAAAGGTCGATACGGGGGTATCTCGACGGATACGTACTGATTTCGTCGCGCACACGCAACGAAATTGAGTTTCGTCAGTTCCCACAAGTCGACAACATCTATACGCGCTTTTTGATGCGTATAGTGCACGACCACGTCGCCCGGTTTGTCGGGGCGTACGCCGTATCGGGCAAGTTTATCAAATTTTCACAGTTTTCAAAACAAGTTTTTCTGGAATTTTGACATCAACTAATTTTATGTACAATAGATGAAAAATAGTTCTACAAGAAGCGTTTAAATCTCGTATAATTTGTCTACGAGTTTGTTAAATTAGATTTTGAGATTACTCAAGTTCCAGCCGGAGATTTGTCTTCTAAAACAGGTACTTGGACTGATTCATTACTCTGTTTTTGTGCAGAGTTTTACTCGATTTTGGGTCAATTTTGTGGACAGGTTTTTCTACAATAAACGAAGCTAATACTGGGATCTCCTAGGGGGTCATATAGGCTCTGTGTAGGAGTTTACGGAATAAAAAATCGAGGAGTATAGACGAAGAAAGACGAATGAGAAGGGGGTACCTTGGCGGATGGCCCTGGCGGACTGCTGTGTTGCAGCGGTCGTCGCGGCTGTTCTCGCGGCAGTCCAGTAGCCGGAGACGGCGGAGGCAGGTCGTGGGGCTGGGCAGGGCTGCTTCGAGTTGCTCGGGGTTCACGATATCGTGGTTTGAATGAAAAATATCATCTGATCAAATCTCTTTATTTATATATATCTATTTTTTAAAGGATGCTTTTAAAATCTGAATTGGATTCAAATTTAATGAGTAGATACAGTTGGATTTGTATAGATTCCGAAGGGTTTGGGTCGTGGGAAATTTGGAGAAGGATTTGTTGAAGATTTGAGGGAATTTAAATCTTCCCTCGTGGTTTTGTTCTCTCGGAAAGGGGCCTTCGGGTTTGCTGGGGAATTAATAGGTGAACAGTGCAATGCACTGTTCAAACATTTTTTTTTTGGTTATTCCTAATGGCTTTCACGCAAGCTGCATGGGAACACCCAGCTCGGGTGCTGAACAAAAGCAGCGCTGACGTCAGCGCTGACGTCAACATAACTTTTTTTTCTTTTCTTCTTTTCTTTATTATAAAACATATATATATATATATATATATATATATATATATATATATATATATATATATATATATATATATATTTTATTTATATATATATATATATATATATATATATATATATAACTCAAAAATCTATTTAAATCCAAGTCACAATTTAAAATATTATCATACCAAATATCTAATATAATTAAACACATATACATATATATAAATTTACTTGATATTACAATCAATGCTAATAAATAACTAAAAGTAGATATTGAATTAATTCCTAAGAATACACTAATAAGAAAAATATAAAATAATAATAATAATAATAAAATAATTCCATGATGATTTTGGCGGACATACACTGCACCCCTTATCTGGGTCCAAAAAATTATACAATTATTAAACATTATTTAATAATAATAAAAACCCCATAAATTGCGTAAATTCATTTTGAAGACTTTTTAAATAAATCTAAAATAAAAAATAAATTAGGGGTTTTACAGTTTCGGAGCCAGATTATTTGGCCGATGTCATCACAGGTCATGTTTATTTGCATACTTTTCTAGCCATATGCTTGTTTGATTCTGGTGCATCACATAGCTTTCTGTCATTAGAATTTTTGCAAGAACACCATTTATAGCTACACCCACCAAGGAGATGAGTAGAGTAATGATGGGAGGCGGACCAGTACCCATTAGAGATATCTATAGATGTTCTATTACTATAACTGGGAGAGAGTTTGGGGGACGATTCTTTGTGATGCCACTTTTCGGATATGATATCATATTGGAAATGGATTGGCTTAGCTACGCTCATGCAGCTATAGATTGTCATGAGGGTAGTATTATGTTCAGTCCCCCAGGAACGACACCATTCAGTGTCAGGAGGACAGGGCCGGAGATCATCCTAGAGACGAACTGTTGTGCTACAGTTAAGGAGCTAGCACCGCCACACCCTATCATTGGGGAGTTTAGGGATGTATTCCCAGAGGATCTTTCAGGACTTCCGTCTGACAGAGATGTGGAGTTCACTAAAGATTTAGTATCGGGCTCATCACCAGTGTCCTGGGCTTGCTATAGAGTGAACCCCAAGGAGGCCGTAGAGATGAAGGAGCATATCGATGACCTGTTGAAAAAGGGTTTCATTCGATCTAGTGCTTCTCCATGGAGAGCACCAGTACTCTTTGTGCCGAAGAATGATGGCACAGTCCGGTTGTGCATTAACTATCAGGCATTGAATGCCATCACCATTAAGAACAAATATCCTCTGCCTCGGATAGATGATTTGTTCGACCAGTTGAGTGGGACAAAGGTGTTCTCCAGGATAGACTTGAGATCAGGTTACCACCAGGTGAAAGTTAGAGCTGAGGACATCCAGAAGACTGCGTTCAACACCAAGTATGGGCAGTACGAGTTTTTGGTGATGCCATTTGGTCTCACAAATGCGCCAGCTGTCTTTATGAACTTAATGAATAAGATATTTCACCAGTATCTGGATAAATTCGTCATGATATTTATCGACGACATCCTGATATACTCGAAGACGCCGGAAGAACATGAAGAACACTTACGGACAGTTCTGGGGATTCTGAGGAAGGAGAGGTTGCATGCCAAATTGTCGAAGTGCGAGTTCTTTCTCGACCGAGTGGAGTTTCTCGATCATTTGGTCACTGGAGAGGGGATCTCAGTGGATCCCAGGAAGATTATTGTCGTCGAGACATGGAAGGCTCCGACATCAGTTTCAGAGATTAGGAGTTTCTTGGGATTAGCAGGCTATTACAGAAAGTTTGTCCATGACTTTGCTAGAATAGCCGAACCTATGACGAAGCTGACTCGGAAGGACGTAGAGTACATCTGGTCAGAGGACTGCCAGACAGCATTTTAGGAGATGAAGAGGAGATTGACGACCGCTCCAGTTGTGACATTACCTTTAGGTTCTGGAGATTTCACCATTTACAGCGATGCTTCGGAAAAGGGGCTAGGATGTATTTTGCAGCAGCATGGAAAAGTGATTGCTTAGGCATCTAGGCAATTACGGACTCATGAACAGAACTATCCTACTCACGACCTAGAGTTAGCTGCGGTGATTTTTGCACTCAAGTTGTGGAAACACTACTTATACGGAGAGCGAGTAGAAATCTTTACTGACCACAAAAGCTTGAAGTATGTGTTCACGCAGAAGGAGATGAACATAAGACAGAGAATATGGTTGGAGTTGATGAAGGACTTCGACATCGATTTGCAATATCACCCCGGGAAGGCAAATGTGGTGGCAGATGCGCTGAGCAGGCATCCGATGGCATGGTATCTGATGATAGATCGACATTTGCGGGAAGATCTGGAGAAGCTCGGTATTGAGATGATTCAGTCAGGTCTGATGGAGCAGATCAAGGAGACTCAGTCTACAGATGAGAGCCTCCACAGACTCAGATTTTAGGCTTTAGCTGGATTGCTTGATGACTTCACAGTAGCAGAGGATGGATCCTTGAGGCACAGCAACCGGTTATGCATGCCGAAGGGTGAGCTTATAGAGACGATCTTGCAGGAGGCACACCGATCGCGATATTATATTCATTCCGGTGCCAACAAGATGTACCGTAACTTACGGGAACATCTTTGGTGGCACGGGATGAAGAGAGATGTATCTCGCTTTATTTCGAGGTGCCTAGTTTGCCAGCAGGTCAAGACGAAGCATCAGAGGCCAGCTGGTCTTTTACAGTCGTTACCCATTCCCGAGTAGAAGTGGGAACACATTACGATGGAATTTGTCTCAGGGCTTTCTCGTTCCCAAGGAGGAAAGGATGCCATATGGGTTATCGTTGACAAGTTGACGAAGTGTGCTCATTTCATACCCTTCAAGGTGGGACTCTCCACCGAGAAGTTGGCAGAGCTATACATGCAGCAGATAGTTCGCTTGTACGGAGTACCGGTGAGCATCGTATCAGACCGGGACAGCAGATTTACATCCCATTACTGGAAGAGCTTGCAGGAGGAGTTGGGCAGTCGGCTCAAGTTCAGTACAGCGTACCACCCACAGACCGATGGATAGTCCGAAAGGATGATTCAGACGCTCAAGGACATGTTGAGGACTTATGTATTGGACTTCGGCGTATCATGGGAGAGTTATCTTCACTTGGTAGAGTTTTCATACAACAACAGCTACCAAGCCAGCATCGGTATGTCTACATTCGAGGTACTATATGGACGACGATGCCGTACGCCTCTCTTTTGGGATGATGTTGGAGATAGAGTTATGCTTGGGCCAGAGATGATCACTGAGGCAGCAGAGAAGGTCAGGATGATCAGAGACAGACTCAGAGTTGCTCAGGACAGACAGAAAGATTGGACCGATGCTAGTCACAGACCGATGGAGTTCGTCGACGGAGATATGGTGTTAGTGAAGATATCATCTACCAGAGGGACGATCCGATTCGGACGAGGCGACAAGTTGAGCCCTAGATACATTAGATCGTTCGAGATACTCGGCAGGATCGGAGAGGTAGCTTACAGGGTTGCACTGTCACCCAACCTGGCAGGAGTTCACGATGTCTTTCATGTGTCTCAACTGAGGAGATACGTTCCCGACCCCAGCCATGTACTGGATCATTCAGAGTTGGAGATCGGATCGAGTCTTATAGTTACTGAGCAGCCAGTGGAGATATTGGACCGAAGGGAGAAGAGGCTGAGGAAAAAAGTCATACCCTTAGTCTGAGTAGCTTGGAGCTGTCATCTCTGGGAGAATCTACTTGGGAAAGGGAGTCAGACATGAGGAAGAGATATCCTTACTTGTTCGATCCACCAGCCGCGAGGGAACCATCCATTTCCGCTTGATACCTTAGAGGTTAGTCTTAATAGTAGACTTAGTCATTGTTCAAATTGCTTGCTATGTTGAATGTTTGTAGAGTCTTCTAGCCTTGTAAATTTCGAGGACAAAATTTTTCAATGAGGAAAGATTTGTAAGCCCCTGAAATTAGTTTATGTTTAAATTAGGATTTTTAAACCAAAAATGATTATTTTAGCCTTAAAATAATTTATTATAATTATTAGGAATTTTCTAGAATTTTTTAAAAAAATTTAAATGGTTTTTAAAGGCTAAAATATTATTTTACAATTTTAAAATTAGTTTTGTAATTAATTAAATTGTTTTAAGTCAGTTTGTAATATTAGAACTGTCTGTGCAAATTAGAATTTGCACAGAACACGGCGGGATAGGATTTGCAAATTGGGAATTTGTATTTAGTTAGGGCGGTGGGTTCTTCTTGTAAATTACATAGGGGCGGGGGTTTTTCTGCAAAATTACATTGACCACCGCCTTCGGCCTTGTCGTCCTCCCGACCGACTCGCCGTAACCCTAACCCTAATCCCTAAATTCGTGATCGAAACCCTAATCTAAGCCCCATTTCCGGCCAATAAAAACCCCCTCGACCAAAACCCTAACCCCATTCACCACCCCGACCGACATAGCCACCGACGTAGCCTTCTCTTCCCCGTTCGATCGTCGGAACCCTAGATCTATCCGAGCTGAAGTTCTAGCCGTCGTCGTCACCTCCGACCACCACCAATCGGTTCGTCTCAACGAGACGAACTCGACTATATTTTTTTTGACGCACCCTGACACCTCCACCGCCGTGTAGCAACCCCGACAGCCCCGTTCGTCGGACACGTACGTGTCATTCTTTTTGTGGTTCGTGTCGTGTCTCGTGTACACGTGTGTGAGGTCACCCAGTGTCGAGGAATCTAGTGGTGTGCTTGGACACGGGAAATTCGTGTCAATCACGGTGGACACAGGACTCAGTGTCGAGTTTATTTCTCGTGTCCCTAACTGTCCGGACATGAGTATTATTTAATGGGTTAACGGGTTTGATTTTGTGTTATTGGGTTTAAACCCGTTTACTAATGGGTTTGGGTTTGTCTACTGTTCATTGGGTCGGGTTTTGGCCCATTAGCCTATTGGGCTGGGTATATATGTATATATGTATATATTATATATGTATATATGTATATATGTATATATGTATATATTATATATGTATATATGTATATATTATACTGTTATATATTTTTTATATATATTGTTTATATATATATATATATATATATATATATATATATATATATATATATATATATATTAAACCGAAACTTTATTGATGAAATAGGCGCAAAATGACGAAGCCTATACAAGTAAGCGCGCTCAACACGACAAGACGAAAAGAAAACAAACAGCGCGAGATACGCACAAAAAGGAACCGGATCTCTACTGCAGCCGACAGGGGAAGCGCGAGAGACCCAAAAAATGGCCTAAGCAAGGGCCTCCCAAAAAGCGTTGGAGGCGTGAGAGCAGCGCCTCCTAGCTTTGAGAATTTGTCTGATCACCTCTCTGTACAATTGTGGAGGGAGGAGTTGGCGGCCTTCATATCTGAATTTGTTCATGTTCTTCCATAAGACCCAAATACCAGTGGCTACGACGATCTGATGTCCGTGGGAGCAGCTCCAACTGGCCAGGAGATCGTGGAAGCCCCCAGTCGGGGGGACAAGACTTAGTCTATTGTGTAGATTGAAACAAATCTGAATCGTCAGCTCCCCAGAAAGAAGGATGTGCTCTGTCGATTTCGATGTGTGCTCCACGCATCAGTGGCATCTAGACGCGAGGCTAAATCCGATAGATCTGATGTGGTCGTCCGTCGAAAGCTTTCGGCGTAATGCGTGCCAGATAAGGATAGACCATTTGATGGGTATGCAGGACTGCCAAAACTTAGTGCATGTGGTATTCGGCACGCCGTCGCCTCTGGCCACAATTCTGGCGGAAGCCAGCATAAAAGTCCCACACGGGTTGGGGGACCATCTCTACGTGTCGGTCATATCAGTGATCCACAGATTAGCTGCAAGAAGACCGTCGGCCGCCGACTGACCAAGCCAATCTCTGACCCTCCCCTAATTCTATCCGGAGCTGCCCTCCCATAGGTCCCTAATTTTGCACCCCTGCGGTGTTCAAACGTTGGGCTGTATTGTGTTTTCTCCTAACCACCATTCCTGACAGACTGATGAGCGTCCGTCGCCCAACTGAAGACGGATTAGAGGTTCTGCGATGTTGTGCCCCCTTATTATACGACGTCATGATGTCGAAGATCTGTTGTTGGTGACCGCCTCCGACAGATGGAAGAATCTGGAGTATCTAGCTCTCATGAACCTCGTCCATAACGAGCTCTCCGTCCGCAACTTCCACCACAGCTTCATGGAGCAAGCGTCCACGATGTGGGCAAGTCTGCAGAATCCTAGACCTCCTTCTTTAGTGGGTTTGGCCATGGTATCCCAACTGGCCCAGTGGTGTTTGTCCTTGCCGTCGTATTGACCCCAGAAGAACTTGGAGAAGAGGGATTCGAGGGAGTGGAGGACCTTCTTGGGAGGGGAGCAGACGGCCAGGGTGTACAACGGGATGGAAGAGAGTACGTGTTTGATAAGGATCATCTTGCCCCCTGGAGATAATGTTGTGTTATGCCATCCTGTGATCAGTTTGTGGATCTTGTCTACAAGGTGCTCGTATATTCCCGAGTTAGACTTTCTGTGAGCCCTTGACCCAAATTTTTTTGTAATATTTATTATTATTAATATTAAAAATCATTATTACTAGTTCAACCTTTACCATTATGCATTTATACCCTAAAAGGGGGTTTGTAAACAAAAAAAATCCTAATTACAACTAAGGGAGGCCCCTTTTTGCGAAATGCAAATACTGAGGGACCTTAGTGTAAAGTGTTAATTCAAATCACCATTGATAAACAGGGATTTAAACCCGGTATTCAAATCTTCCAATGGGCAAAGCCCTCTCTGGTATCATTCAAACACAAAACTCTCCGATTTAAATTCGTAAAAGAATATTAGAATTGTTATGGATAAATCCAAATATGATTCAAATTCAGTTCTCCCAAATCCTTTCCTTCTGATCCAGCCTAAAACCCTAGCTATATAAAGCAGAGTAGCTCCTCTACTACGAACCCTAAGGAAGTTGCTCATCCTCGCAAACTACTGGATTTTACTTCGAGACGTCCGCGCACCATTACCAATCTACGGGGACTCTTCGAGAGGTAAAGGTCTAAAACCTTCTTCCTACCTCGTATAACGCCACATGCTTAATAATTTTCCTAAGAAGAACTGGGTAAACATGGATTATTAGAAACTGGGTTCCCTTTTACTCATGTGTCAGTAAATTGGGTTCATATGGATGTGTCCTAGACATATGTCACGAGGGTTGAATGCAGGAGTATAGGTAAGCAGGACCATAAGTATGGGGCTGTACCATAGAGAGTTTGAGAAGATTATAGAGGATGTATACTAGCATAGCCTCTAGGAGTACCTGACCTGTCATATTCAGGAGACAGATTACCAGGTTGGTTGAATGTCATATACATGTGCTATATACCACCATATAAGTTTTGTACTGTATTATATATATATATATATATATATATATATATATATATATATATATATATATATATATGCAATGTATTATATAGATAGATGAACATGCATAGATATATAGCTATATATATTATATTTTTATACTGTTATTTGTAGTAGGAGTAGATATATGGGTAATTATCTCCTATTGTTAACTGATATGGACACCTATCAGAATTTATTAAACATGAGGATCAGCCATAGGCAATTGAAATTGGGTGCACTAGCCAATTCTAGAGTTAGAGGATAGTTATATCTCACACTGCACTGTAGAGATACATGTCCTTCATATATCAGACATCAAATGTCCTGCAATCATACTGCAGAATCACTCCTTTACATATATACATTGCCTTCCTATCACCTACATTGATTCAAACCCCATCAATACTTCAATGCATTACATTACCCAGCTGCACAGATTGTACCCTCCACCACACTCAAACCCTCTTCACAGGTTGCAGATCCCTCCTGTAGGCTATAGGGTGGGTATCAGTGATGCTTACATATAGGATGGTTTTCACAGGCCTGTGTAGAATGTACCAGACTGTATAAACATAGGCACAAGACCAGGAGTGCAGGGAGAATGGGTTGAAGTACACCTGAACACCAAGGAACACCATTACAAATAGATATCAGTGAACAGGTTGTATGGCCGGTACGAGTGTATGTAAGCACAGCCAGTAGGGACTGATATCAATTGACAGTATGGTTTTCCAGTAAAATAGAGTGTGCCATAAAGTATGGATAACATGGGATTGGATGTGTGTGTAGCACCTAGGCTAGACAGCAAATGGATGGTACATACAGGAGAGGGATGTCAGTGTAGAGCCTACCTACAGGTAAGGTCTTGATTATAGTACACAGGTAGGTGTCAGACAACATTAATGTTAGGACTAGAGAATATTAGATTGGGAGAGAGTCTCGAGTGAGTGTGGATAAATGTTCAGTCCACCCAAGCCCAATTGTTTCAACCTCTGTACACTCTAGTGTTCAGACACGATTATCTTGCATTTCCATATCATGCATTCCACATCCTGTATTACCATTGCATCTTTCCATATATGGGCAGGGTTTGGACATGTTACCATTGTTATGTCCCTCACTCCTTGCACTAGCAGACCCTTAGATTATGGTTCTGTTCCCTACATTAATCTTATGGTTCTATCCCTATGGTGAATTGGATCATGAGAAAATACATCCAGTCCATATACATAACTGATTGTTCAGTCCCTATATCCCTCCTGTTCAGATACATGACCAATTTGATACATGTCCATGTCATATAAATGTTTGACCATTACATTATGGTTCTGTCTACTTATCTTGTGTGCATTATCTATTTTGTACTGCAAATTTCTACTTTACTGACATGTCCATTGCATCTAAGATAATCTGCTGCACCTTTAGCTACTGCATATACCTGGGTTCATACCTCTGAGATAACCCAGGTCCATGACACACTATTTCAGACCCTGCATATAGGAGGTTGCAAGGCCAAGGGGTGCCTACATGAACCAGTATAGGAAATCCAGTGAACCCAATTACTTGAACCATTGTGCTTTCAGCCATATGAATGCTTGGCCCTGTATTATGCAGACCATTGCTTTTGTTCAAACCACAAGGGTGTATCAGTCCCTGAATATGGGGATCACTCCAGGATGTACACTGTTCAGAACACCCTTAATTAAGGGTATCAAATATATTGCAGTATCAGTTGTTATTTCAAACTGTGTATTCCATACATAATATATGTATCAATCCTAATAGGCCAAGTATAATAGAGTATCACTAGCTAGTACTAAAGCCTATGTAGACTAGAGGTTGGGACATAAGAAAGCTATAGGGTCAAGTACAGGTAAGAAGAAGGAGTATAACCACTATGTAGACCTGGGCACATGTGCTTTATTGAGTACTAGGACAGGGTATGTGTCCTACACCTAGTGACCAAGGTCATATACCTTTGACAGGGCATACTGTGGAAATTGTAAGGGGTGTGATGGGCATGAGCAGATTGGACAGTAGGATAGTTAAGTCCCAACTATACTTTTAATAGTTAATGGATAGGTAAGCCTAGGTTGGAGCCTGTACAGAATAGAGAAAGCCACACTTGTCTTCCCCTGCCAATTTGTGTAAGAATGGGACTAGATATAGGTTACAAGTACTCCTATCTAGGTATCCAGTTGTACCCAAACTGGTACATGCAAGTACCTACAACCTTGAGTGCAGAGGCAAGACAGATGTATGATAGTGGATCAAGGTCAAGAAGAGTATCGGAATAAAAGAAGGGATTAGACAGTATCAGTTAAGAGAAGGGACACCCAGGGTGTACTAGTGTGCATGATACTTCAGTTGATGCAATTAATGCACTGGTTGCATCTAAGGCATCAATTGGCCTTCTGAATGTGCTAATAACTGGATGTATGTCAGTGTACAGGATGTATACCAGGATGTATACCACTTGTATTGATATTGGTTTGCAGTTGTACAGGGTGTATACCAGGGGTACTGAATGTGTATCAGTTCTACCAGGTAAGGTGTCAAAATATGGGTAGGAGTACAACATTAGCAAGAGACAGGGCTCCAAGTACAAGAAAAAGGAGTATGGCTGGAATAATAGCATTAGATGCATTAATACACTTGCTTCAGGGGATACATGAAGTATCAGTTGACACATTGGAATGTTAGTAACAGGGGGGTGTTTCCAGTTAGGGTAGTAGATAGTACCTATAAAGGCAGTACTAGGTCATTGAGGGTACTCTATTTTGGGATAACAACAGTATATACTGCTCTACAGAAGCCAAAGGGAGGTTTGCCTACTGCACATTGCATGAAACAGTTTGGTTAAGCAGCAATCAGTGCCTTGGGATGGACTAATTTGGTGGAAATAGTGTCATAGAGTCACATAACCTATGTGTGTGGTGTGTTAGAGTAAAATATAATTATCAGAATTTAAGTTACGCAACACCTTGAGCTGTGTGTCAAGGAAGTATCAAGAGGGGTAGAGTTGAGTATAGGATACTAGAACCAATTTAGGAAAAGATGTTGCAGCCACTATTTTAATTAAGGAGCTTGAGTGAACACAAAGGCAGTCCCAACACAGAACCTTAACAAAACCATGACTAGCCAAATACACAAACTCTCCATAAGAGTCAACCTAGATAACTAACAAATGAATATATAGACTAGTATTACTTTTGATGTATGTTGACAGTAGGTGTATGCTACAAACAGGTTACTTAGACTCCGACTCAGCACTCGATCAGTACTCGCAGCTCGGGACGACAGGCAAGTGCATATACTGATTGTTACCGTTTTTGATAGTTTCCTTTACATGCTATCCATATGTCCTACTGCTTGTGGATACGATCGTCACATGGGATAGTATCATGAATTTATTTTATATCTTGATTGCCTTTACATGCTTACCTCACCTGCGATTGATTCCATGAGTACTAGTTGGGCGAGAAAATATCTTAGTAGACGTGTGAACTACCCAATCTATCCCCAAAATGTCTATTCTTGACTGATAGCAGCTGCACACGACACGTGCAGGGTGCCGGATTTACCCTTTAGCCGTTCACACGTCGAAATCGATATTTCAATGCACGTAGATAGATAATATTCCAACTATTTTATGATGTTCTTCACCACTTGCCATGCTACCATGATTTTACATATTGCTTTCTAGTAGCTATATTCTCATTGATAGAGTTTCATGCCTTTTCCTTTGTACCATGATGCTAGTTACTTTCTAGTTTGATTCTCATATGTTATATACATGTTTAGCGATTCTATTGTGTATCGGATAGTTGTCATATGTGTACTTGTTCCATTCCTGAGTGGAAAACCAACATTTTAGGTGATGAGTTAGAGGAGTTCTGTACTACTTATTATGAGCAGACTGAAGACCCTGATTTGAGCATGCAGGAAGACTTTGATGCGGGACTACCCTCCGCATGAGACTTTTAGCTAGACATTATGCCATAGAGCACGAGTTGCTTATAGAAACTCTTTTCTTTATTGTATTTCATTTTATTTGTGGATTATGAGAGTTGAGTAGTAGACATCCTTTTTGTACATTTTGGTTATATTAAGATTATTTTATCTACCATATTTTGGTCTCTACATTTTGTGATCTCTCTTCAGTTATTGGTTTGTTTCTCTCATCATGGTCATTGTGTATATAATTTCTTGTTGTGGACTGATATGCAAATTTGGTCTTTTATGGAAATCTATAAACTGTGTGGTTGTATTTGATAAATTATGGAGATGATTAGACAGCGTTCTACCGCCGATACTGCGGCGTAGGCTGGACGTACCCACGGCTCATGCCCAAATATTGGGTGCAGGTCGTGACACTTTTCGTACTCCAGCGAGCAGCCCAAGTAAAGGAAAGGCGGGTAGGCTGTGCCGAACGAGGTTATGTTGGAGAGCAGGGCTGAGCGGGTTCTGTCAACTTTGTGATGGATATAGATGACGCTCTTGTTGTTATTGATGCGTTATCCGGAGCATGTGGTGTATCTCACGATCATACTAAGAACCACCTCGATCGATCCGATGTCTCCAGAAGAGAAGATAAGGATATCGTCAGCGTACGCCAGGTGAGTGATAAGTGGACAGCTAGTTGTGGTGTGAAAGTGGTGAAAACCGAGCATTTTGGACATGCTATTGAGGCTTCTGCTGAGAGCTTCTGCCGCAATGATGAAAATGGTAGAAGAGAGGTGGTCCCGCTGTCTGACCCCGCGAGTAGATCGGAAGAACCCCCGCTGCCTGGCCATTGATGACGGTGGAAAACTATGCATTGTTGATAGATCTGAATATGATGTCAATCCAGGATTCGGAGAAACCGAAAGCCCTGAAGACCCAGATCATGAATTGCCAGTCCAGGCGGTCGTATGCCTTCTCCATATCCAGTTTGATGGCGATGTTCCCCCCTCTAGATGGGAACTTCATACATGTGATCATCTCTTGTGCGAGGAGTATGTTGTCAGTTATGTTTCGGCCTTTAACAAATCCGCTTTGCTCTTCGGAGATGATCTTGGGGAGGAGATTGGACATCCGGTTGGCCACGATCTTCGATATGATCTTGTTGGTGAAGGTGCATAGGACGGAAGTCTTTGAAGGTTTCCGGGTTGCCTTTCTTGGAGATTAGGATGATGTTGGCGCAAGAAATGGAATTGGGATATCTCGCCCCTTGGAAAAAGGCAATAGTGGCCTCCAATAAGTCGAATTTTAAAATGTCCCAACAAGCTCTGAAAAAAATGCCATTGAAGCCATCAGGCCCCGATGCACTGTGTTCATTTATGGACCAGACAACCGCCTTGATCTCCTCCTCCGATGTAGTGGCCAACAGGGTCTCATTCTCGCTGTCGGTGATGAGGGATGGGATTTCGGACAGGAGCGTAACGTCTTTTACGACAGGCTCTTTAGTGAAAGGTTAGAGTAGAAGTTCTTCGCCACCGCCTGGATACCTTCCCGGTCGACCACCAGGGTGCCATTATCGTTGTAGATCCGGTGTAATTTTAGTTTGTTTCTGCGACCTTTGACGCACGCATGAAAGAACCTGGTATTCCGGTCACCATCGAAATCCCAGGTCAATATGGCTTTTTGCCTCCAGAATTTTGTTTCCACTTTCAGCCTGGATTTAAGAAGCGCTCTGGCAAGGTTGAGCAAGGCGCGGGCAGCTGGAGATTTGTCAATGGCAAACGAGGTCTCGGCGCGAGTGACGTCGTCTTCCGCCACGTTAATAGCCTCGAAGATGTCTCCAAAAGCCTATATATATTTTTTTCTTTTTTTTCTTTTTTCTTTTTTTTTTACTAATTTATATATATATATATATATATATATATATATATATATATATATATATATATATATATATATATATATATATATATATATATATATATATATGTATGTATATATGGTTTTGTGCTATATTTAATATATGTAAATTTACATGTTATTTTATTATTAGTAAATATTATGGCTAAGTATATTTTACTGCATTACAATATTATTATAATATTTTAATATAGATATGTCTTTATATTTAATTTTGTATTTTATGTATTCTGTTAGTTAAGGCCATTTAAGACCAGACCTAGCATGGATTTTGTGGACTTAAATGAGTTTAAATATATTCAAGGCCTGTACAAGTCATATCGGACTTGATTCATGGCTTTGGGTTTCGTATCTGGACTTCGGTTCAATTTCGTATACGTGGATAAATATATTAAATAATTATTTATTTATTTTTAGAAACTGTACCTTACTGTATTTGAATTTTTAGATAGTATATAAATGCTGTAGAAATCTTGAAAAATTGTATTTAAATACTATGTTAAATTATATAATTTAATATAATTTTTTCAGGATTTAATTTGTATATTTGCCATTTTATAAAATAGGAAAACAGAACTCATTTTCAAAGTACTTGTGATTACTGATTTTTAATAAATATCTATATTAGTTTATAAATTCTAGAAAAATTAGTATAAATTTCTATAATTAACAAGGATCATTTTAGTATGTATTTTATATATAATTAAGCTTTTTGCCTATCTTAATAATTGTTGGAACATAGTGTACAGTCTGAATTATTAATTTAATAATTATGTCTTGTGAAGTTATATGTGATTTTGGGCTATTTTAGTATTGGGACCTTTCCCTACCTTAGTATAGAGACCCTAAAAGGTTGGTTTAGGTATTGTGTCACCCCACATTGGTCTCCTATGCTAAAGTCATCATTTGGCTAGGTGTCCAGTCAGAAAGTCGTGTCACACCACTAGTGTCCTAGTATTGAGCTTAGTATAAAAAACTAAGATTGTATATCCTTTTTTTCAGTGACAGGACACCGGATATCTATAGCTTCATATACATACCTTGCTTTGCATAAGACAAGTACCCCTACAAACTTTATTTACTGTATATGATAATAAACTGTGAATGAATCATATTAAAATACTGTTTCTTGAACTGCAAGTCATATATTCACATGCTTTATACTGCTCCCAGTATCTTTCACATGTTTTAAACTGCTCTCGTATCTCTCACATGTTATAGCTTGGGTTATGAAAAAACTGATAGTTGAGTACGTGATCATGCCCCCTTCTCCTGTACGTATGTACCAAGCAAGGTCGCATTTTATATGCATACCTTATCGTAGGCCATTATCCCGCATTTCTGTATGTATGTACACCTATGCTTGTAGACTTGTACGTACGTACATTTTATTACATGTTGACTTGTACACCGGTATATTTTATACCTATTGACGATCACGTGCCTGCTCCAGTTTTAAATATTACATGTACATCTGTCGTCATGATAAATGTATCCTTAACATAATAGATTGTGATATGCCATGATTTCCTATTATTACATTTTTGTTTTATTCCATGCTCCGTATATTTAGTTTATAGAATCAGTACTTGCTCCCATCCTGACAGGATAACGTTGTAGGTATACTTACCGAGGAGGAGTTGCTATGTGATTCCTATTATGGGGTCACCATCGAGGATCAGGCTTTACTCCACGAGGATGTACCTATAGAAAAACTCGTCTAGTTTGTTATTTTAGTCGTTCTGGACTTAGAGAGTAGGACTGTCTAGACTATGTATTTTGTTACTGGACCTGTATCCAGTTTTATATTTTGGTTATGTATTTTGAACATATTCGTATGCTAGATGATTTTGTGTTTGTGATGATTTTCTTCAATATGATAAATGGAACTGTTAGCACACTTTGATCTAATATTGTTTACTTTTAAGAACAGCTTACTACGTTATAACTCAAGCGTAGGCTGGACATGACTCGGCCCGGCCCAACAATTTGGGTAGCGGGTCGTGATAATAGGTGAGCATGCTACTTTCTTATATGTGCGATCACTGGTGTTACACACCACTTGGGACTATCTCAACGGCATTTTAGCCCGTTCAGTCTAGGTTGCAAGCCTGACTGACGGTCACGATTATTCATTCCCCCTAGGTCGATTCGATACCGATACCCCTGATACCGATTCAAGAAAAATTAAACTTGTGCACAAGCTGTCCATGACCATGCCAATGCGTGAACAGTTTAATATATGTAAACAGATTTGTATAGCACGGACAGTATTGAACGGCATTATCATTTCTTCTAACTCATACAACGATTCATTTTCCCCAAGGCCGTACTTCTGATTTAGCGTCCCGTAGGCATCAAATTTTCTGAGGCATCATAAGCCACAATCGACGTTTCATATTATTTTGCAACACGTGAAATAGTCTATCTTTTTACTAGAACCTTAAACTTTCTCATTTTGGTGCGAAACTTATATTTTCAGAATAGATACTCTAAATCGATACATTTTTCCCGAGTTCTTGATCTTAGTGGATTGGCATGCATTTAACTTGGCATCGTCGATTTAAATAAGTTCGAGGCAAAGAAATTTCGTTTGCGGGACAGTGTAGAAAATTAAGAAGGGACCGAATCACCCACCAAGTATTTTGATCGTGCCGACCGTCGAAGCACTTCGCAACGTTCAAGCTTTAGTTACGCAAGCTCCTGCAATGGCACCAACACTTAGTCAGAATTCTTTCTTTAATCCTTCGTTTCGAAATTAATGCATTCAAAAATGACACAAAAACACATTCACCAAAACTAAGCGGCAAAAGCTCCAAGAAAACCATACAGCAGTTCAGTCCCGTCGAAGGGACTCTTATATAGAGATCACTCACCGAGATGCAGCCTGCTGCATCTAGGACTTATTTCAATAGAAGTCGTTCCATTAATTGGATCGATTCTCGTGACATTCGTCCAAATCGATTTGATCGATGCCGCAAGGTGTTATCGTTTACCAAGCTCAGCGATCGATTCAGATGGCCGTCTAAGTTCCCGACCGATCTGACTCAGTACAAGCATATTACGGAGTCTGCCGCCTATCGAAAGCGGGACACTACATACAATAGGCATTGCTCTAAATTTGGAATCTAATAATGTTGGTGTTGTATTAATGGGTGATGTTTTGATGATACAAGAGGAAAGTTATGTAAAAGCAACAAGAAGAATTGCTCAGATACTTGTGAGTGACGCTTATTTAGGCCGTGTTATAAATGCTCTAGCTAAACCTATTGATGGAAGAGGTGAAATTGTAGCTTCTGAATCTAGGTTAATTGAAGCTCCTACCCCAGGTATTATTCCGAGACGTTCTGAATATGAGCCTCTTCAAACGGGGCTTATTGCTATTGATTCGATGATCCCTATAGGACACGGTCAGCAAGAATTAATTATTGGGGACAAGCAGACTGGAAAAACAGCAGTAGCCACAAATACGATTCTCAACCAAAAAGGAAAAACATGTAATATGTGTTTATGTAGCTATTGGTCAAAAAGCATTCTCTGTGGCTCAGGTAGTGACTACTTTCCAGGAGCGAGGGGCAATGGAATACACTATTGTGGTAGCCGAAACAGCAGACTCACCTGCTACATTATAATACCTTGCCCTGTCACGACCCGGTCCCAATTTCTTGGGTCGAATCAGATCATGCCCAGCCTGTACCGTTGTTGAGACGGCGGCAGTAAGCTGTATCACTCATGCAGGTAAATAAAACAACACAGTCTAATTGCCACAACTTTAATAATTCGAATAGTTTAAAACTTTTTACAATAAAATAAAAAATACATCTGAAGTACATTGCTTTCCACAAACATCATGAATTATAAAGAAGAAGAAAAATCTAGGCAACCAGCTCATCAGTCTCGAGATCATCGTCCTCTAGTTGGGACCTCGGAAAATATCGCGGAACAAAGCCTCATCAGTGATACCTAAAATGTTGGTTCTCCAGTCAGGAGGGAGCAAAGTACAATTCATGCTAATCTTGACAATTAATTTAACAATAAAATCATGCACTTTTAAACAGTTTAAAGATGAACAGTTTTGAAACAATACAGTACAGTGATGTGAATAAGCAATGTATATGACCGGCTTGGGTTACAGTAGTATCTAGCGATACGGTATGGCTTGTCCCCGTGTGAAGAGGGGAAAGCTAATACAGTCAGTTACAGTAATTTGGATGTGGTCATAAACATTACTCTACTCCCCCAGTCCCCAACAGTACAGTCAATACTCCCGAAGGAGTTCGTGTTTGAATAGTGGTTTAAAATTGCAGTGAAGTGATTATTAAATAATTGTAATCAACATAAATGTACTTGCCTTTGTTTTAGAATGACTGGATAGACGAGTCGGTACCGAGGAGGAACGTCAGGTGTAACTTCGAGTTCCTACAGTTGAGAACTCGACTTAGAACCTTGAATAACCAGACTAAGTGTGCTAGTTGCAATCTCTAGTAGTAAATCCTAGTCAGGTTTTAAGTTGTATTAATTTACAGCTAACGATTACGTCGCAACTACGTGCGTTGATTAAACCGATTAATTTGGTTATTTGGAAATAATAACAAGGACCAATTAACTTTGGAAAACTTTGTGTTTTTGTAATATATTTATAAAATTATAGTTTCTTATAGTGATAAATCATGAACTAGTTATTTACTAATATTTTATCCATTTAATTAATTCTTGATTAATTATAAAATTACGCTCTAACTACGATTTATACGTCTAATCAAAATACCACCCAAGATCAACATCCACCCAGAAAAATAAAGTAAAACCTACGCTAAACAATACATGGGCACAGCTAATCATCCTAGAGTTATGGGCTTATGCCCGGTACAATTCTTTTTACATAAAAAAATAAGAGGAAACGATTAAGTTACTAAATAAAATGCAGTAATTAAATAACTATAATAAATAGCTTAACTATTAAATAAAAATAATTTAAAATATAAGTTGGAGTCTCAGACTCGGTCCAACATCAAATCTAGCTAATACCTCAACGCCCGGTCGGACCGGTGCGTTTGCATTTCGCCAGGGCCCACAGACCGGTACGGTCGTCGCCCGAAAAATTAGTTTTAAAATTCATTATTTCGAAACCAATTTTGAAATCAAATTAAATAAAGTTTTGTAAAAATTTGGGCAGCATTTCCTCTATTTCGGGACAACCCAAAACTGGGAAATGCGCCACAAAACCTGCAATTGTTCCAACCAAAATAATAATCCCGAAAATATAACCACCGAAAACCAACCACAGAAATAATTTCCAACCACAGAACCTTCCCGAAATACCCGGAATTTCCGCAATCAAACAACAACATAAAAATCTCAGCAACCACATCACAAAAATCTCGCAAACCAACCACACCAAAAGCTAACGTAGCTAACCGAATCTTCTACGTAGCTAACCGGATTTCCCAAAGGAAAACCGGGGACCGATTATCATCATAGACTCTACGGGAGGGACGAACTACTATGATTAACAGGAAAATTTACCGAGAGGCTCGATGACGGAGTCCGAAGGGTGGCCTCGGACTCGGGACGCGCCGTCATGGACTCGAGAGTCTCCGGACAGCGTTACGATGTGCTGCGAATGTACGGGGAAGCTCAGACAGGAGGATCAAGGCAAGGGCAATATGCGGACAGCGGATCAGGGAGCCGTCGAGCCACGGGAAACGGGGACAGCCAATGGGCACCGCGGAACTTGACGACGCTGGAGGCTCGGGGTCGGCCGGGGACGGATCTGAACAGCGGGGAAACGAGGGTGCCGAAGCTCGGGACAGCGCGGGGAGATCCGCGCGCTGGAGGCGGCGCTCGGCCGAAGTAGGTCGGGCCGCGGGGACAGAAGGGGCGCGGTCGGCTCGCCGGAGAAGGGGACTCGCGCGCTGGTGGCGCGGGAGAGGAGCCGCGGGCGGCGGGGAAGCCGGAGAAGGTCAGCGTGGACAGGGACCGCGCTCTGGGCGGTCAGGGTCGCACGGTGGGGAGGCGTCGGCCTCGGGGAGAACGCACGCGCGCCGGAGGGGAGCTCGGCCGCGGGTGAGGATTTGGGGGGTTAGGGTTAGGGCTTGGGTAGTTTCTCCAGAGAGGAGAGCTCGATGAGAGAGAGATTTGAGCTAAAGGGGTTCTGTGAGGAAAATAATGAAGAAGAGGTTTGTTGTTTACTCCAGAGGGAAGTTTCCTTCTGTTGACGAGAAGAGAGAGAGGTGAGATGATGAATACGTGGGAGTAAGGGAAGTTATAATGGGAAGAGTAGTGGGGGTGTTACATTGGGGAGACAAGTGGTCAGGAGAGAAAGGGGGAAAACGAATGGGTAGCAGTTTACCAAGTAGTGGAAAAGTTGCTGGTCCTTCGGGACCAGCCTAAATAAATTTTATTTTATTATTTTTTTTTATTATTAATAGGTAAACCGGGTCAAGGATCAGGATTGAGAAAATAGATTAAAGAATGGGCTCGGGCCTGGGTCTGGGCTCGAAATCCAAAAATCCAAGTTGTTATAATTTTTAAAAATTCTTTTTCACCCAAAAATAATTAATAATAATATTTAATAATAATAATTTTGAAAACGTTAATTAATAACACAAAAATTCTATTAAATAAATAAATACAAAAATGATGGGTTTCACATGCCCCTTATACGGGAGCAGCTTTGGCGGAATATTTTATGTATCGTGAACGACATACTTCAATAATTTATGATGATCTCTCCAAATAGGCGCAAGATTATCGCCAAATGTCTCTTCTATTTAGAAGACCTCCTGGTCGTGAAGTTTATCCAGGAGATGTTTTTTATTTGCATTCACGTCGTTTGGAAAGAGCTGCTAAATCAAGTTCTAGTTTAGGTGAAGGAAGTTTTACTGCATTACTAATAGTTGAGACTCGGTTTGAAGACGTTTCAGCTTATATTCCTACTAATTTAATTTCCATTACGGATGGAAAAATATTCTTATCCGCCGATCTATTCAATGCCGAAATTCGACCCGCTATTAATGTAGGTATTTTTGTTTACAGAGTAGGATCCGCAGCTCAAATTAAAGCCATGAAACAAGTAGCCGGCAAATCAAAATTGGAACTAGCTCAATTCGCAGAGTTAGAAGCATTTGCTCAATTCGCTTCTGATCTCGATAAAGCTACTCATAATCAATTGGCAAGGGGTCAACGATTACGTGAGTTGCTCAAACAATCCCAATCAGACCCTCTTACGGTGGAAGAACAGACAGCTACCATTTATACTGGAGCGAATGGATATCTTGATCTGTTAGGAATTGGACAAGTAAAGAAATTTCTCATTCAATTACGTAACTACTTAAAAAATAATAAACCTCAATTCCAAGAAATTTTATCTTCTACCAAGACATTTACCGAGCAAGCAGAAACCCTTTTGAAGGAAGCTATTCAGGAACAGATTGAACTGTTTCTACTTGAAGAACAAGCATAAATTTATCATTCTTTTTCTTAGTACAAGAGTAATCATTGAGAGAGAAATATTTCTTATTCGAATCATTCAAAAAAGATTTCTTGGGATAGACATTCAAAAAATATATATGAAGAAAAAAATTTCCGTCGGATCTAGACAATCTTATTTTTTTGGACATGAAGAAATAAAGAAGCTACTGTACTCTTTACCTGCTTATGCATTCATAGCACAAGACTTTACTACTCAAGCTGCCTTATATACTCATCACCAATAAAGTTTTTGATCAAAATATGAAAAAACCGAAAGACCCCTTAACTCATCACCAATTAGGGTCTTTCTGCTTATACGAAAAATTTTGTCCTGTCGGATCTGGACAATCTTATTTTTTTGGCCATAAAGAAATAAAGAAGCCACTGTACCTTTTACCTGCTTATGCATTCATAGCACAAGACTTTACTACTCAAGATGCGTTATATACTCATCACCAATACATCGCAGGATTCATCATGACAGGAGCTTTTGCTCATGGAGCTATATTCTTCATTAGAGATTACAATGCATGAACGTAATGCTCACAACTTTCCTCTAGACCTAGCCGATGTCGAAGTTCCATCTATAAATGGATAAGATTTATGTATTAATGACTACGAATCATTGAAGGATCCATGCCCGATATCTCGTTTTAGTAATTATCATCGTTGAAGGTCACAAATTGGCACATACAATTTATCGAGTTATTAAAATTGGCACATACAATTCGCCCCGTTGCTTCCGTATTAATGTATACGAATCGTTGAAGGATCCATGTCCAATATCTTGTTTTTTATTGATCACAAATTGACAGAAACAAGATATCCAATTATAATCGTTGAAGGTCACAAATTGGCACATACAATTTTCCCTATCGCTTCTCGTGGATTTTCATAACCTTGCTGCGCAATGATGGGATATGCATTTGAAATGGATGCTCGAGTTATTACATGTATCATGATCAATATAGAAATAGATCGAGTCATCTGTTCCTTTACCTAAGAAAAAATATTTCTATTTTCATGGTACAATCATTGATCCCGAAATTTCTACAATAAATTAGATAGATAGCTAGCATAGTTCCCTATCCACAAATCTGCCATTGTACGAAAATAATTGTACTGGAATATAGGATGAATACCTTGAAGAGGTAGAAATATAAAGAATAAGTAAAATGCTTTCTTTATACACGTTATACACGAAGAAAAATTTCGATTTGATTGATATCGGGAGATCAAATAAGTTCTTCTTTCATTCATAGAATTATATATATATATATATATATATATATATATATATATATATATATATATATATATATATATATATATATATATTTTGAAGCAAAAAAAAATATATATATTTTGAAGCAATGGGTAATTGTGGCGAACTCGCCTCCACTGGGGCTCGAACTTTGGGTCGCATGCATCTCTCTTAACCACTAGGCTAGAGGTCATTTGCAATATATATATATATATATATATATATATATATATATATATATATATATATATGAGGTACTTTCTTAGATAACTAGAATCAAGACATTATAGAAACAATATTATTTTGTCTTTCATTCTTTGGGATTTCCACTACCAAAATAAGTCACTTTAGCGACGTCATCAAACGTCGCTAAATGAAAAAAAAACGTTGCTAATTTAGTTTAGCGACGAATTTTTCTTGTCACGTATATCCGGGTCACTAACACAGGATACGTCGCTATTCGTCGCCATGGCGACGTATATTTGGTGCTTTGTTTCGAGACTGGGGCTCAGCGAAGGGCGCAAAACGACGTTTGATGGCGCGTTGGTGTTTTTTTGCACTCATTTTTGCATGAGTTGTTGCAGGGTTTATGCGGCAACACGACAGAGAAGCAGTGCGGGACCCTCCATGGAGATGTTGCGTGAGATTGCATTGTTTGGCTGATTAGGAGGTTATTTGGTTTAAACCGTTCCTTATCTTTTGGGATTCGGAGAGGTGATAAAGAACATTCCAGAAGCTTAATACACTGAACTTGCTGCATTTTTTGGAGCAGATTGTCGAAAGGAACTAATCTTGCTTTGAGCAACGATGATCTTCATCACCCTAGCAGAAGTTATTTCTTTTTTTTATTCTTTATGTTCATGTTCTATCTTAGTAGAGAAACAACGATTGCAAAGGGAAGAACAGTTTTCATTTCCACCATTTTCTTGTTGCAAGCTTTCTAGTTCATTAAATAAGTTTGTAAATCTGTATTTTCATATAAGTTGTGGTCAGTTCTAAGATCATCTTTTGATTGCATAAGTCCAGGGTTGCGGCAATCACTTGTGATCTTCCATTTTTTCACGTACTTGAAACCAACTTTGTAACCTCAGCAATAACATTATATTGCATTGATCTACATGAAGTCCCTAGGGCCGAAGAGTACAAACCTTCCTATATGCATAGTTTGGATGCAAAGTCACCCCTACATTACTAAAATCATATCATAGAATTTAAATCCTCTTTGTAGCATTCGCTATCGGACAACCCTAACTAAAACACCAATCATGAAAAATAATGTTTTTGATAATTCAGGGTTAGAATCAATGTTCAATCCTTATAAATAATCTAGAATGGCTTAGAATGACAATTAGAACTTTTAAGAAAATTTTAGGTACTTTTCGTAACTAAAATAATTAAATAATAATCTAATTACTTCTCCTACTATTTATTAGGAAGCCCAAGGCACCAGAATAGTCCCAAACTTGAAATTATTTTTTTTAAGTTCCTGATAGCGCAGTATGTTTTTTAGTATTTTGTAGATTTTTTTAATTGATTTGATATTATTTTAAGAGTCTAATTGACTTAAAAAGTAATTATTAGTCAGTCACATGGAGTGCAGGGGCACCCATGTGCATATTTGGGGGCACCCACAATCCTCCAATTGACTCGAGCAACCCCACCTTCCCCCTCCCCCCCCCTCCCCCCCCCCCCCCCTCCCCCGCCCCCTTCTCCCACAAGCAACAATCCCCCAATGGACTCGAGCCAACATGTCACTTAGAAGAGAGTATGGGGTGGCCCATATATCACCAACTCACACATTTCACACCCAAATTGATTTGATTCTTTGGATATGCTATAATTCAATCATAAAATTTGATATTTTTAGGGTTTTCTATAAATATAGTTTTGTTTTTAGGATTTTTTTTTTTTTTGGATAACTTAGAAGGATTTGTTATGCGAATCCAACAAGGTTATGTTGATTCCCAAGACGAATTTCACTTAATTTCCAATGTCCTTTTAATCCGATTTTTCTTTTGAAAGTCACATGTTCACATATTAAACTAAAATTCATTTTCGGTATATTTTAGAATTTGAGTAGTTAATTTCTGAAAATCATTTTCTAAACCATGTTCTGAATGGAATATATCTCAATATTTATGACATAACTTTTTTTTTTGCCTAGAACTTGTTTTGTGTCACGCCCCAGAACCAGAATACTGGAGAGCGGGGGCAGACATAGCCAGCTACGTATAACGGAATGGAATCCACACCGCTATACGGTCACGACTGTCTAGATATGTGAGGGTTTCACTACAATCCATCAGTCTCTTAAGGTCATAAAATAGCCTATTGTCTCAATCTCAACCAACTAATAATAATCACAAGATATCAGATCTCCAAATATACAATTGTAAGGCGTCCCAAACATTACATATCCAGATGATCATGAAGCTAGTCGTTACAAAATGTGAGGACTAGCAAGAGTTCAGTCATATATGATCAACCCCCGGGGCTTGTCAATCATGTTACAATCCGTAGGCAGACAGTAAGTAAGTACAATCGAGCTAACACTTGCTCGTCGGCTAAACGCCTCAAAAGAATAATTTACAATATTACAGTGGGAGAACAAAAGAAACCCACTCGATGCCCTGGTTACGCCTGGTGACCACCATCGGGCTGGAAGACAGGTAGATCCTTTGCTGCTGCTCCGGTATCTGACCACACAAAACCAGCTGGGTCAGACCCCAGGAAGAGCAAGTGCCACAAAGGAGGCCACAAAATAAGAACCAAAGCCAGCAAATTAGCACAATAATATAATTACATAATAAGAGACAATAATTTAAGAAAAGTATGATGGGTAAATATAAAAGACAATCTTGCATAGAATCACTAAAAGACAGGACATATGGAAAAGCATGACAGGATGATATACGATGAGATAACCATGGGACTATTCAGATAGCTAGGT
Source organism: Iris pallida (assembly GCA_029216955.1). Classification (NCBI taxonomy): domain Eukaryota; kingdom Viridiplantae; phylum Streptophyta; class Magnoliopsida; order Asparagales; family Iridaceae; genus Iris; species Iris pallida. The sequence goes on along the minus strand of JANAVB010035817.1, from coordinate 12,089,019 downwards.
TACAACCCGTAAACCAAACAAGGACCGGGGTTGTAACCCTTCGTCTGAACGGAACTTGGTTTCTCTCACCATTTATCGGCAAGATAACTATAAGAAATCAGGTCAAGTAACAATCTGGAGTGACAATCATTATAGTGATAATCTGGAGTGACAATCATTATAGTGACAATCTCTCAGTCATTCTGGTACAATCTTACAATCAATCAATTCTAGACACCTATACTGGACTAGACTCCATCCAAGCAATCACGGCCAATCATTGCCTCCGGCTTTCTACATTAACTAACTAGGGTTATCACAATCCTAGTTACTAGCAAGATGCAATGAGATGCTCCAAGTAGTCACAGGCCCTGCAGCTATCCAGGTTATCCAGGCAATCATTATAGTGACAATCTGGAGAGTACAATGCATTATAGTGACAATAGAGTTCAATCATTTAAGTGACAATGGTGGGTGCCCCACATAACAGTGGGCTGGAAATGTGCCCTACTCGTCGGCAGGCTACAAGTCCAATCATTTGCGGCCGGGATAACGGAATCGCCTGTAACTGGAGAACATCTCTTCATGACTAGTGAATTATACTAATCATTAACCTTAGTCCAATTTAGTAGGTACTCCTGACCGTGGTACTCAGGAGTCCCCTCCTAGACATGATGCAAGACATGACTGGATTATTTGTACAAGCACAATCGCCCACGGTGTCAGGATTAATTATACAGGTCATGTCATGTCAGGTAGCCGTCGCAACAGCTATTCAAGATGTATCAGGTCAGGTTATCATATCAAGTGTACTAGTCAGGAGTGCACCACGACGGGCCACTTATCAGGTCATGCTCAATTATCAATTCCAAACATATCCAGTAAATTCGTGATTATCAAGTTCAGGACAAAAGGCGTAAGGATATAAATGGGCGTAAAATATCTAATAAAATATCAATATACAGGACTATAGAAGAGCCAAGCTTAAAGAATTAAGACCAAAACTCCAAGAGCCAATGGGTTAAGCAAGGGGTCAGGGGGCAGCATACACAAAAGTCACGCACGCTCAAGGGGAGCAGCGTACATAAAAAGTCACGCACGCTCAAGGGGAGCAGCGTACATGAAAAGTCACGCACGCTCAAGGGGAGCAGCGTACATGAAAAGTCACGCACGTTCAAGGGGAGCAGCGTACATGAAAAGTCACGCACGCTCAAGGGGAGCAGCGTACATGAAAAGTCACGCACGCTCAAGGGGAGCAGCGTACATGAAAAGTCACGCACGCTCAAGGGACACGCTTCGAACAGGAAGCGTACCTAAGGCTCAGTGGCGTAAGCTAAGAAGCTCTGCACACTGCTCACTGTCTTCTCCAAACAGCAAGAACACCATGATGAACCCAAAGCTTCAAAGCATCACAACTTAGCCATCCGAACTCCAAATCCGAATTTCCAAGGTTCCAACTGGAGTGAAACTGAATGCTCTTCCACATGGAAACATCAAAACCCATAAACATTCAACTAAAATAGGTCAAACCATACAAAATTCAAAAATAGGAAAACTTGGATCTAGAGCAATGGAGACACCAAATCACAAAAAGCCAAGAACTAATGTTGATCACCATGTCCTAATCTAGCAAATGAACCAAGAAAATGGGGCTCTCATGTAGTGGCAAGATGCACTTACCTATGGGTGGAGAGTTGTGGAGGACGGAGAGAAGAAGAAGAAGAAAATAAATGGTGGTGGTAATGAAGAGAGAGAGTGGGAGGTGGGGATTATAAAGAGGGGGGATGTGGTGTGTTGAGGGTGGAGCATAGGCTATGGTGATCCAATACCTATTAAACCCAACCAAACCAATCCAAACCAATTAAAACCGAGCCATGACAAAACCCAAAATACGAGAAATACTGAAATTCCACAAGTTGAGAAAAATAAAAATAAAAAAAATACATGCCAAAATCCAGATACGAGTATAAATACGAAATACGGGAAATACGGAAAATGAGGGTGACATTTTGTCATGCCATAAATTTTCTACGATCACTTATTGTTGGGATATAACATCTAAAACATAATTTGATAGTTTCGTAAACCAGGTTCGCATTAAAAGAAAATTTAGTATGTTTAACCCCAACTTGCCACTAGCATAACTTGAATTCATGATTAAAAAAATCATGAAAATTGGTCAAATTTAAAAAACACCATTTATATGTCCCGAACCTAAATCTTAAATTTCAGGATTTTAGGAAGTATGGATTTATTTTTATGATTTTCCTATCATAACTAGTCTTAAATTGGAGTAGTTGTAATTACTAATTTATAATTCTAAACCCTAAGTTCAAAAGTTGTAATCTCTTATTTTTTCCTTGAAATCGACATAGGTTGGACGACATAGGTTGGACATGTTGTCCACAAAATTGAAGATTTATAGATTACTTTTGCTAATTATTAAAAAATAATATAAAGTATAAATTATAAGTATGCCCGACATTGCCATAACAAACCAAAACAATCATAATTGTTGCTACCGAGTTTAATTGTGATTTTAGGGATATCATCTCGTCTGTATCGTGAATCTTAGCATGTCAAATCACATATTTGGGACAAGCAAGTTTTAGACTTCAATTGTGGTCTCGAGTGTGTACCAAATGATTCAATCCCTAAAAGCTATAACTTAGGTTTAAAACACGAGCGATATAGCTAATTGTGTCTTCTCTTGTGCGATTTATATGTCTTTCATTGGTTAGTGAAGGGAGTGCTTTGAGGATACTAGTAAGTTGTCAAGACAAATCCGTGATTCGAGCAAGTATACATAACTTATTTGTTTATCGGCCTTACTTTATATGCTACTATGCAAATTCCATTCTAGTAGTAATACTTGATTTTATTTCAATTATGCACGAGAGAGACACCATTATCATTCTTATTCAGTTTTCTTATACACTTTACTTGTTATTTACGACTCGTACTTGTACAAATTAAATCCTATATTGTGATTGTTATGGGTGGAGAAATATGTTGACATGCATGTTTTCAACCTTATCCCATTTCCTTTTTACTAGTTTAATGGTGAATGATTGCAACACCACCTGCATCGATCAATGTGTCGTATATAACCACTAGCCAGCCACATACCAAAAGTTGTTATTCTAAGCACACGTACACGATTTGTTTTAACTGAATTGTTCATCATGTTTGTTTCCATTTTTAGAGAGATTAGACATAAAAGGCATCAATTCTTTAATTGAGGGAGGCATTGACCTCGAGATGACAATGGAGATGTCACAAATGTCTATAAGAAGAGACATCCAACTTTAGGAGATTGAGAGACAATGATGAGTAACCTTTGTGTTAAAAGAACAAAAAAATCATTATTTAATAATATATGTTCAATTCAATCTAATTTAGAATTTAATAACTAAGAACTTAAAATTTAAACTATAATGTTGTCTTAAAAGTTCTATAAAGTATAGATAGAAAAACAACTATTATTACGAATGTAAAAATGGAAAAGAACAACAACAAAATGATAGGAATAACATTGTCCAACCAAAACAAAATCCCTATGCTCTTTGACGAATGATGTGCTCACATATTGGTGTTTTATTATGGTTATTTTAAAATTTCTAGTATTATGCTTGTCCTCCTCACGAAATTATCTAGATCGGAGGCAAAATAAAAAAAAAGTTTTAGGGATCCAACAATTTTTTATTTTTTTAATTTTTTAATTTTATTATTTTTTAAATTTTTAAATTTTTATTATTTTTATTATTTGTTCTTACTTTTTTATTTTTTATTTTTATTTTTTATTTTTTTATTTTGTATTTTTTTATTTTGTATTTTTGTATTTTTATTTTTTTATTTATTTGTTTTTTTATTTTTTTATTTTTTAATTTTTTAATTTTTTAATTTTTTTATTTTTTTTATTTTTTTATTTTTTTATTTTTTTATTTTTTTATTTTTTTATTTTTTTATTTTTTATTTTTTATTTTTTTATTTTTTTATTTTTTTATTTTTTATTTTTTTATTTTTTTATTTTTTTATTTTTTTATTTTTTTATTTTTTTATTTTTTTTATTTTTTTTATTTTATATTTTTTTTATTTTTTATTTTTTTTTATTTTTTTTTTTTACTTTTGTACTTTTGTACTTTTTGATTTTTTATTTTTTTATTTTTTTATTTTTTTATTTTTTTTATTTTTTATTTTATTATTATATTATTTTTTTATTTTTTTTACTTTTAAATTTTTTATTTTTATCTTTTATTTTTTATTTTTTTATTTTTTTATATTTTTTATTTTTATTTATGTATATTTTTTATTTTTTTAGTTTTTAGTTTTTACTTTTTAGTTTTATTTCTTATTTTTTATTTCTTAGTTTTTACCTTTTAGTTTTTAGTTTTTTATTTCTTTTTCTTTTTTTTCTTATTTTTCACTTTTTACTTTTTACATTTTAGTTTTTACTTTTTCATTTTTTATTTTTAGATTTTAGTTTATAATTTTATTTTTTTAGTTTTTAGTTTTTTTTATATTTTTTATTTATATTTCTTATTTCTGCTTATTTTTATTTCTTATTTCTTATTTCTTATTTCTTATTTCTTATTTCTTTTTTTTTATTTCTTATTTTTATTTCTTATTTCTTATTTCTTATTTCTTATTTCTTATTTTTTATTTCTTATTTCTTATTTCTTATTTCTTATTTCTTATTTTTATTTTTATTTTTATTTTATTTTTATTTTTTACTTTTTACTTTTTATTTTTAATTTTTAATTTTTAATTTTTAATTTTTTACTTCTTATTTTGTATTTCTTATTTCTTATTTCATATTTTTTATTTTTTACTTCTTAATTTTTTATTTCTTTTTCTTATTTCTTATTTGCTATTTCTTATTTCTTATTTGTTATTTCTTTATTTCTTTATTTCTTATTTCCTATTTCCTATTTCTTTTTTTTCTTTTTTCTTTTTTATTTTTTATTTTTTCTTTTTTCTTTTTTCTTTTTTTTTTTGAAAAATAATCGAAGAGTACATATAAATGGAAAAGAGATACCTCGATATGATAGTTTAGGTATTTAGGAGAAATTATGCATCAAAGATTGAGAAGGATGTCATTCCTACAATATGATTAAAATGGAGCACTGCTGCTGAAGTAATTGTGATAAAAAAAGATAACTATAAAGTTTAAAGAAATGTTCTATAAGGCGATATAAAATCATTCATTTTTTAATGGATCGGAGTTTTGGACAACTAAAAAATATGTCCAAAATTTTAGTATAGCAGAAATAAAAATGCTAAGAAAGATGAGTGACAATAAGGATATTAAGAAGATGACTGGCAATACATTAAGAGTAATATAATACGAAATGAATATATTTCTGGGATATTAAACGAATTTTGATAGAGGTTAAAAAATAATATGCTTTATATTATCGTTACCGTGTCATTTTTGGTTTCAAAGTTTTCAAAGTTGAATTCTAAGAGAGAAACAACAAAATAGTATAGGCGTTCCCAGAATTTAACTTGTAAAGATCAGAAGAGTATAAAATTTTTCTATAACATCAAAAGATGTAGACATTAATTACAATGGATATAAGCCAAAGAAAAGATACAAAGAACAACAGCTACGTTCCTTCTGTTACAGTGGAAACTCATATGAATGAATGAATGAATGGGTGGATGGATCCCATCCAGAGTTTAGGAGTAGAGGGGTTGGATTGGCAGCCCCTTGACGAGTCCACAGAGCAGCGTGGTATTGGGCATGTTGTACTCGTCCCTCAGCGACTTGGCCGGCGACTCCACACTGATGTAGAGCTGCTGGCCGAGGTAGTACCTGTCCCAATGGTTGGACCTCAAGTTCCACATCCCTGCGTTGTCGAACGTCAGCATGATCGCCGTCCACGACTTGGGGAACACCTGGATCGCCACCCGGCTCACCGCATCGAGGCCGTTGTACTTGTCCCTCAACTCAGGACTCCATTTGCCTGGTCCCATCCTGGTCAATCAATTATACAAGTTAGTTGTACTCATGTTAATGGAAAAGAAAAGAAAATGATTCAAACAGTCGATCCCGAACAAGTATAACAAAAAAAAGCTGTGGTTACCCACCCGACTGCGAAGAAAGAGTAGCCATCCAAATGGTAGGACTGAATGGCCTTCTCTGGGTTCTCGAAGATGATCTCGATATAGGTCCTGAACTCTGCCTTGATCACGTTGGGGGCCATGCTGATGGGGATGTCCATGTCGGGGGCTTCGTCCTTGATGAGGTCATAGGTGAAAACCTTGTCGGCCATGCCAAAGTACTCGGCCAGCTTCAAGGGGGTCTCGGCGTCCTTGTGGGACATGCCGTTGAGCGCATACTTCTTCTTGCCGTTGATGGTGCCGGCGCAGTTGACGAGCTTGATGGTGCGGGTGATGGGGATGGAGCCGTAGTGGTAGGAACCCTGAGGGTTGGGACGGGCTGCGCTGGCGGTCAAGTTCCACCTGAAGGACCTCCACTGGTTGAATGACCAGCCCCAGCCTACGGGAGCAGGGGGGAGCTCTGTAGACGCCTTTGCGGTCTCGGGCGCACCAATGTACCTAAGTGGAGATGTTGCAGTGATCACCTTCGACTTGATGAACCGTGTCGACGCAACCATGAGGTACTCGCCAACGGGCTGGTCGGCGGTGACAAGGACGGAGTAGCACTGGCCAACGTGCACGTCGAGGGACTCGTACAAGTTCTGGACGGTGTGGGAGCCGTCGATCTCGACGAGCTTCATAGGGTGACCCTGGATGCGGAAGTTGAGCGAGGTTTTGAGGCCTACATTGCAAATCCTGTACCTGTAGGTCAAGCCGGACTGCAAGTTCTGGGGCTGGTTCCATTCGACCTCGTTGCTGGCCTTGACGTTGATGAGGACGCCATCGGGAAGCTTGATGCTGCGGCCTGAGTCCAGCATGCGGGCAAGGACGGTGTGGCTCTTGGTGTACCAGTCGCTGATCAGGACGGAGATCTCGTTTGCGGGGTCGGCAAAGGGGACCGGAATGAGGAGGCGGCTGTTGATGCGGATGGGACCGAAGCCGCCGGCCGCCTTCTGCATCCCAATGCTCGGGGCGTAGAAGAAACTGCCAATCTGGTCCTTCACCTGGAACTTGTAGGTGAAGTTGGTCCCTGGTTCGATCGGGCAGTTGGTTCCTGGCATACCATCCATCCACGAGTTCTTTCTTTGCTGGATGCCATTCCTGCGCACCATTCATACATCAAGTTATACTCATATATATATTATATACATTATTGATTCACAACTTAACGTTAACGGTACCATGTGAAGAGGAATGGCTCGTCAAGCTGGTTGAACACGTTGACAACAATATTATTGTTGGAGCTGCAGTTGATTTCAGGGCCCGGGAATGCATCGTTGATCAGGATCACCCTCTGGGGGACGCCGAGGAGGGTGCGGGTGCCGTAACTGACGTGCCACTCGAAGAAAAGGTAAGGGTCCTCAGCCTGGACAGCCGAAAGGCCGAGGAGCGCGAGGAAGACGAACAAAGCTGCAGCTCGCATCATCTCTTTCTTATTTCTTTCTTATTTCAGCCTTTGACGGATCTCTCTCTCCGTCAAATACTATAGCGGAATCAAAAATATATAGATAGATAATAATAGTTATCGATTACACATGGAAGATCCCTGGCTAGGAAGGAATACCAAGAGAGGCCAACCAGAGAGCTTCAATTTCTTGGTTGGAGCTCTTGGAGGGGGTTTTATTGTGGTTGGAGGGGGAGAAGTTAGTAACATGATTAATGGAATGGAGAGAGAGGGAGTGATTTTAGGACCAAACTCGTCCATTATTAGTACTTAAAACAAACTACTACTAATTAAAACATAGATTGAAGATGGCATGTACCAAAGACTCGAACAATCCGCATATTTAGAAACAATTTAGCGGAAGTTTAAGGAAAGCAGATCTCCTTATAAGTCGTGACTCGTGAATCCTTGGATCCTAGACAATCCAAACATGCATGCAAGGCATTGTTTTGTAACTCGTTGTACCTGGGTGGTGTTACTGATGTATGGTTGATTATACTTTTTTTAACAAAGAAAAACCTTCCATGATCTAAAATTAATTAAAATAGAAATAGAAATGAGAGTATCGGTTTCTATGTTTGCCTCACAAATGCACATAAATAAGTACCGGAAACACTTGTCGATGGTTTTCTTATTGTGTCATTTGTAACCCATACAGAAGAACCAATTCCAAAATTAAAAATATATTTATTGGGAATAATAGATTCTATCTCTTGGCTCTTGAAAGTGTAGGTTATATTTTATCTACAAATGATATAAGTTTTTATTTATTAGTACTATTGGCTAATATTTAAAAGTCTACAAAGTATGTAAAGTGGCATCACAAACATTAATTTGAAATATAGAATATATCAAGTAATAGATGTTTAAAATTAAGATATATAAGCCTAGTAGATTCCATCATAAACGTAGGAGATTATTTCGCGTTCCCACAAACTCACACTATTATAGAGAATAGAGACGACTAAGATGATGAATTCATCAACAATGGTTGCAAGGCTTGACCGGACAAGGATCAAGATAATTTAAGAGATTTTCTTACATCAATCAGATTAGTATAATTATCATTAATCTTTGTGGTTAATCTCAATCATCATTTTGTTCTTTTATGTTGATATTTTGATTTTGAACTCTAGAATTATAGACTCTCATTGTCTAGAACTCCAAGTGTGTATTTTAATATAAAACTCTTCTTTGTATTAACTTGAGCACTTTTTTGTGTGTGTGTGTGTGTGTGTGTGTGTGTGTGTGTGTGTGTGTATATATATATATATATATATATATATATATATATATGGGATATTTTCCTAGATGACAAGGATCAAGACATCATATAAACAACATTATTTTTTGTCATTCATTTTTTTGGGATTTCTCTTAGGAGCTATGTTCCGAGACTCAGGCTCGGTGAAGAACACATAACGACATTTTGATGGCATGTTTGCGCTTTGTTGCACTCGTTTTTGCATGAGTTGTTGTACGGTTTACGCGGCAACATGACAGAGTAGCAGTACGGGGCTTGCACGAGGGGCTAGACTGAGCACTCCATGGAGATGTTGCGTGAGATTGATTTGTTTGGCTGATTAGATGGATATTTGGTTTAAAACCGCTCCTTATCTTTTGGGATTCGGAGATAATGGTTTGATCGCCCTTATCATACGGTATTATCTTCGAATTAAGAGGACAACGACTAGTTAGGGTTTGGGGTATGCCTCTCCTATATATATTATCTTCTCTTATCATTAGAGAGAGAAAATATACTCCTATGTGAGGATTAATTTTACAACAGCTACCAAAAACATCCACTAAGTAATGTTCGTTGAGTTTTGAAGTTCAAGATCCACATAAAGGTGATAAAGAGCATTCCATAACTTCAATACACCGAACTTGCTGGGGTTTTTTAGAGCAGATCGTTGAAAAGGACAAATTTTTCTTTGAGCAACGATGATCTTCATCATCCTAGCAGAAGTTCTTGTTAGTATAAAATAATTCCAACCCTGTATTTAAGAGACAGAATAATAGAATATAATGTAAATAAATAATCTGATCGAGACCGAGGCTTGAATTTGGTTTAATGTCCTTAAGACAATATCCGTTCCGCACTGAAGCTTACGGTTTAATGGCGATTATTCTCCCAGGATATAACGATTTTTCTCTTTTGATAGCAGCACTTCATACCATGAACTAGACGAAGCAATATGTAGGCCCTGCTCTGCGAAGGCACTAGATAAACAGAGAAATTGGATTGCTGGCTCTGCAACAGAAGACGATTAATCTGGGTTAGTGAACGAAGACTCATTTTCTGATTCGCTTACGCCTAATAAGAATATGAGTTTTTGAATAAATGATATTTGCTAATAACAAGATGATAATCATTGGGAATGCTAGTACTCGAAATCGATAGGCTTATAAGAAGATTCACATGTTGCTATTGCTAATAAGAGAATCCACATGTTGCTATGCCAAGAACAAGAAAAGAGATAAGTTGTATGCTAAGAAGAAGAATGTTGCTTGACAATAAGAAATGAATGGTTGCCATGTTAAATCAAATGAGATGACGATGTTGGAATTATTCAATAATTATGGGGCCACACATGTAAAATTAATTGTGTTTGGGCTATCTAAATAATTAAGCCAAATTAAAGTGGTCTATTTGGAAAATTGGCTTAAGGGTATAATTGTCATGGAATTAATGTGTAGATACCAGAGATAATTCTAATTTGATGAGGGGCCAAATTAGAAATATTACAACACACATATCTATATATATGTGTATTCATTAGGGTTATGGTCCCCAACTCATACGGCCACCAAGAGAGGGTTTTCTCTATTCTCTTCTGTATCCCCATCAACAGAAAGAGATAGACAAAGGATTCGGATTCACCTTTGTCATTAAGGATCGTAGCAAGTTGGAAGATCGAACCCAATAAAGAGTCGATCGCTTCAACATCCATCAAGCCAAGCAATGGATTTAGGTACGCTTCCGCAATCAATTTAATTTATGTTCTTCATCTCATGAATCGACAGGGCACAATAAAATTTCTAACAAGTGGTATCAGAGCCTCCTGTTTGATTTATGAGATAGAAGTTTAGAATCCAATTTTTTATTTATTGTTATTCAGAAACCCTAGATCTTCGATCTAATTTAATTTAGGGTTCTGGTTGATCTATCAAGATCCACAAATTAAAACCCTCTTTATGTATACTGCTGGTTTATTTTATATATAAATCAAATCATTGTTTTTTTTTATTGTTTGGGTCCAGTATTTATCTTTGGATCTGTTAGGAGTTAATTTAGGTATTGCTTTGTGGTTTTATTTGGTAAGACATGCTATTTCTTGCTTCTTCCGGTCACCGATCTACTGATGGTCATCAATATTGCAACTTCTGTTTATGGGTCTTTACGGATTCTAGCATGTTACTATCACTTCTGTTTAAGTATCAATATTGCAACTTCTGTTTATGGTTACCAATTGTTTATGGTCATCAATATTGCAACTTCTGTTTATGGGTCTTTACGGATTCTGGCATGTTACTATCAATTCTGTTTAAGTATCAATATTGCAACAAAAGGTGATAGTTTCGGATATAAAGAAATTATTAGTATGGAAAGCTCTGATTAAGTATCGATATTGTATAAAACAGATTTAGCATTTTCTTTATGGTATTGTTATTGATTTGGATTCAGAAATATAGTTTTCGATAAATTCATGCATGTCACCCCCCAGTTTTCAGAAACAGGGGTATTTTTGTCATTTTACATTTTTGAATATTTTTAAAATTTATTTTATTATTTATGATATTATTTTGGGGTTGAAATTTATTTATTATTTATGATATTATTTTGGGGTTATTTGAGTCGGATTCGAATTTCAACTCAATCCGACTTAAAACGGGGACCCGGGGGGGTAGTTTGACTCTAGTGGGACCCACACACTAGTTAGGCATGGCCCACATGATATTAATTTAAGTCCACATGATATTAATTTTAGTTAGAGGTTAGACTAATTATTATGGATACGGTTAGTGTGATTAGAGACTTTAGAATGACTAATTTAGCCCCAACCAATTAGCCCTTTCCTAATACTCATAGAATAGGTTAGTGGGAGCATTTTGGACCTTACCATAATAGAACAAATAGCCCCATATGGCCAGCCACTTTGGGAGAGGATAGGCTCAAGTTCATTTCATTATTCTCATCCACACTCCCTCTCTTGTTCTTCCCCAAATTTCTAGAGAGCAATCCCTAGCAATTTCTCCATCAAATCCTTCCATTTCGCCACCAAATCTTCTTCTTTCCTTCTCCATTCTAGCCAAGGAGGAAGCTACCCAAGTTTGGGAGGATTCGGAGCTCGTTCGTGTCCTTTTGGAATCTCTACGTGTCGGTGTCGCTCCGGGAAGGCTTTTCTTCGATTCGATCTACCGGGAGGTATAAATCCCTTCTCCTTTTTATTTTCTTATGCATATAGGTCTATTTTGAACCCATAGGAATAACCCCCATGGTTGTATCTCCATTTGTGTCCATTTCGTGTCCATTTGGAGGTCATAGGAGTGTCCTTTGTGTTGTGGTTGTGTCCATGTAGGAAAATCCCAAATTTGGACACACTATGTGTTGTTGTTATGTATGAATGAATTATTATATGTTTAATCTCATATTTTTGTATTGGAGATGTGTTCTATAGTGTCTCATATATATATATATATTAGTGTAGAGAGTGAGTTCTTGATATATTATGTTATATACTTGTGTTCTTTTGTCTCAAACTACCCAAATCTGTCATGATTTTTATCCACGTTTTTAATTTCAGTCCTAACTTAGAAATGTCATAACTTCTAGCTCAAAGCTCGGTTTAATCTCTCGTTTTTTTAAAAGAAGCGTATTGAAGTTAGCTTTCCAAAAACATGTATTAATAGGCCTAATTCTTTCTGTAACTTTCTGGAGAATTATTTGAGTGTCAGCTGTACGAAAGACAAATGCGTTCTCGGTGTTTTTGCGATTCCGGGAGTTTCCGGAAACAAAAACGCGATCCGTTTGAAGTTTCGGAAAGCTAACACATAGATCTATAACATACTTTAATCCTAGATTTTAATTCATGCTGAGATGGTACAGTATTGATTATTAGTAGGAGTTACTATTCGGTATATGCATTTTGTGCACCCTTGTGTGTAATATAATGTTCTATTTGATTTTAACCCATGTTAATGTATATACATTATGTAATTAAATAGAGAATGCAAGCATGAGTAAATGTTTAAATAAATGATGTATGAGGTGTAAGTATCCTATCTAATGTAAGCATGTATAAGTATGGCTTGTAATGAATATGTAGGTTCCATAGTATGTAATGTATGGTGCATATAGTGGTACAAGAGAATAAATGAATGATGAATGAATGCAAGCATGAATGTAATGTAATAATAGATGTAATGTATGCAATATACAAGTTAATGAGATATAATGTTCTATGTTAACACAAATCCTATATTACCTTATGTACCCCCTTATACTATGTTGATACTATCACACTTGACATATTGTTCACTTACACTTTGACACTCTTTAATATGTATACACTATGTATGCCCATTTAACCCTCACTTGCCCCTTTGCCATGTTCACATACACACACATAGCCTCTTAAATAAGTATTTATGAATATAGTTAACTTAGCTATGTATGTATATTATATATATGTTAGCATATTGTGTTGTAATATATAAGTTTATATAACCATTTGAAATGCCATGATTATAGACCTAATGTTGAATACCAATATATGCATGTGTATATATGTGTAGACATATATAGCTTAAAGTAATAGATTACCTAGTGTATATCCAATGTGAATTCTTGCCTATTTGAGTATTGAATAATTGCATGCTATATAGAGTTGGGTGTATGTTGGCTTGTATAGCCTTGTATTGGTGTGTACTAGCTAGGGTAGACTGGTTAGACCTAGTGAGACTTCATTGAGTCTAGGTTGACCCAGTTGACCTAGTTTGACTAAATTATTGACCGGAGTTGACCTAAAATTAATTTGACTTAGAAGAACCTAGGATAAAATAGATTGTTTGTAGAGATTCATTTATTACAACTTGAACACCTTGTAACCTGTGTTGCTTTAAATAGGACTCTGTGGCTTCAGTTGGACCCCCTATACTTATCAGCTATTCAGGTTATCAGGCGAGTACATTCTCTGATCGTTTCATACTTGTCACGAATTATATTCTCGCTCTAGATTATTTTTACTTGATGTTGTCACGTTATCATCACGGATTGGTACTATACGGATCTCTTCTTGGGATGTTACCCCCCTTAGCGGGCGCATCGGATACTTTATGACATGTGTTTCATGTACATCATGTATTCCTTGCTTCTGCGTTATTCATGTACACTCATGTTCTCTCATGCTCTTTCATGTACGTTCATGTACTCTCATGTTCTTTCATGTATGCTCATGTTTGCTCATGTGTCTCTTGTATAACCAAAATATCATGTCCGTAACGTAACTTGAATAGATCCTTGTGTACTGATTGTGGGTAGGGGTGAGTATAAATGGTCATGTGATTTACCCATCATGTTCACTCTGTTACTTTTCATGTTTTAGCATGTACAACACAGCCTTATTGGCTGGTGTCCTACATGTTCACTCATGTACATCATGTTCAACCTAAGCCAATTACATGCCATCTCGTACTCTAAATCACTAGTCACTTACAGTTCTTACTTATCATGTATATATTTTCAGTTATCAAATATCTCTCCTGTTTTTATGTACATCTTCTTACAGCGTTTCATGTATCTTATTCTATTGCCTGCTTTATATTTTCTGACATGATATGAACTGTATGAGATGTATTGTGCTCGCTCCTGTTCTGACTGGACCTGTTGATAAATTTTACAGATGGCCTGGGATTGCCTGCTAGCCTAGAGGAGACACAGTAGAAGTTGTTTAGATAGTTATTTCATTTTGTCTGGAGTTGTATTTACTTTGTGGATTACTGTATTGAGTTTTGAGATGTATTTCTGGGTTTATGTATCTTAGACACTTAGACTTTTATCTCATGTATCTCTTTTGGATTTCATGTTTTATCTATCTTTATCATGTTCTACCTTAGATGTGATTGAGACTGTATCTGCTATGTCACCCCCATTCGGGGAGTATAAACTGCTTAGTCTTATACTGTTAGATGCATGAGACCTAGGACAGCGTTCTACCGCCACACTGCGGCGTAGGCTGGGCGTTGTTACGTTCTCGTGCCCTTACTCTAGGGTGCGGGTCGTGACAATGCAAAAACAAATTCACATGCATATGATTAAAGAAGATATCTTTAAGATATATGATTATTTTTCAAATTAAAATTAGGATTTTGTCTTCGGTAGATTATTTTATTTAAAATAATTCTTATAGATTATTTGATATAATCTGTTAATGCATATATTTGACCTTCTATAGATTATTCTATTTAAAGTAATCCTTATGCATTATTTGATATTATCTTTGGATGCATATCCTCCGTAGATTATTTCATGAATTTTGTTATAGTGATAATATCCAATTTTGCCAAATTAAAATTCATGATTATGCTTTTGATTACTTTATTTGAGTAATAATCTTATGAATATGCATGTATATAAAGTTTTGGACATGATTCAGTTTTGTAAAATTTAGTCAACATTAATTTTTGGTGCCTTTTATGACTAGCAATAGTTGTCCAATATTCTAAGTAGACTCATTGAAACAAGATGTCGCCAAAGTGACCTCTCTTGCGTAGATAGTCTATGAGGGATGTCGGATGTTTGTGTGTGTATATTCATGCGGGTATTAGCCGGCCCAAAGGAAGGTTAATACTTGGTCGAATTGTACACATACTTATGGTGATAAATGTGTGACAATTATACGGTTTACATGTGAATAATAACCCGATCCAAAGATAGGCTTATTATTTGACATGACTTATTGTCAACATTTGATCACTACACCAAGAGTACCACTTGCAGTTAATATCACTGTCTAAAGACTTGATATTAATGATGTACTAGGTATCTTGAGATGGGGTTCGTCATTATTTGAATTTGTTTGACTATATTTTACGCTTTAGTTATTAATTAGAGCATGTCTATTTTTGTTGCTTTGTTCTCTTTACAGTTAGTGTTGTTAAAATATCTGTCAATAAGATTTTAATTGTCATGTTTAATGGGATAAACTTTAAGGGTAAAAAAAATGAATACAGTAGCTGCTAAGGGTCCAGCTCAAAAGAAACAATAATATAAAACTAAGGTTTATTTCTTTTGTGACAAGCCATGACACATAAAGAAGAAATGTATAAAGTACCACGCATGTCGTATAAAGAAAAGTACAATTCCAAATTTGGTCTGTTCTGAGGTTAATTTAGATTTAGTACCTAAAAACACGTGGTGGTTAGATTCTGGTGCTACTACCCACATTAGTGTTTATAGACAAGGTTGTATGAGCTACCGAAGCCAATTGATGGTGAAAGATACATCTATGTGGGTGACGGCAAATCGGTAGAAGTGAAAGCAATATGACATTTTAGGTTATTTTTTGGGAACCGATTATTATTTGGATTTGATAGACACTTTTATTGTACCGTCTTTTAGACGAAATTCAGTTTCAGTTTCCTTAATGGACAAATCTGGTTATCATTGTTCATTTGGAAATAATAAGTTTAGTCTATCTTTAAATTCAAATATTATTGGTAACGATTTCCTTAAGGTTTATGATAACCTATATTCATTTAAAACTATTGCATCTTACAATGATACCTTGCAAGTGGAGTCATGTGGTACTAAATGCAAAATTAACAATAAATATTTTTTAATCTCATTATGACATAAGCGGTTAGGTCACATCTCTAGAAATAGAGTTGAACGATTTGTGTCTGATGAGATTTGGATTTTATTGACCTTATAGACTTTAATGACTATATTAATGTGTAAAGAAAATACAGACCAAAATTAAATTGTAAACAGCTACTTCATTGGCTATGCTAACAAATCGATAGGTTAATAATTATACGGTCCCACATAAATGAAATTTATTTTGAGACGAGAAGTGTAATAGTTTTTGAGGATGTTGAGTTTGGGGGAGAAATAAAGTCAGGATCATTATCTTTGAGGAGGAATCAATTACGATTCCTACTATCACTTTTGACGATGTGCAGGATTCTTTACCTGTCATGATCAAGAAGTGAATTCAGAGCCTCAATAAGACAATGTCAAATTACCTCTATAAGTCGTTGTTGAGATACCTTAACAACGATAACGTAGTGGCACCCCATTCAAGATAAGGTAATTATTCCTAAGGAACAAACTCAACAACCTCAAGAACCGGTAATATTAAGATGGTCCACCAGAGAAAGGAGAAATATAATTTCGGATAATATTGTCATATTTCTCTAGGAACGTGAGGAAGACTGTGGATACTGGAAGATGATCTAATCAACTTCCGTCAGGCCATGGAAAGTTCCAGTTCTCAAACTGGATTGATACAATAAATAAGGAGTATAAGTCCATGCAAGACAATAAAATTTAAGAACTTGTCCCATTACCAAAAGTTATGAAGTCCATTGGTTGCAAATGGACATTTAGAACCAAGAAGAATTCGAAGGGTCATGTGGAGAGGTATAAAGTACGTCTTGTAGCTGGTGACTTTACTCAAAATTTTGGGATTGATTTTAAAAAGTTTTTCTCTTCGGTATCTTTGAAAAACTCCCTTAAAACAATCATAGCACATGTTGCACATTTTGATCTTGAATTACATTAAATGGATGTCAAAACAGTATTTATCAATGGTAACATTGACGAAATAATTTATATGGTGCAACCAGAAAACTTTGTGTCAGAAGACCCAAAGAATATGGTTCGCAAACTGACAGAATCTATTTATGGACTCAAGCAGGCTTCTCGTTAAAGATACTTTGAGTTTTAACAAGTGACTATCTCGTTTGGTTTTGAGATGAACACTGTTGAAGATTGTGTGTATCACAAGTTCAGTGGGAGTAGAAATAAATTTCTGGTTTTGTATATTGATTGAAGTATTCAATGCAAACCAGGTGACACCTCTCGTTAAAGGAGACAAATTCGGTCTCAAATAAGTGCCTAAGGTTAGCCTTAAAATTAAAAAAAATATACAATAGATTTTTCCTTCATGATCAGTTGTAGGGAGTCTAATGTATACACAAGTATGTACGCGTCAGGATATTGCGTACATAATTCGGATGTTAGGCAGATATTTAAACATATATGGATGGATCATTGGGTAGCAGCCAAACTACTTAAGTAGTTAATAGAGAACAAGAAATTATATGCTCTTTGTAGGAGATGGAATAATTTTGGAGATCATAAGGTATTTCGACTCCGATTTTGTTGGATGCTAACACAGCAGGAAATCCACATTAGGTTATGCTGACTAATGGAGATATATTTTGGATGAGTGTCAAACATGCACTCATAATTTCTTCCATCATGAAAGCAAGATTTATAACATGCTGTGGGGTATCTATTCAGGGAATATGGTTGCGAAATTGTCACAAGGCTGTGCCTACAATACGGTGTTGAAAGACCACATAAAATTATGTGTGACAATAAATCAGCAGTACTGTATTCCAAAAACAATAAAAACTTGTATAAGTCAAAGGATATTGACATAAAGTTTCTAGTTGTGAAGGAAAGAATTCAGAATGGTTATAGTGTTCATATAGCACATTAGGACAAACTCCATGTTAGCGGATCCGCTCACAAAAGCATTATCACCCAGGGTCTTTCATAAGCATACTGTTCATATGGGTGTTAATTAAGAATATGGCAATATAGTGGGAGTTTGTATTTTATGTATTTGGGTGCTATTTGGTTTTGGACACATTTATGTATTAAAGTATTTTGGATATTTATCTGATCAGATATATGGAAATTCAGTTCATTCTGTTTTCATTATGTTAAAGTATTGATCTCATTAAAGTTAAGGAGGACCAGTTGAAAATAGACATGTATTGATCACATTGCGTGTAATTTCCATGCTACGCATCCATGATTGATCTATGTCGTTTAGCTATATTGGTATATGTGACCATTGATGGTTTAGTTACGCTATATGTGACGAAGGCCGCTTTGATCCTATGTTGATATGGTTAATGGACGAGATTGTCCGGATATACCCTAAGGATTAAGATAGCAATTTATGAGCTCACTAAGGTTAACACAATTATAAGGTTACATATGTGGCCCAGTGGAAGATTGTTGAAATTATTCAATAATTATGGGGCCACACATGTAAAATTAATTGTGTTTGGGCTATCTAAATAATTAAGCCAAATTAAAGTGGTCTATTTGGAAAATTGGCTTAAGGGTATAATTGTCATGGAATTAATGTGTAGATACCAGAGATAATTCTAATTTGATGAGGGGCCAAATTAGAAATATCACAACACACATATCTATATATATGTGTATTCATTAGGGTTATGGTCCCCAACTCATACGGCCACCAAGAGAGGGTTTTCTCCATTCTCTTCTGTATCCCCATCAACAGACAGAGATGGACAAAGGATTCGGATTCACCTTTGTCATTAAGGGTCGTAGCAAGTTGGAAGATCGAACCCAATAAAGAGTCGATTGCTTCAACATCCATCAAGCCAAGCAATGGATTCAGGTACGCTTCCGTAATCAATTTAATTTATGTTCTTCATCTCATGAATCGACAGGGCACAATAAAATTTCTAACAGACGCCATGCTAAAGTTAGATATGTTGCCTCAAAAGAATACTGTTGACATGCTTAATAAGAAGAGAAGATAGAATGCTCACATGTCCCTGTATAGTAAGCTATCAAGAGTAGAGTTCATGCTGGTTGTTTAACATGCTTGCTTAAATAAAGATTGTTCATTGTCCCTCGATTATTGTTATAAAGACAGAGATGTATAGAAGGCACATTGTGCTATTAACAGAGATGATTCGACTTGTCCGTATAGAAAAATAGTAGAGCTACTAGCTTGATTATATGAAAAGAAGAGAAGAGATGGAATATGAATGTTGTTCGATGATCTGTGCATCATAAAGTTTATCTGATAAAGTTGTATACATGCATTGGTTCTGGATAACATGTGCACAAGTATAGATCCTCACGACCGATTTTAGGGCACTAGAGCCACTCGGCCTAGTGGGATAGAGTAACACCCTGAGGTAAAAGAGACCTTACATTGTATAGAGAGAGTGTCCACTAGTGACGAGCTGAACCCAAGAGTCACAGCAGCTAACTATGGAGAATGACCCATGGACTACATATAGATAGGTGTCGATTAGTGAAGAGTTGAATCATGAGCCGCAGCTGCTAGCATGTGCATTATCAGTACAAGCTGAACCTTGGGTCACAGCTGCTGGTCTACGCATATGTTAGTGCAGAGCTGAGTCTTGAGTCACAGCTGTTAGGCATATGCATATAGAAAGTCTAGATTTCGAGCTAACAATGCAGAGACGAACAGGAATTATCCGATATGTATACTATGTTTTCTAATCCTTGTCTTATGTAGGGATGGACCGTCGACTATGGTAAGAATCACTGAATAAGTGATGTCCGTAAATGTTTTATGTTTTCATCATAAAATGCTCTTTTGAATATCTGTCACATATGAAATGTTGCTTGTCCCTAAAGAAAGATATGTTATGCAAATGAACATGCACTGAATCAATGAATTACTATGCCCAAATAATGAATTATTGCAAATATATAAAGAAAGAAATGACATGGCTCATAAAACACGTTGCACACTTCACAAGAATGTATAGTCCCTTGTACGCTTGAAATGGATATAAATGAACTATGGCTTTTTGAAAGTATTTTCAAAAGATGTAATCTGACTCTGATCCGCATGAAATGAACATAGGTAAAAGTAGCAAGATCAACATCACAGAAATATTTTTTTACTAAATGAGTTAGTGATCGTTTCAGACGATGTAGCATTTGTCTCATTCGCCAGTACGTGTTGTGTACTGACCCACATTGTGCGCATCATTTCAGGTACAAAAAGACCAATCACCAGTTGCCACAGGTACAAGGTGGATCGAGATGGATAATCTGAAACGATAGCCCGAGCCTCATCCTCAGGAGCAAAAAATCAGAAGAGATGCCAAGAGATGGACATCTGTTGCAAAAAGTTAGTTTTGTATATAAAGGAATGTAATGTATGGAACGGGATCATTGTACGTACTTTCGTAATGTTTTTGAAAGAATGTAAGCCAAGTATGATATTGTATCAGAGAGAAATAAGAGCTTGTAATCTGTTCGATAATATCAATAAAGAGAATTTGTTCTTGTTGCCATTGTGTTCATTCATATTCTGCAATGTGTCCGCTGCTACTTTCAATTTCTGCAATAATGTTCTGCTACACTATTGTCTATCTTGTCTATTTCGCCATTGTACAGGTCTTGGCCTTGTGCAAGTACAACGTAGGCTGACACGGCATCACGTCCAAGCGAGAACGAATTGTTCCACAGAGTCCGAAGCGAGGACAAAAGGACTCTGTGGGAATGGGGCGTGACACAATATAGGTAGTCCTCTCCTCTCTCTCTCTCTCTCTCCTCTCATCTCTCTCATCTCTCTCTCTCTCTCTCTCTTAGACTTAATGTTTGATAAATGGATTGAGTGAGTGAATTATTCAAACACTTATGCTTTTATAGATGTTAAAGAGGCACAATGGAAATAACACACATTTCCAATAGATTCGTTGCCATAGATTCATTGTAAGAAAACAATTATTATTATTATTATTATTATTATTATTATTATTATTATTATTATTATTTCTACATTCATTTTTCCAACCGTTCTTTCTTATTCTTTTTATTCTTTATGTTCATGTTCTATCTTAGTATAGAAATTGCGATTGCAAAGAGAAGGAACAGTTTTTCTTTTCCACCATTTTCTTGTTGCAAGCTTTTTGGTAATTCATTAAATCAGCTTGTAAATCTGTATTTTCATATAAGTTGTGGTCAATTCTAAGATCATCATTTGATTGCATAAGTCCAGGGTTGCGACAATTACTTGTGATCTTTCGTTTTTTCACATACTTGAAACCATCTTTGTAACCTCAGCAATAACGTTATCATGCACTGATCTACACGAAGTCCCTAGGGCCAAAGAGTACAAACCTTTTTTTATATATGCATAGTTTAGGTGCAAAGTCACCCCTACATTACTAAAATTATATCATATAATCTAAATCCTCTTTGCAGCATTCGCTAACGGGCAACCCTAATAAAACACCAATCATAAAAAAATAATATTTTGGATAATTCAGAGTTAGAATCAGTTTCAATCCCTAGAAATAGTCTAGATGACTTAGAATGACATTTAGAATTTTTAAGAAAATTTTAGGTACTTTCAATAATTAAAATAATTAAATAGTAATCTAATTACTTCTCCTACTATTTATTAGGAAGCCCAAGGCACCAAAATATTCCCAAACTTGACTTTTTTAAGGTTCCTAATAGCATAGTATTTTTTTCAATATTTTTTATATTTTCTTTTCTGAATTAATTTGATATTATTTTAAGGGTCTAATTGACTTTAAAAGTAATTATTGGTCAGTCACACGGAGTGCAGTGGCATTCGGGGGCACCCACAACCCTACAAATTCCCCAATTGACTCGAGCGAACCCAACCCCAACCCCCCACCCCCCCCACCCCCCCCCCTCCCCCCCCTCCCCCACCCCCTAAACAATCCCCCAATGGACTCGAGCCAACATGTCAATCAGAAGAGAGTGTGGGGTGGCCCATATGTCACCAACTCACACATTTCACACCTAAATTGATTTGATTCTTTGAATATGATATAATTCAATCATAAACATTGATATTTTTTAGGGGTTTTCTATAAATATAGTTTTGTTTTTAGGATTCAATTTTTTTTTATAACTTAGAAGAATTTTGCTATGCGAATCCAGCAAGGTTATGCTGACTCCCAAGACCAATTTAACTTTCCTAATGTCCTTTCGATTCGATTTTTTTTTTAAAGTCACATGTTCATGTCTTTTAATCAAAAGTGCATGTTTGGTATATTTTAGAATTTTAGTAGTTATTTTCTGAAAATTATTTTCTAAACCGTATTCTGAATGTGAATGTATCTTCTTCTCTCTTTTTTTCTTTTTTTTCTTTTTCTTATTTTTTAAGCACGTGCGGGCTCGGTTAAATGTGAATATATCTCAATATTTGTAACACAACTTTTTTGCCTAGAACTAGTTTTGTCATGCCATAAATTTTCTATGATCACTTATATGCTGGGATATAACATACTAAAACTTTAGCTTTTAAATCCATAGTTTGATAGTTTCAAAAAAATCGTAAACGAGGTTGGCCATTAACAACAAATTCAGTATGTTTAACCCAACTTGCCACTAGCATAACTTGAATTCATGATAACAAAAAAATCATGAAAATTGGTCAAATTTACAACATCATTTATATGTCCCGAACCTAAATCTCAAATTTCAGGATTTTAGGAAGTATGGATTTATTTCTATGATTTTCCTATCAGAACTAGTCTTAAATTGGAGCAGTTATAATTGTTAATTTATAATGCTAAAACCTAAGTCAAAAAAGTTGTAATCTCTTTTTTTTTTTTCTTGGAATCGACATTGGTTGGACATGTTCTCCACAAAATTTAAGATTTATAAATTACTTTTGCTAATTATTAAAAAATAATATAAACTATAAATTATAAGTATACCCGATATTGTCATAACAGACCAAAACAGCCATAATTGTTGCTACTGAGTTTGATTTTAGAAATAACATCCCGTCCAATCTTAGCATGTTAAATCACATATTTGGGGAAAAGAAACGGTGGAAAAGAAAAACTGTTCCTTCTTAGCATGTTAAACCCAACAAGATACGAAAATGCTCAAATCACCCCCTCTTAGCATGTTAAATAACATCTTAGCATGTTAAATAACATCCCGTCCAATCTTAGCATGTTAAACCCAACAAGATACGAAAATGCTCAAATCACCCCCCTCCGCTAACTTTTCTGTTTACGGGTGTTAAAATGGAGTTGTTTTGACCATTTTACCCCTGGGCTATCTAATATTAACTTTTAAAAACGGTTAGTTCTAAAATTATTTTGTTAAAAACGGTTACGCAAAAATACTTGTTAAAAAGTGGATAAATATTAACAAAGGGAAAATGGTCTTTGCTAGTAAAATTATTTATTAAAATTATTTTAATTAGTATTAACTTGTTAAAAACGGCTAGTTTCGTCAAAAAAATGGATAAATATTATTTAAAATTATTTTGTCATAAATTATTTTTTATTTAACAAATATATAAATATTTTTGGGAAAAATAAAACTGATAAATACAAAAAAAATCAATTCTTAAAAAATAGAAATGATGAAAAACTGGAAAAAAAAAACCTAATAAAAAACAAAAATTACTATTAAAATATGGAAAAAATAAAAAATAGACAAAATATTCCAAAAAAACCAAAAAATGAGGATAAATCTTAAACAATGAAAAAAGACAAAAACAAAAACTATACAAATTTGAAAATAAAAGTCACTCTTAAAAAACTAGAAAAGATTATTAAAAAGATGAAAAAAAAAATATGAAATAAGAACTAAAAAAATGGAAACAAAAACAAAATATTAAAAAGATTATTAAACAAAAATCAATTCTCATGCTTGACGTCATTTTCGAAAATAAATGTTTATAATCTAAATAGTAGGTTTTCATCTTAAATTTTGTCTGGAAAAAAAAAATCTTTTAACAAATGTCCGTTAGTCCTGAACTTGTATCGTAATTATTTATTAGTCATGACTATTATCGTAATTATTTATTTATTAATTCTAGAAAAGATTATTAAAAAGATGAAAAAAAAAATATGAAATAAGCACTAAAAAAATGGAAACAAAAAACAAAATATTAAAAAGATTATTAAACAAAAATCAATTCTCATGCTTGACGTCATTTTCGAAAATAAATGTTTATAATCTAAATAGTAGGTTTTCATCTTAAATTTTTTCTGGAAAAAAAAATCTTTTAACAAATGTCCGGTTAGTCCTGAACTTGTATCGTAATTATTTATTAGTCATGACTATTATCGTAATTATTTATTTATTAATTCTAGAAAAGATTATTAAAAAGATGAAAAAAAAATATGAAATAAGAACTAAAAAAATGGAAACAAAAAACAAAATATTAAAAAGATTATTAAACAAAAATCAATTCTCATGCTTGACGTCATTTTCGAAAATAAATGTTTATAATCTAAATAGTAGGTTTTCATCTTAAATTTTTTCTGGAAAAAAAAATCTTTTAACAAATGTCCGATTAGTCCTGAACTTGTATCGTAATTATTTATTAGTCATGACTATTATCGTAATTATTTATTTATTAATTCTAACTGAAATTGTAAATCTTGGTACAAATTTATTTTCATCACATGTATTACTTAAACAAATAACTTAAATATTACTAAACGTGTCAAAAATCCAAAAATAAATTACAAAACATGTATGTCGAAGCATGGTCCGGGTTCAGTGGCTGCCACCGCCTTTGTCGATTATCTACGAATAGGCTTCCATAATTTCTATTTGGACGTCTTGAAAAAAAAAAGGAATAAGTAAAAAAAGCTTCAAACATTAAATGAGAGCAAATAAGTAAAAAAAAAAAAAGAATATAAAAAAAATTTGCAGTTGGATTTGAGATCTGTAGGTAAGAAAAAGTTTCAATATATTAAATGAGAGCAAATAAGTAAAAAAAAAAAAGAAATATAAAAAAATATATTATTTTTCCTTCCAACCAACCGGTCAAAAAATAGAAAATATAAAGTTTAGGTTTTATGTTTAAACAAACATTGTCTTATACATAGAGAATGAAAGAGAGCCAACAGCCAAATGTAAGCATTAAGGGTATTTTAGAAAGTGCACTTTTTTTTAATCCAAAAAATGGCCTCTAACGGCTGTTCTAACGTCAATTTGACGGAAAGGGGTATTCTGCGCAAAACAGGGTTTGCGGGAGGTGCAAACTGTTTAAGTTTTCTAAAAGGTCTTATTTTGCGAACGAGGCAACTCTAAGGAGGGTTTAAATGCACTTTACCCCATATTTGGGACAAGAAAGTTTTAGACCTCAATTATGGCCTCGATTTGCGTACCAAATGGTTCAAATCCTAAAAATTAGAACTTAGGTTTAAAACACATAGCATAACTGAAAAGCTGTGTAGCTAATTGTGTATTCTCTTGTTTGATTTATTTGTCTTCATTGAGGATACCGGAAGTTGTCAAGTCAAATCCATGATTCTAGTAAGTATACATAATTTACTGTTTATCGACATTACTTTATATGCTATTATACAAGTTACATTCTAGTAGTAATACTTGATTTTATTTCAACTATGCACTAGAGA
Organism: Iris pallida; assembly: GCA_029216955.1. Classification (NCBI taxonomy): domain Eukaryota; kingdom Viridiplantae; phylum Streptophyta; class Magnoliopsida; order Asparagales; family Iridaceae; genus Iris; species Iris pallida. The sequence goes on along the minus strand of JANAVB010035817.1, from coordinate 12,063,071 downwards.
TACACAATTATGATTCTGGTTCATTTTGTTATACACTTTACATGTTATTCACGACTCGTACTTGTACAAATTAAATCATATATTATGATTGTTATGGGTGGAAAATATGCCGATAGGCATGTTTTCAACCTTATCACATTTCTTTTTACTAGTTTAATCATGAACGATAGCAATCATTTACCACCTGCATCGATCAATGCATCGTATATAACAATTAGTCCGCCACATACCAAAAGTTGTTATTCTAAATACATACACACTATTTGTCTTACCTTAATTGCTCATCATGTTTGTTTCTTTTTAGAGAGATTGGAGAGAAAATGTATCAATCCGTTAATTCGTGGGAGGCATTGACCTCGAGATGACAATCAACATGTGACAAATGTCTATTAGAAGTGAGTCACTGAACTTTATGAGATCGAGAGACAAAGATTCTTCTGATAAGCTTCCTTTGTGTTAATTGAAAATATATATTATTATTTAATAATATATGTTCAATTCAATCTAATTTAGAATTTAATAACTAAGAACTTAAATTTTAAAGTATAATGTTGTCTTAAAAGCTCTATAAAGTAAAGATACAAAAACAACTATTATTACAAATGGAAAAATGGAAAAGAACAACAACAAAATGATAAGAATAACATTGTATAACCAAAACAAAATCCTCTGCTCTTTGACGAATGATGTGCTCACATATTGGTGTTTTATCATTGTTCTTTTTAAATTTCTAGTATTATAGTCTACACACGAAATTATCTAGATCGCTTCTGTCACTCCTGCCTAGGCAGACTTTAATTGAAGGGAGGCCAAATAAACAAAAAGTTTTCGGGATCCAACAATTTCCAAGTACTTTTTCAATTAATCTTTTTTGTTACATTAATAATAGGCCAACAGCATTTATTTTTCTTCTTACTGCTCTATAAGGTTCTGATATCTCACACTCACTGTTTGCTACTGATTCCAGAAAATCAAAGCTGCATTCACAATAACAAACTCGTTTGCGACAAACCCATAATTTAATTTGTAAATATCCGAAGCCTCAATTGTGTATGAAAATTTCATTACATCAAGAATCATTGATTACATTCGCCTATAAGGAAATTAAGAGACGTAGGAACAACTATGTTCCCTTTATTACAGAGTGGTATCAATGAATGAATCAATCCCATCCAGAGTTTAGGAGTAGAGGGGTTGGATTGGCAGCCCCTTGACGAGTCCGCAGAGCAGCGTGGTATTGAGCATGTTGTACTCGTCCCTCAGCGACTTGGCCGGCGACTCCACGCTGATGTAGAGCTGCTGGCCGAGGTAGTACCTGTCCCAATGGTTGGACCGCAAGTTCCACATCCCTGCGTTGTCGAACGTCAGCATGATCGCCGTCCACGACTTGGGGAACACCTGGATCGCCACCCGGCTCACCGCGTCGAGGCCGTTGTACTTGTCCCTCAACTCAGGACTCCATTTGCCTGGTCCCATCCTGGTCAATCGAAACAAGTCAGTTGTACTCATGTTAATGGAAAAGAAAAGAAAATGATTTAGATCCCAAACAAGTATAACAAAAATGTAGTGGTTACCCACCCGACTGCGAAGAAAGAGTAGCCATCCAAATGGTAGGACTGAATGGCCTTCTCTGGGTTCTCGAAGATGATCTCGATATAGGTCCTGAACTCTGCCTTGATCACGTTGGGGGCCATGCTGATGGGGATGTCCATGTCGGGGGCTTCGTCCTTGATGAGGTCATAGGTGAAAACCTTGTCGGCCATGCCAAAGTACTCGGCCAGCTTCAAGGGGGTCTCGGCGTCCTTGTGGGACATGCCGTTGAGCGCATACTTCTTCTTGCCGTTGATGGTGCCGGCGCAGTTGACGAGCTTGATGGTGCGGGTGATGGGGATGGAGCCGTAGTGGTAGGAACCCTGAGGGTTGGGACGGGCTGCGCTGGCGGTCAAGTTCCACCTGAAGGACCTCCACTGGTTGAATGACCAGCCCCAGCCTACGGGAGCAGGGGGGAGCTCTGTAGACGCCTTTGCGGTCTCGGGCGCACCAATGTACCTAAGTGGAGATGTTGCAGTGATCACCTTCGACTTGATGAACCGTGTCGACGCAACCATGAGGTACTCGCCAACGGGCTGGTCGGCGGTGACAAGGACGGAGTAGCACTGGCCAACGTGCACGTCGAGGGACTCGTACAAGTTCTGGACGGTGTGGGAGCCGTCGATCTCGACGAGCTTCATAGGGTGACCCTGGATGCGGAAGTTGAGCGAGGTTTTGAGGCCTACATTGCAAATCCTGTACCTGTAGGTCAAGCCGGGCTGCAAGTTCTGGGGCTGGTTCCATTCGACCTCGTTGCTGGCCTTGACGTTGATGAGGACGCCATCGGGAAGCTTGATGCTGCGGCCTGAGTCCAGCATGCGGGCAAGGACGGTGTGGCTCTTGGTGTACCAGTCGCTGATCAGGACGGAGATCTCGTTTGCGGGGTCGGCAAAGGGGACCGGAATGAGGAGGCGACTGTTGATGCGGATGGGACCGAAGCCGCCGGCTGCCTTCTGCATCCCAATGCTCGGGGCGTAGAAGAAGCTGCCAATCTGGTCCTTCACCTGGAACTTGTAGGTGAAGTTGGTCCCTGGTTCGATCGGGCAGTTGGTTCCTGGCATACCGTCCATCCACGAGTTCTTTCTTTGCTGGATGCCATTCCTGCACACCATCCATACATCAAGTTATACTCATATATACATTACATACATTATTGATTCACAACTTAACGTTAATGGTACCATGTGAAGAGGAATGGCTCGTCAAGCTGGTTGAACACATTGACAACAATATTGTTGTTGGAGCTACAGTTGATTTCAGGGCCCGGGAATGCATCGTTGATCAGGATCACCCTCTGGGGGACGCCGAGGAGGGTGCGGGTGCCGTAACTGACGTGCCACTCGAAGAAAAGGTAAGGATCCTCAGCCTGGACAGCCGAGAGGCCGAGGAGCGCGACGAAGACGAACAAAGCTGCAGCATGTGTCATCTCTTTCTTACAGCTCCGGCCGATCTCTCTCTCTCTCTCTCTCTCTCTCTCAAATACTATAGCGGGATGATTAGGTAACAATAGTTAGCGATAACACATGGAAGATCCCTGGCTAGCAAACGAATGTGAAGGAATGTCAAGAGAGGCCAACCAGAGAGCTTCGATTTGTTGATCGGAGCTCTCGGAGGGTTTTTAAGCGTGGTGGGAGGGGGGTACTTTGTTAGGTTATAAGTGATTCAAAGGAACGGAGGGCAGGGAGAGGTTTCAGGTCCCATATAGCTCCTTCAAATGGGGCTGGCGTCCCGTTCCCTCGTTCTAAGTACAACGGTTAATTGTTTTGTTATAGGCTTGACTATTTCTGGGGATTATGTTTAAGTTAATTCAAACCTTTTTCTTTACAATTGAACTATTTTTTTGTAATATATATAGCTGGTTATTTATGCACGTCAAGATTGACTATTTGTGACTTCTTCTTCCTAAAAGTTGAATTTTGTACGGTTGTGTAAGGTTAGCAGTTCAAAGTATACAAGTTTTAAAGTTGCTTAATCCTTGCACATCTGAGCCTTATGGGATCTAAATCACTATTGTCAATAGTTACAAACTAGTTTTGATCCGAAAGTTCGTCGACTTCTACAGAAGCTTTGATATAAAGACTTGTTGATTTTAACATTTACAAGAAAAGATTTTGGTCTTCTCACAATAATTTGAAGACGGGTTCTACAACTCAATACAGCTCTAACTTAATATGATTGGCAAATAAAAGCTCTCTCATATGTGGAGAGGAAGGGGCGGAGCCAAGATTAAAATTATGAGGAGCCCGTGGTACTATATATTAGAAAAAGTTATCATGTTAATTGAACTTCAATAGCATATATATATATATATATATATATATATATATATATATATATATATATATATATATATATATATATATATATAGCAAATGACCTCTAGCCTAGTGGTTAAGAGAGATGTATGTGGCCCAAGTGGTCGGGAGTTCGAGCCCAGTGGAGGCGAGTTCACCATAATTACCCATTGCTTCAAAAAAAAAAAAAAAAAAATATATATATATATATATATATATATATATATATATATATATATATATATATATATATATATATATATATATGAATTAAAAAAAATTAACAAATATGAAATTTCATCGTGACTTTCACTTGAAAACCTAAATTGCTACCACTAGAGGCCACTTATTTTTTGTTCAATAAGGGGTCAAACTAATATATATGTTAATATTGCAAAAAAAATCTATATAGTAATTAATATTTTTAAAAATTTGTGCGCGGGGGAGGAGGAGAGGGAGGGGTGGGGTTTGGTTGGCCTCCATTGGACTATAAATCTGCCCCTATGGATAGGTTTTGGAGTATTAATAAAAAGTTAAAGCTCCAATAAGTGGAAATAAAATAAATCAAGTTTTGTTTACATATGATCAGGGGCAGATCTATATAGGATCCAAGGGGGACCACGACCCCACAATGTTTTAAAAAAAATTTGGTTACTATATATAATTTTTTTACAAGTTTACAATATATATTAGTTTGACCCTCTAATGTATGAAAAAAAAGTTATTTTTAGTGGTAGTGCCATGGGCTTTCAATTTAGAGGTTACAAGTTCAAACATCACCTCTTACATATTGCTAAATATTTTACATATTCTAGAAATCTTTTATGTATATGTTTTGCTTCCTCTTTTGTAACAATTTAAAAATATTGGCTTTATTTTTGCTCATTCTTGTTCACGTTTTAGTATATTTTTTCCTATTAAAATCCAATTAACATAACAAATTTAAGAATTTATATATGTAGTAGCACGATCCCTCTATAATTTTAATCCTGGCTCCGCCTATATAGATCTCAAAAACTCTCCACAATCTACTTTGCAAGCGTTATCACGCTGATATATTGTCCTGCAAAGAACTAGTAATAACGGCTAGTTTTATAGCCGTTGAAGTGCATTTAATGCATCAAATCATGTTGAATGATATACCGTCGAATAATAGGATACACCGTCAGTATACCATTTTGCCAAGTATAACTTTTTGTGACAATAAGAGTTATAAATCAAGTTAAGGATACAATAAGTGGAAATAAAATAAATCAAGTTTTGTTTATATATGATCTCAAAAACTCTCCGCAGTCTACTTTGCAGACGGTATTGCGCCGATATATTGTCCTGCAAAGAATAGTAATAAACAGCTAGTCTTATAGCCATTGAAGTGCATTTAATGCATCAAATCATGTTGAATGGTATATCGTTGATATACTGGGATATACCGTCATTATGCCATTTTTGCCAAGTATAACTTTTTGTGACAATAAGAGGTATATTGTGATGTACCACCTGTCACGACCCGCACCCTGATTAGGGGCACGAGAACGTGGGTACGTCCAGCCTACGCCGCAGTGTCGACGGTAGAACGCTGTATAGGTCATCTATAACATCTAACATCTAACAACAAGATATATAAACCTGTCATCTCCGCACGGAGGTATAACATAACAACTCAACTCTATATCTCAAACACAAGTCTAAGAAAGATAGAGCATGATATGGAATCAGACGAAAGGAAGAAACTAAATATATATATAGAGTTACCACACCACACAAAGTAGATGTCCAATACAATAAGTACAAGATCTGAAATATAACTAAGTCACAACTAACAATCGGAACAATCCGATACAAAATGAAAACTGTAAACACTAGACTAGACTAGGCACCCTCTACTGAGCTAGATGCTCCTCAGGCTCCTGAAGGTCACCCTCATGTGTCCCATAGAAGGTGGGCAGTCACCATCATCATCTGTAATATTTTCAACATGTCCAGTCAGGACAGAAACGAGCACAATACATCTCACGCAGTTCATATCATGTTGGAAAATGTAAAGCATGCATAGAGTAAGATACATAGACTGTAATTTAGAGCACGAGATGGTTATATAAACGGATTTAGGACATATACAAGATTTTACAAGATTTCACAAGAATTTGTACAAGATGGGATTTTGATCACATAACCATTTCCTTCTCACCCTCCCCAATCAATACACAAGGATCCAGTCAAGTTACGTTATCTTATACAAGAGGTTTTATCATGTTTGCTCACGTGATCATGAGAGTACAAGATTGCACAAGAGTATACATGAAAGCGGTGTACATGAAATACAAGATGTTCGTGAAAAGCACATGACAACTGTATCTGATGCACCCCGAGGGAGATAACATCGCATGACAAGATCCATATAGTACCAATCCGTGATAATGATGTGACAGCATCATGTAAGGTATTCTAGAGCAAGAATATAAATCCTAACAAGTATGAAAAGATCAGAGAATGTACTCGCCTGTCACCCTGTATGACTGATATGAATAGATGTCTGAACTGGTGTCACAGAGTCCTATTTAGAGTAAAACAGGTCACAATATATCCACAATGGTAAAATTAGAGTATACAATGCATACTACATGATTCTAGGTCAATCTGGTCAAAAGTCAACTCTTGGTCAACTCTAAAAGTCAAACTAGGTCAAACTAGTCAAATACTAGCCAACATGATCAAGCTAGGTCAAGTCTAGGTCAACTTAGACTAACTAAGATTTTGGTCAAACAAAGACTAGTCAACAAGGTAATTAGGTCAATCTTGGCCAGACTAGTTAAACTAGTCATTTTTAGGTCAAGTAGGTCATGGTTTGACCAATAGTTGACTTGGTCAACAATGGTCAACATTTTGGTCAACCTAGGTCTAGTAGGCCTAATGGTCTATCCTAACTCATTGGCCATAGGCTAATAACCAAGTTCCATAGGCTAATGCCATATGGGTATCTACCTCTATACAATATATATATATATATATATATATATATATATATATATATATATATATATATATATATATATTATTTATATATATATATATATATATATATATATATATATATATATATATATATATATATATATATATATATATATATATAAAAAAAATATATATATATATATATATTCACATATATATATTCACATATATATATATCTTACATATATATATATATATATATATATATATATATATATATATATATATATATATATATATATATATATATATATATATAGGCCTATGGACTAAGTATACTCATATATCATATAGGTACCCATATATAGATACCATATATAATCTAATACAATATATATATATATATAACATATATATATACAACATATATATACAATACAATATGTAGAGAGAGAGAGAGTGAAATAGAGAGAGGGACAGTGAGAGAGAGGGGGACAGAGAATGCTGGACAGTAGGGGGATGGGGGTTCCTGATTTTCTGGAACCAAAATCCAGCCCCCAAACACACACACACAGTAACATATATACATATATATATATATATATATATATATATATATATATATATATATATATATATATATATATATATATATACACACAACTCCCTGTACACACAACCAATTATCCCCAAAACTAACCCACACTCACATATACATATATACTACGTATATACATACTAAAATACACTAATACAATGTATAAAACATATCAAATTTAGGTTTGAAGTTCGTTTTCAAAAATCTGGGAAATACCCAAAATCTGAAATAAGTGCACTGTACACTCGAAAACAGGTAAACCCAAAAACTCACACGAAACCGAGCTATGGCTCGAATCTCTAGGTTGGTAACTGGTGCCCCATACATACCCTAGTGTCCTAGGTACCTGACACGACACCACGACACGGTTTAACGTGTCCAAACACACGAAAACACCACACGGGTAAACTCTGATACGCGCACACAACCACAGTGTCGTGCACGGGTTGTACGACTCGTGCTCGCGATACAGGACACGACGCACCTCATGCTCGTGTCCTCGTGTACGCCACGTATAGGGCTACACGCCCGTGTCACTACGAGACACCCAAGTGTCGTGTCCGTGCGACACGACACGCTCAAAGTTGCCCCCGTGCGCGTGTGCGCTGACAGCGCGTGTCCAGTGCGAGTGAGATTTCTCACTCGACACGACACGACGCGACACCAAACTTTGGGGGCATGTTCGCAGACATTGCCCCCGTGTCCATGTAAATTTTCTCGTGTCCTAGTGCCCTGTGCAGTGCGCACGAAGGGTGGGGTAGCAGGGCATGCACGAGAGTCTCGTGCAGTGGGTTCGTGTCCAATTTGGACACGAACACAGCACGAAAATGTGCTCAGTCAAGTTGGTATGTGACCTACATGTCTAGGGCTACATGATCATGCAATTTGTTTTACATTTTAACAAAATCGAATCCTTTGTGGCATTTCACCAAACAAGGGTTTCTAGCTTAGGATACGTGTCCGATACGGACACCTAACCGAATCTAATTTTCACCAAATTTTATCCACAATTATGGTAGTCCTATATGAATGCATTTATGAAGAAAAAACAGAGTTTTAACTATGTTTGAGGGAATTTACCTATTTGTGCAAATCCAAGAAAAATCAATGAAAAGGGGGTGTGTGTCCTCCAACTTGATGATGCCCAAAGCTTCCAAATTGTTGATTGCTAGCCTCCCTTAGCACCCTTGATGTTGTAGGGTCCCAATGCAAAAGACTAGAGTGAATTTGGATCAAGAATGATCAAGTTGTGGGTGTTTGAAGAAAATGGGATTTTCTAGGATTTAAATTCATGTAAATTATTCATGAATGAATGGAATGGGATTAAAATAGAAGTGTGGGCTGCTAGGGGGGTGCCCTTGGCCGGCCATAGCATGGGGGGGTGTCCTTGCCCTTTCTTCTAGGTTAAGGTATGGACTTTTGTGTAAAGGGGTGAGATATTTGGAGTGGTTTAAGGAAAATATCAACAATGTAATATCTAGATATTTATACCACTTTAACCCTTAACCAAAAATCCATCCTAAAGCTTCTAGGTTAGTGGCTAACCCCTAGATTAGGGTAGGATAGGTTAGGGACTAATCATGATACTTAACAAGAATTAAATAATATTAAAATCACATAATCTCAAATAAAGTCTAGTAAATTACCAAAATACCCTTTTGGCCAAAAGTCACTAATTTGATGTTCTAAGCCTATGGCTAAGCTCACATGGTCATGGCAACTTCTAAGTTAAGGAAAACTAGGGTTTATACTAAGTTATACTAACAAAATCACAAAGTCATAAGTCATGACTTAGAAAATGGTTTAATTACACTAATAATCACCAAAAATCATATCATGACTAAAATACTATTAATTAATAATAAAAATAATAAATTTTTAAAAATACTCCAATTTCAGAAAACTGGGTGCTACAAGTCTACCCTCCTTAGAAAATTTCGTCCTCGAAATTAGAATGGTCATACTCCTTCTAGGTCAAACACCCCAACAATCACAGTCTCAAACACACAGTCCGATAATCATATGCGTCTGTCCAAAATCATGATATTCGAAATCTTCGTCATGCTAGTGAGCAAGGCTACGATATTCACAGAGTCCTCGACTAAGGTACATACCTCTAGAATTATGGTATTTAAAATTTTCGCATTGCCGCATGCCTGGCCGCGAAAACCTTAAATTTCCACATCCGAGAAATACGTCCAAAATCCGACTATATGTCCTCACTATGCCAGCTAACATGACTATAGAAGACTCTAGATCCCATGATCGAGACGACCTAGCCCATACGACTTATCTCAGAAGAAAATAATTCACAATGAAATATTCGAACAAAATTTATCAACTATAAGGAACAGATAGAATCGAAATTCCAAGACAGTTATAAGGAGGCGAATGCGGAAATATATAGAATCGAAAAGGTTGGAACCTGCAATCAGCTCTCCCTCTGCCTGTGCATCATCGACTGCCATGGCGAAAGCTCGCCCCGGCTGGCCTCCCTTGGCCTGCTGCTGATGCTGGACAAACCTCTGCTGCTGAGTCTACAACGGTGGTCCCGTCTGCTGCCCTGTCGGAGCCCTAGCTCCTGCTGCTGCCTGAGCCAATCGTGCCAAGCTCTTGGGACACTCCTTCAACTGATGCTCTGCTGAACCACAAAGCAAACACAGGCCCTGCCTCTTCCTGCAGTCGTCCCATCCGTGGCCTTGCTTCTTGCAGAAGTTACACATAGGGTGCTGTTGCTGCCTGGGTGCCTGCTGGTGAAGTATATGTCCCTGGCCCTGAAACGGCTGCTGAACTGGCCTCTGTTGTATGTGAGGGCGCTTGGCTGGCCCTGTACTAGAACTAGCCCCTAAGGTATCACTGCCCCTCTTCGACTTGAGGCCGAAGTCCTCCTCTGCAATCTGTGCGTCCATCAATATCTGATCGAACGTCGCGTCACGGCGTCCCGAGGTGCGGGTGCGCACTACATGAATAAGTCCCCTACGGAACTTACGAGCCTTCTGCCCCTCATCCTGGATCATATCGGGAGCGAACCTGCTAAGGCGGAAGAACTCAGCTGCATACTCGTCCACCGACGAGTTCCCCTGCACTAGACCCACGAACTGGCCCTCCAATGCTGTAAGAGCCACGTCCGGGAAGAACTTCTCCTTGAAGAGCCTCTGGAAGTTCTCCCAAGTCAGCCCTCTCACCGACGCACGAGGATCCGTGCGGTACCATGTCAGCGCAATGTCGAAGAATCGGCTGGCTGCGGCCGAAACCCAAAGCGCTCTAGGAAGCTCTGCCAGCTCCATGCTCCGCTGTACATCCTCTAGCCAGTCGTCTGCATAGAGGATGCCTTCCGTGCCTGTGAAGTCCCTGGAGCTCATCTTCCTGAAGTCCAATACTGTCCCCGGCCTGGACTGCTGCTGGTACGGTTGCTGGCCAGTAGGGCCCTGCACCGTACCCGGTGCCACTCTCTCTACTGCTGCTAGGGCAAGCTGATACGAGTTCTCCATACTCTGCCTCAGCATCTCGATCTGTCGGTGTGACGCCTCCGACTGGCGCTGCGACGCCTCTGCCTGGGCCCGCTGTGTCTCCATCATCTGCTGAAGGAGAAGGAACATATGGTGCATATCCGTCGGTACCGGTGGTGGTGGCAGCAGTATCTCCGGAACAAAGACCGTAACCCTCTGGGGTGGAGGTGGTAGACCTCCCTGTGCAACTGCCTGGGTCTCCAGAATAGTAGAATCACTGGGGGCAGTCTCGTGAACCTCCTCCTCTGCCTGATCAGATCTCTCAGGCAAACTACTCGATCCAATGGCCTGCGGGTGCGTCTTCGTCATCCTGGAGACGAATTGAAACAAAGAGGTCAATATGGCACATGAGTAGATTTATCAAGGAAGGACAGTTAAATTAATACAAGAAAAGTAATCATGATAATCAAAAGATCGGAAATTTCCTAGGTGTGATTGAGAAACTCCTATCATGTCCTAGGTCCTACGTCCTAATTGCATGCTCGTAATTAGTACTCTAAGTCGAGCACCATTACGAGATCGCACTAATTGCGACACAGACCTGCATGGGCCACCACAAAAATGTGTCACAACCCGCACCCTGATTAGGGGCACGAGAACGCGGGTACGTCCAGCCTACGCCGCAGTGTCGACGGTAGAACGTTGTATAGGTCATCTATAACATCTAACATCTAACAACAAGATATATAAACCTGTCATCTCCGCACAGAGGTATAACATAACAACTCAACTCTATATCTCAAACACAAGTCTAGGAAAGATAGAGCATGATATGGAATCAGACGAAAGGAAGAAACTGAATATATATATAGAGTTACCACACCACACAAAGTAGATGTCCAACACAATAAGTACAAGATCTGAAATATAACTAAGTCACAACTAACAATCGGAACAATCCGATACAAAATGAAAACTGTAAACACTAGACTAGATTAGGCACCCTCTACTGAGCTAGATGCTCCTCTGGCTCCTGAAGGTCACCCTCATGTGTCCCATAGAAGGTGGGGCAGTCACCATCATCATCTGTAATATTTTCAACAGGTCCAGTCAGGACAGGAACGAGCACAATACATCTCACGCAGTTCATATCATGTTGGGAAATGTAAAGCATGCATAGAGTAAGATACATGGACTGTAAAGAAATATATATAAAACGAGAGAGATTTGATAACTGGAAATATCTATATATATGATAAGTAAGAACTGTAGGTAAACTGTGATTTAGAGCACGAGATGGTTATATAAACGGGTTTAGGACATATACAAGATTTCACAAGATTTCACAAGATTTTGTACAAGATGGGATTTTGATCACATAACCATTTCCTACTCACCCTCCCCAATCAATACACAAGGATCCAGTCAAGTTACGTTACCTTATACAAGAGGTTTTTATCATATTTGCTCACGTGATCATGAGAGTACAAGATTGCACAAGAGTATACATGAAAGTGGTGTACATGAAATACAAGATGTTCGTGAAAAGCACATGACAACTGTATCTGATGCACCCCGAGGGAGATAACATCGCATGACAAGATCCATATAGTACCAATCCATGATAATGACGTGACAGCATCATGTTAGGTATTCTAGAGCAAGAATATAAATCCTAACAAGTATGAAAAGATCAGAGAATGTACTCGCCTGTCACCCTGTATGACTGATATGAATAGATGTCCGAACTGGTGTCACAGAGTCCTATTTAGAGTAAAACAGGTCACAATATATCCACAATGGTAAAATTAGAGTATACAATGCATACTACATGATTCTAGGTCAATCTGGTCAAAAGTCAACTCTTGGTCAACTCTAAAAGTCAAACTAGGTCAAACTAGTCAAATACTAGCCAACATGATCAAGCTAGGTCAAGTCTAGGTCAAACTTAGACTAACTAAGGTTTTGGTCAAACAAAGACTAGTCAACAAGGTAATTAGGTCAATCTTGGTCAGACTAGTTAAACTAGTCATTTTTAGGTCAAGTAGGTCATGGTTTGACCAATAGTTGACTTGGTCAACAATGGTCAACATTTTGGTCAACCTAGGTCTAGTAGGCCTAATGGTCTATCCTAACTCATTGGCCATAGGCTAATAACCAAGTTCCATAGGCTAATGCCATATGGGTATCTACCTCTATACAATATATATATATATATATATATATTTTTTCTATACAATATATATATATATATATATATATATATATATATATATATATATATATATATATATATATATATATATATATATATATATATATATATATATATATACACATAACTATATAGGCCTATGGACTAAGTATACTCATATATCATATAGGTACCCATATATAGATACCATATATAATCTAATACAATATATATATATAACATATATATATACAACATATATATACAATACAATATGTAGAGAGAGAGAGAGTGAAATAGAGAGAGAGACAGTGAGAGAGAGGGGGACAGAGAATGCTGGACAGTAGGGGGATGGGGGTTCCTGATTTTCTGGAACCAAAATCCAACCCCCAAACACACACACACGGTAACATATATACATATATATATATATACACACAACTCCCTGTACACACAACCAATTATCCCCAAAACTCACCCACACTCACATATACATATATACTACGTATATACATACTAAAATACACTAATACAATGTATAAAACATATCAAATTTAGGTTTGAAATTCGTTTTCAAAAATCTGGAAAATACCCAAAATCTGAAATAAGTGCACTGTACACTCGAAAACAGGTAAACCCAAAAACTCACACGAAACTGAGCTATGGCTCGAATCTCTAGGTTGGTAACTGGTGCCCCATACATACCCTAGTGTCCTAGGTACCTGACACGACACCACGATACGGTTTAACGTGTCCAAACACACGAAAACACCACACGGGTAAACTCTGATACGCGCACACAACCACAGTGTCGTGCACGGGTTACACGACTCGTGCCCGCGATACAGGACACGACGCACCTCGTGCTCGTGTCCTCGTGTACGCCATGTATAGGGCTACACGCCCGTGTCACTACGAGACACCCAAGTGTCGTGTCCGTGCGACACGACACGCTCAAAGTTGCCCCCGCGCGCGTGTGCGCTGACAGCGCGTGTCCAGTGCGAGTGAGATTTCTCACTCGACACGACACGACGCGACACCAAACTTTGGGAGCATGTTCGCAGACATTGCCCCCGTGTCTATGTAAATTTTCTCGTGTCCTAGTGCCCTGTGCAGTGCGCACGAAGGGTGGGGTAGCAGGGCATGCACGAGAGTCTCGTGCAGTGGGTTCGTGTCCAATTTGGACACGGACATAGCACGAAAATGTGCTCAGTCAAGTTGGTATGTGACCTACATGTCTAGGGCTACATGATCATGCAATTTGTTTTACATTTTAACAAAATCGAATCCTCTGTGGCATTTCACCAAACAAGGGTTTCTAGCTTAGGATACGTGTCCGAAACGGACACCTAACCGACTCTAATTTTCACCAAATTTTATCCACAGTTATGGTAGTCCTATATGAATGCATTTATGAAGAAAAAACAGAGTTTTAACTATGTTTGAGGGAATTTACCTATTTGTGCAAATCCAAGGAAAATTAATGAAAATGGGGTGTGTGTCCTCCAACTTGATGATGCCCAAAGCTTCCAAATTCTTGATTGCTATCCTCCCTTAGCACCCTTGATGTTGTAGGGTCCCAATGCAAAAGACTAGAGTGAATTTGGATCAAAAATGATCAAGTTGTGGGTGTTTGAAGAAAATGGGATTTTCTAGGATTTAAATTCATGTAAATTATTCATGAATGAATGGAATGGGATTAAAATAGAAGTGTGGGCTGCTAGGGGGGTGCCCTTAGCCGGCCATAGCATGGGGGGTGTCCTTGCCCTTTCTTCTAGGTTAAGGCATGGACTTTTGTGTAAAAGGGGTGAGATATTTGGAGTGGTTTAAGGAAAATATCAACAATGTAATATCTAGATATTTATACCACTTTAACCCTTAACCAAAAATCCATCCTAAAGCTTCTAGGTTAGTGGCTAACCCCTAGATTAGGGTAGGATAGGTTAGGGACTAATCATGGTACTTAACAAGAATTAAATAATATTAAAATCACATAATCTCAAATAAAGTCTAGTAAATTACCAAAATACCCTTTTGGCCAAAAGTCACTAATTTGATGTTCTAAGCCTATGGCTAAGCTCACATGGCCATGGCAACTTCTAAGTTAAGGAAAACTAGGGTTTATACTAAGTTATACTAACAAAATCACAAAGTCATAAGTCATGACTTAGAAAATGGTTTAATTACACTAATAATCACCAAAAATCATATCATGACTAAAATACTATTAATTAATAATAAAAATAATAAATTTTCAAAAATACCCCAATTTCAGAAAACTGGGTGCTACACCACCGGTACACCGGAATGATATCTCAAATTCAGACTTTGGAGTTTTTGGCTGATTTTGTTTTAGCTATTATTTGTCTTCCTCTATTGAGTACAAATAAACCTAAGGACTCAAATAAATAAAAGATATCACACTAGGCATTGAGTCTTGATAGCTTGGATTCTTCATTTGTGTGATGTTGCCCCATTGACCCTTGTCCGAGAAGAAAAACCGAAAATTGAAAAAAAAAAAGTTCGATAAAAATAAATATCATAATCAACATATGGAGGTGGGTACAAACCTCAACCACACGATTACATTGATGGTCTTCTTATTTATAAGAAACTGAGTAACAATAAAGATAGAACAAAATAATCTAAGATAACAATAATATAATGAAGAAATATTCTCATTATCCATAATGAATGATATGGATGAGTTGGAGGTTTGAATTGATAAGTTTAAATATTGAACTTGTAATTGTTATGATCCTCTAACAGTCCGCTAACCGAGCATAGTATCAAGTCTTGATAGCTTGGATTCTTCATTGCATATCTCCATGATAGAAGCTTGCTTATTGATTTTCTGCAAATACATATTAGGCGAACAAAGTAATACACATAACATCAAGTATGATATCATTAGTGCAAGTTAGGAATATATTGAGTTTAAGTATAAATACTTTAGTGATTGCATAATTCTTAGTGATTCCATAATACTAAACTTAATCGATTAGCCATAGTAAATAACAATAGTTTAATTATTGGACTATTAGGAAGTTTGAAAAGGGGTTGAAAGCATAAGCACAAAATATAAGTCAAATCAACAAACATATCAACAATAATAACATATATATTAGAAAATTATAAATAAAACAGTAAAAACAGAAGAATTATTGCAGTTTATTCTTCGAACTGATATATCATAATTACGACTATGTAAGTTCCTACTATTAATAGCTAAACAAATTAAAATATACATTTTTTCAAGATGCGGGATACTAGTTACATGTGTCTAGATGCTACGTAGTGTTCTCATGCCACAATTATGTACCCATTTGATTCGTTTTCCACGATACATGTATTGAACAAGAGTTTCACCAAAGGGTCTTCTTCGGTCTCCAACATTCTCACTATAAACTCTGCTAAAGTGTTACCAAATTTTGGACGAATGCCAATAATGATATCTTCCTCCTTGTATCGCTGAGTTGTACGACCCGTTGCTTCTTCATTTTTCATGAGAGTGAAGAAGAAACTAATTTACCGAATATAACACAAGATTTGTCGCAAGTAATAGAAAAGAGAAAAAAAATGGATGTAACAAATTTGGTTGAATAAAATCCTATAAATAGAATTTTTTGTGTGTCAAATAACCACAAATAGCTTCAGAATATATAATGATATTTTGATCAATTTTGTCCTTATTAACATTCAAAAACAGTTAAAATGATAATATTTTGAAGAAAAAAGTGACAAAAAGACAATTTACCCTTAAAAAGGGCTATTAGGGGTTACAAAAATATACTCCAACGTTCTAATAACGGTTAAATACTAGACAAAATAATAAAATACTCCCAACTATTTATTTATTAGGGAGGAGATCGAGCCTCACCGGTCCGGATAGGATTGATCGAATTTGTGGATGAAATACAACTCGAACATGTTAGGCATTACGAATTGTATCGTATCCGAGCTGGGGAGAGTAAAATTCAGTCCGATCTGCAGTTGGACATAGACCGGACAAAATTGACCCATTGTTCGAACTTGAATCGGCCCAATCCGAACATAATCGGGCCGAGTCACAAGATGTAATTTGAGCCGTCGGACCCACTAAACAGTGGGAAAAAAAAATTTGGTATAACTAATTTATAATTTTTATTTTGAGACTTGTAAGAGAGAGAACAAAAAAATAATAATAAGGCCAAATAGTTAAGCCCTTACCTTATTGGGTCCCACCTTATGGGTTGGTGAGTGAGAGCGAGTAAGGTAATGAGTGTTAGTACTCGGTGGACTATGATATAATAGCGAGAAAAAGAAAAGCGGAAGAAAAGGAGAAGAAGGGCAGATCCCAGATCCAAAGTGAACCTCTCCTACCAAATTCATCACTACTTAAACCACCCCCACCTATTTCCTCCCTCTCCTTCCACTATAAAATCCCAAGCCCTCACTCTCTCCCATCCCATCTTGCAGAGAGAGAGAGAGAGAGAGAGAGAGAGAGCAAGAACAAAGATGAAGGTGATAGAAAAGATCCGGGCGGCGGCGGGGGAGAATGGTGAGGGGAAGACGGTGTTCTCGTTCGAGTTCTTCCCGCCGAAGACGGAGGAAGGGGTGGAGAACCTGTTCGAGCGGATGGACCGGATGGTCTCGCACAACCCCACCTTCTGCGACATCACCTGGGGCGCCGGCGGATCCACCGCCGACGTCACGCTCGACATCGCCAACCGCATGCAGAACATGGTCTGCAGCAACAACTCGCTCCTCCGCTTTCGTTTGCAATTTTACTTTTGTTTAGTAATAGTAGATCTGAAGCTCTACGTTGTTGCTCTGAACTCAGATTTATTAGTTCTCGGTCCCGGTTCTTGATTAGATAAATATTAGATCTGATGAAATTCTCTTGGGGTTTAAGTTTCAGATCTGAGCATTACTTTGCTTGAACTGGAAAGTTTTCTTTCATTCTAACTACAGCTGTATAACTATGTCCACGCTGGAGTTTTGGTAGAAAAATATCTCAGTTATGACCTTGTAGTTCTATTTTAGGATTAATAGGTTGTTTGGATCTACTAGATTTTGTTGAAGAGCACGAAAACACGTTGTTGATTTTTAAAAAATGTTTTTGATGCATCTGTTGAGTTTATGACCAGATATATTTGATGCATAAGAAAAAAAACCTGTCCATGTGCCCCAAAAATTGGAGGAGATAGTTTATGACCATAGGATTGGTTTGGCATAGGTCATAATTAGTTATTAATTATAGGTTGAGGAGTCGGAGTCCTATTAGTAATAGTGTAGGTGAGTCCTATTTGTAGGTTTCTTATTTGTTTTCTAAAGCAGAAGTTGGTTGTAGACATTTTGTTTTTGATATAGTTTGGTAGAAAATATGTTAAGTTGTTGACCTTGATTGACCAGAAATCTCAATGTGTTTTAGGTATAAAGATTAATAAGTTATCTGGATCTACTTGATTTAGTCAAAGATTCAGTATTTCTTCGTATATTGAGTTCTATATTTAGTCAAGTGTGGTAAGTGGTTGACTAGTAGCATGATGGAATTCCGGTCAACCACTTAATCTTATGCTAAAAAAAAAAATCAAGCTTCAATACCACTACAAATGATATAATTTAAAAAGAAAAGCTCTTCAACTGTTCTTGCTATCATAGTAACAATATTGCATTTGTAAATAAAATCTTATATAAGCTAATATGTGAATGTTTTGATTATTTAGTTGGAAATACTAGTGAATGTAAGATAATAAACTGTATCCTTTTTGTGATTTTTTTTTTGTTCCTTTTTGCAGATCTGCGTGGAGACAATGATGCATTTGACGTGCACGAACATGCCGGTTGAGAAGATCGATCACGCTCTGGATACCATCAAGGCCAATGGGATTCAGAATGTCCTAGCGCTCAGAGGAGATCCTCCTCATGGCCAGGATAAGTTTGTTCAAGTTGCTGGAGGATTCGCGTGTGCCCTTGATTTGGTAATTGGACAGCTTATAGGGTCTTCAATTATTGGTGGATTCAATTTTCTATACGATATGATGGTTGTTGGATATTTTGAGGCGAATATAAAGATTTGGAGACTTAGTTTCATCATGATATATTTCTGCACATAAAGTTTTGGTTACTTACTTGGTTATTTTTGCTCAACATTGCCTAAAGTTATGCTGTCCTTACAATTTGGATGTCGTCTTCTTTGAGTTTTTTAATTGAATTCTGGTAACTTAAAATTTATTCTTGTAAACATTTAATTGATGTACAGGTGCAGCACATGCGAGCGAAGTATGGAGACTACTTTGGTATAACTGTTGCTGGTTATCCAGGTTAGGGTTGCTTGGATCATATTGATTGTTATGCAATTTAACACTTACCTACATTGCACTGGTATGAAAAGAATACAATCTGATACGGACTCTTTGACACAACAGTAATTTGGGTTTGTCCTAGTTACCTTAGAGTGTCTATGATATCTTGCGTGATATCTGGCACAAACACCAAGCAATACAATATGACACCAATTTTGGATTACCCGTGCTTCGGAGACTGTTACTTTCTGTTGAAGTCTTGCGTAGCATACTATCCCTTTGCTCACGCTTTTCATTCACAACTATTGAATCTTATAAAAGGAATTCCTTCAATTTCAGAGGCACACCCTGACATGATACAAGCTGATGGTGTAGCTACCCCGGAAGCCTACAGCAATGATCTTGCTTATCTAAAGAAAAAGGTATACTGAGTTTAAAATAACAATAATCACAATATTGTTCACCTTGACAGAGCTGATTGCTATTATAATGATCGGACTATTTACTAGTGCATGGTTTCCATCAATCAAATATTGATTACCTCGACCGAGCCGATTGCTGTCATGTTATTGATCAAAATGTTTTACTAGTAACATGGTTTCCATTAATTATATCTCAACATTTAATTTCTGTAGTAAGAAATTGTCGTGATGTTAATACAAATGCTGTTATAGTACTTTAAGGTAAGAACCCAGTCTACACTTGTCTAGGAAAATGTTGTGTTGTTCGTAGTAAGAAAAGTTTACAATTTGAATTTTGAACTATGAAACATCCTTGCGAAATCCATCTTACGGTTGTTTAAAGTTAATTTCAAGTAAATGAATAACTCATAGCATTTATGTTGCTTTAGGCTAATTATAAAATATGTGTTGGTACTTGAGTTATTTTACAAAGTGCAAAGCAATAGGTGGCACAACCTTTCAACCTGAATGGTTCTGTAGCCAAAAGTGAATTTTACCTAGCGTTTCATAGTCTCCAAAAAGCCTACTAAAAGTTCCTTTACTTTTTCTACTACTCTTCTCTGGTGTAATGGATTTTTTCTCTCCTTTGCAAACCCTCTGATTGTTCTATTTTGTAAATTGTTTATTGTTGATTTGTTTCATTTCCTATCTGCTGTCCTTCTTGGTAAGTTCCATCAGGATCCAACACTTGTAACATTTTCATTTTTGTTTATCTTTGACCTTGTTATGCCTAGACTTTTGACCATATTTGTTATGAAACATGTACAATGCAAAACATTCTTGATAAACTGACTAAACTTAATTACTCAATTTCCTCAATAATTGGTGAACAGTGGAAGCACTTGTCAAAATCCTAGACTAATCAGACGAAACTATAGGGAGTCAAATCCATCTGAAAAACATCAAGCCGAACAAACTGGTTATGCTATTGATGCAAATGGCATAGTGGCAATTTCTTGCAACACTGGTAGGGTGTTGGCAGGTTATACAATCTTATCTAGTGATAGTCCTTTTTCCCATATCTTGCAGTATCGGCTCATACCGAGCCGATACGGCCGATACTGATACGGGATGGGGTGTCCTGATAAGATACCAACCGATACCGACATTGGAGATCTCTTTTAAGTCAATTTGGTAAAGAAAATTGAACGAAAAAGACCAATTAGCAAGTGTGTAAAAGCATAGTAAGGTTGTAAAACAATGGAAAAGAAGAAAATTTATGTATTGCAGGTAAACTAATCGGCAAATGTGACTATTATTTCGTTCAATTTTCAAAACTACTAAGAACCAACACTAAAAATACTTAGAAGTTATACCTAAATTTATAAAACATTTTTTCTAAAATTTTAATAATTTATTAATAATATTTGTTTTCCGAAACCCAAAAAATCCTATATTCCGATCCGAAACAGCCGATACTGTCCATATTGCCAATACCGATACTCATAGGAACGGTCCGATGCAGATGCCGATACCGATACTGCGAACCTTGTTTTTCCCATCATGTAACAATGATACTGCTACTCCACTGCATCACTGTTGTGCGGCTTCTTGTATTTTGTCATGTTCCTGCTGCAGATTAAATGTTTTAATTTTACTTATAAATTATAATCGACTATGTTGAGAAGATGGAATTTCATCAAGAAATTACCCTTTGAATTACAACTCTAAATATATAAATGCATTAAGAGATGCTTTTCTTAATATTATGGAATACTTTGCTATCCAAATTATAAGATGCCACAACTGCATTAAAGAGTCGTTCAACTGCCATGTGGTTCTCACTAATGTAGGGTATCCTTTATGGATCTTCTTCTGTCTTGCTTCTTTGTTTTGTTCATTATATTAATGCAAGTCTCATTTTTCTCCATTTTCTTTCTACACATGGCAGGTGGATGCGGGTGCCGATCTTATTGTCACCCAGCTGTTCTACGATACTGATATTTTTCTCAAGTTTGTGAATGACTGCCGTCAAATTGGGATTACTTGCCCAATAGTTCCAGGCATAATGCCAATTAATAATTATAAGGGTTTTTTGCGCATGACTGGCTTTTGCAAAACTAGGGTAAGTTGTTTCTTCTGTATTGATTATGAGCATATTAATTATCTAGTTGAAATCAGGTGTCTTGGTTTTATCATCAGTGTCAATATTATTATTGCAACCCTTGTATTGCACAATCATTGCAATCTATTATTGTTTACTGTGTAAGACTCATACTTGTCTTGCAATTTGTCGATATCTGATAGATTGAGTCAAGCCAACTGACATATCCATGCATGTAGAGGGTATCGTAGATTCATAGAAGTTAATCTCAACATGAATAGATGAGTATATCCTAGAAAGCATGACTGGATGAGCAAAAGACGTCCCTGATAAGAGCTTCTTGTGGCTTTGATATTTTTGTGTTTCCCCTGCCTCTTGTGAAATGTCTTCCTGAAGCTTTTTTATACCTTTGGCTTGGTTGCATATTATCTTCTTCAGTAGATGATGCCTTTTGTTAAGGGACACTTAATATGTCACAACATAGAACATATCATACTTGTGCCATTTAATAATATTTTCTTGTGTGTGCAGTAAATTATGTTTGTTGAAAGTTCTGCCAGGAACTCGCATGATAATGTGCTTGGTACTTCACTGCAGATTCCACCTGAAATTACAGCTGCTCTGGAGCCAATTAAAGAAAATGAAGAGGCTGTCAAGGCATATGGAATTCACCTAGGAACTGAAATGTGCAAGAAAATTTTAGCTCATGGAATCAAAACATTGCATATGTACACACTAAACATGGAGAAGTCTGCATTGGCGATATTAATGGTGATTCTTCATTTGGCATATTATCTTTTGGTTGTATATGCTTTTGCATGTTTCTAATTAGTATATTTTTGCAGAATCTTGGATTAATCGAGGAGTCTAAGATTTCAAGGTCTTTGCCATGGAGGCCCCCAACCAATATTTTCCGTGTTAAGGAAGACGTTCGACCAATTTTTTGGTATTTATGAACTTTTTCTTGAGCTTCATACCTACTGAATCGTAACCAAAGCAGTTGAAAGTTGGAACATTCAAATGTTTCTTACTTTCTTTGAACTATGATTTAGGGCGAATCGTCCAAAAAGCTACATCTCGAGGACTGTAGGTTGGGATCAATATCCACATGGGAGGTGGAGTGATTCTCATAACCCATCGTACGGAGCACTCAGTGATTACCAGGTAATTTAACGTTTTCAATAATTGTTTTCATCTGTAATCATCCAAAAATATTTCGATTATCAATATTTTTATTTTAACCAGTCATGCTATGTTTTATATAAGTAATTTTTGCCTGCTTTTATTCATATTTATTGCATATGCAAATAAGCAATTATTTGTAATGGTCAAGTTCTGGTGACTGAAACTAGAATAGACTTGGCATTTGTTGGGTTCAGTTAAGCGCTCAAGTTTGGTGAAGATATACAAGGAGTTGTATGTAAAGTTTAGTCTAACATCGGATAGTAAATGGGAGCATGAGGTATAAAAATTGGGATAGGTCCTAGACTTAGCAACGGATTTCCCTTTTTAAGTCATATGGGCCAAGTCCAATATCATATACCTCATGGATCAACTCTGGTATGGTTCTCACCCGCGTTTCCAACAGCATTATATATAGATACACATCTCATTCTAGCTGCAAAGTTGTTCTTTTCCTGATGATGACATGAAGGGTTTTTGTCTTTGTGGTAAAGTCCTTGAAACACTGACACTCCATAATCGGTGCCTTGTCCATGTGGGACATGTTTCGGACAAAAGGGGAAACTCCAAGTCTCCAAAATACACTAGGGATGTCAAAATTGGTGATGCATCTGTGTCATTGTGTTCATATCATGTAGCATTTCGTGTCAGTGTAACACAAGGACGTATAACCAAGCAAGCTATTAGTGCTTTGGCACATTATTAGGCATATTTTCCTGTTTCAACACATTTCCTGTTTGGAATATGTTCTTAATCTTAGTGGCCTGTACAGGAATTTATACAAGTTATATCTTACACCAATTCATCATAATTGGCAGTTCATGCAGCCAATGTCTTATTTCCACGCTTTGGTGGACATAGTGCTCTTCCAAATGATTCAGCATTTCATTCCTGTTTCATTACATTTCTTATTTGAGATATGTTTTGTCAGTTTTGTTGCTAGTACTTTGGGGATTTATGAGTTATATCTTACACCAGTTTATGATTCACAGTTCATGAGGCCACGAGCACGCGACAAAAAGCTTCAAGAGGAATGGGCTGTCCCACTGAAGTCTCTTGAAGATGTTCATGAGGTACATTCTTGTTACCTAGTTGATTTGCTTCTTTTCCCCCCAATAAATTCTTAGTTTAACTTTAACCTTTTTCCTGTAATGCATATGTAGAGGTTCATGAACTACTGCCTAGGAAAACTTAAAAGTAGTCCGTGGTCAGAGTTAGATGGGCTTCAGCCAGAGACAAAGATAATAGATGAACAATTGGGAAACATTAACCTGAAGGGTTTCCTTACCATCAATAGCCAACCGGCAGTTAATGGAGAGAAATCCGACTCCCTCACAGTTGGTAAGTAAAAGATATGTTTTTTTACTACTGAATATGGGTTAGATAACACTGTATTACACTTGTTAACTGTCCCTGTTCTATACCCCTTCTGTGATGGTATCTCTTGATGTGTCTTGGCTCAAGTTGGTGGGCAGTTTCAATTTATTATTCACTTTCAATTTCATATGTAATTATTGACAGTTTGAATAGGTTAATGGCCTGTAGAAACATAGAAACGTTTAATAAGATTGAAAAACAACCACATAGTTGAAATAGGTAACACACTGACTACAGTTTTGAACATGTTATCAATCTAATAGAAATATATAAATTTCTAATTGGACTGTAAAAAGCATGAAGTTCAAAATGTTTGCACACAGACTTTATACAGTTTTTAACGTTGAAGCAAAAAATATTGCAAACAAGAAGAAAATTTTAAGTAAATTCTTTCATGTTTGCTTTACAGTAAGTTTAAGTGTGAACCATGGTTGTCATTCTAGCCTTCTCCCATCAGTTTGGATAGCACGATGAAGCAACCAGAGGTCAACTTGACTTCCACCCCCTGTGCTGTTGCCCAAGTCAGGTATGAGCAAGATAAACTTGCATATAACGAAAATAGCGAGGTGGAACAGGCACACCTAACATTTTGGTATGCAGTTTAAGTTCATGCACCATGGAGGCTGTAGCACCTTCCAATTTTCATTGGACTAGTAGAAAGAGTCTGTCGAACTATGGAGAGTGGTAATACAATCACCCTGACAGTGTATGTCAAAGAAAAACAGGAATGAGATTCCCGAGTTAAAAACTTAAAATGTGACTAAGACAGAGAAAAAGAAAAATATAAAATGTAAAGCTCCAAGCAGATGATGTGAAGAAAAGACGGTATAAACACAGCGGGAGAATGGATGATTATACCAACTTACCACCTAAGTAATTTGTGAATGCTTCCATATCCTGAAGACAGTTGTGAAAAGTGGTGTGTTGGTTGGTTGGGTGGTGGTCCCCGTTAGTGAGGGCATAATTATAATTTTCAATGAAGCATAAATAATCTGCCATTAAGAGGAGCTGATATCACTATTCCACTTACCTCAACAAAGTCATTCCAGTGTTGTCGTTGAGAAGATTTACAGCAAATGCATTTACTTCTATGATTCCTTTCCATTTCTCATTCTATTTCATCTAATTTTGGCAGGATGGGGTGGACCAGGAGGGTATGTCTATCAAAAGGCGTATCTTGAATTTTTCTGTTCAAAGGACAAGTTAAACCTGCTGGTGGAGAAATGCAAGGTATTACCATCCATTACCTATATTGCCACGAACAAAGAAGGGGAATGTATCTCCAATGTGGGCCCAAGTGCAGTCAATGCAGTGACATGGGGTGTCTTTCCTGGGAAAGAGATCGTCCAACCTACAGTTGTCGATCCTGCTAGTTTCACCATCTGGAAGGACGAAGCCTTTGAGATCTGGACTAGGGGTTGGGCATGCTTGTTTCCTGAGGGTGATCCTTCCAGAGATTTGTTAGAACAGGTAATTCATATTGTCACCCTAATTTATTTCAATTTTTTTTTTTTTAGATTCGAGAACGCAGATGGTGTTCATATTGGCATGCATTCCATTTTAGTATTTAGTAGCAATAGTTATGGGTTGTGTTATATCTATAATGAGGTGGCAATGTGCATTAATTTACTTTTGTACTTACAAGCAAATTATGTTGACTGACAAATCTGTGATCTCAATTGCAGTTGCAAAGAAGTTACTATTTGGTTAGTCTGGTTGACAATGACTATATTCGTGGTGATCTGTTTGCTGCATTCAAAGATATCTGAGATAAAAGGAGGGGAAGAGCATTTGCTTGGTCTCAAAAACCTATCCCCCTTGTGGAATTCCTGCTAAACTAGTATTGAAGGAGGCTTCAAAATAGGATCCTTAGTACATGGCTTCCTTGTTTCATTCAGTATTTCCATTGTCCTCCCTCGCTGTGGCAAGAGGGGTCTGGAATCATTTGCAAACATTTGTGCATGCTAAATTGTCCCATTTATTGTTTTAAAAATAAATTTTGAGTGTACGCATTATTACTTGTATGCTGTGTAATTCTGTCCATCTCTTTGTTCTGTGGAACTTTTAAGCAGAACCTTGCTCTCTTTCTTTTTTTTCTTCTTTTTGGAAGATTGGCAAATGTTTTCACATGGCGGACCAAATCCCAAATCGGTTCTTCAGATTGATCAACCTCCAGGATCATCTAATCAATTTTAGTTGGATTGTGAGATAGTTGCACAAAGTACTGCAAATTTTATGTGCGTTTGAAGTTCACAATATTATTCTTTAAAATCAAGGAAAAGCCTCCTTGGGGGTTGTCTAGGGTTGCAAATGAGCCAAGCCGTTCGCGAGCTGCTCGAAGCTCGGCTAGATAAAAGCTTGTTTGAGCTCGGTTCGTTTAGTAAACAAGCTGAGCTCAAGCTTCATTTTGCTTCATTTTTGAGCTCGTTTAATAACGAGCCAAGCTCAAGCTTAGAAGTACTCGGCTCGTTTGAGCTTGCAAGCTGGCTCGTTGATGAGCTTGCAAGCTGGCTCATTAAGAAGCTCGTTAAGGAGCTTGTTTAGAAGCTCGTTTGTTCTTTGTTGAATTCTAAATATATGTATATTTGTGTGCATTATATATTTATATGTCCTTAATAATTGATATTAAGGAACTTTTGAATTAATAATATCACAGGTATTTGAATTCAAACCTAACTAAATTGAAATCGAGCTCGCTGAGCTTGAAATCAAGCTTAACCAGCTCGATTTTGAGCATATCAAACTTGTTTATCAAGCTTGAATCAAGCTTACTTATCAAGCCAAGCTCGAGCTTAATATAAACAAGTTCAAGCCAAGCTCAAGCTCTAAAATAAAAAAATTACCAAGCTCGAGCTCGATTAATTCTAGTCAAGCCAAGCTCAAGCTTACAAAAGCTTGGCTCGGCTTGGCTCGTTTGCAGCCCTAGGCTTGTCCTATAGGAAATCTACATGTGACTCAATATGTTTACTTGTTTTCCCAGATAGGATATGTGATGTGTTGGTTGAATAGAATTGAAATCATAATTGCAATTTCTGGTATGTTATTTGAATATTTATACGCTCCCGACAAAACCAAAGCGGTATGATCAACAAGATAGCCGTACCCAGTATTTATATGGAAAAGTTACATATAATCCCCAACATATCCATTTTTTTCATTTTTTGGGTAGAAATGGCCACGGCCATAATACCTGTTTCATGTGAGCGTTTGTAGTCCAACGGTTAGGATAATTGCCTTCCAAGCAATAGACTCGGGTTCGACTCCCGGCAGACGCATTATTTTGTTCCATAAAGGATAATTGCCTCTCTTTCTTTTTTTTCTTTCTTTTTTTAAAGAAAACCAATACTGACAGTTCGACATTTCTGACAATGTTTGCGTTTCTGTTGTTATTACATTTTATGATCAACGGAAACCAATGCTAACAGATCGACATTTCTGCCGATTCATTACTCGCATAATAATACAAAAAAATGGCAGCATAAATCCCATATCCATTGGGAGTAGAAATCACTCTTCATGAGCACAAGATAAAGATGGCAGAATGCCGCAAGCTAAACCTACAGATATCGAAGTCTAGTTCTATTATTCAAGGCAGCAGAAGGCCAAATTCAATTTCCGGGTGACCTTGCACAAGGGATTTTCCAGCGGGTCTGCATTCGAAACCATGTTTTCTTTTAGCTACGGAGGTATATGCTACGAAAGTATGTTGTCACTGTACTCGTCACAGAAGATGTATTGTGACGAGTTTCATAATTTCTGTGACAATTTTACATGTCACAGAAACCATGTTTTCTTGTAGTGAGGGAAGCAACATGGCGCTGATGAAACCAAACCTCTGTAATATACATATATTCACACTACATGTACGTGCTTTTCACATATTTTAATTATAATATTATAATATCAGCTGTCGTCTTTTCGTCTTTTCCAAGTGACTATTCATGTGTTTGTGCTTTCTTTTTACAATGCCAAGAGATTCGAAGTATGAATATTTTTCTTTTTTAAAATTTTCTATTGAGAATAATAGCCTTTGGAAAATGGAACATGGAGAGTTGTATGAAAAAAAAAGAAACTTTATAGCATGCAAATTTTATTTTTGACTGTTGAACATAAATGACATGCAAGTTGATATAATAATATCATGTTTATAAAATACTCAAGAATATTTTAGGAATTCAAAAATTTTACCATCAAGTTTTTCTATTATATACAATGTTTTAAAAACCGGACCGGACGGTTCAACCGGTTCACCCGTGAACCGGTCGTTTTTTTCGGTCCGGTTCACTATTAACCCGTTTTTGTTTAAAAGTGGTATTTTTTTAAAAAATTAATGGCCATAAAGAATTAATTTGGACCACTTAAGTTAATCCAATGGTTGAACCAATTTGATCTGATCCAATGTCTTGGCCGCGTCAACCACCGGTACGATTTTTAAAACATTGATTATATAGTAGATAGTAGAATGAGCTTTGCTATGCCTACAACCAAAATTTACAACTTTCCTACAACCGGACATGTGTCGGACTTCGATTGGAGGAGGGAAAAAAATGGTGGGACTGGGTGGAGCCCATGTAGCAGGGGGGGTGAGAGTGGTGGTGGGACCCGGTGGGACCCATGTGTAAGGGGTGTGAGAGAGTAGTTGTAAGTAGGTTGTAAAAATTTGGTAGTAAACTTAGCATTTTCCTAGTAGAATAGATAAGAGTCACTGTAGTTGGCAGTGAAGTTGAAGAGAGATTATTTTATGAGTCAAGCTCACCATGTAGTCGTGTACTATACTACTATTTCACGCCATCCATTGAATAGCATTGAAATGAGTTAATATACAAATCTCCATGTAATTTAATAAATGACATTGAAGGTATAGAATAATTTTTTTAAGATGGAGCGAGGAGATACCATTCTTCTCAAAATCCACCGGATTTTGTTGTCCGTGAATAAGGTAGATTTTGTTGCCCGTGAATAAGGTACCATAAATGCATATGCTGTTCAATAACCCGTCAGAAAGTTTCGGATGGAATGCATTAGATTCAATGTTTCAGTACTTTTATATATCTCAATATTTCCTGCATTACATGTTACAATTCGGGGGTATTTGATACCGAAGGGGGTATCAAAGTTTTGATACCCCCTATGTATGACAAGTGGGACCCCTCCCTCTTCGTAAAATGTGTAAACATATATATATACATAAATATTGAGGGGATCCCACTTGTCATACATAGGGGGTATCAAAACTTTGATACTCCCTTCGGTATCAAAGTTTTACTCGTGAATAAGGTACCATAAATGCATACGCTGTTTTTCAATAACCCGTCAGAAAGTTTCGGATGGAATGCATTAGATTCAATGTTTCAGTACTTTTATATATCTCAATATTTCCTGCATTACATGTTACAATTCGGGGGTATTTGATAAACGTGGGATTTAAATTTTTATGGATTTGAAGACAAATTCATGGAATCCTATGTTTGGTTGGAGATGGGATTTGGATATGAAAAGTATGACAAAATCCAAAACTTGGATTTTGTTGGATTTTGGAGGAAAAAATAATTATTCTTTAATAATTTCGTTAAAATATTTATAATTTAATAATTTTGTTAAAAATTAGTAAATTAAAAATTAGTTAATCTTTAATAATTTCGTTAAAAATATTTATTCTTTAATAATTTCGTTAAAATTAGTTAATTAATAAAAAAATAACTATTTTATTAGTATTATTAATTAATAAAAAATAGTATTATTAATTAAAAAAATAGTTAATTAGTTAATTTCGTTATAATCATAATTAATAATTTATTAGTATTATTATAATATTAATTAATAATTTGTTAATTAGTTAATAATCATAATTTACTAGTATTATTATATTATTATTGTAATATTAATTAATAATTTATTAGTATTATTATAATATTAATTAATAACCATATCCTATGTTTAGTATTATTAATTTAAAATTTAGTTAATTAGTTGATTAGTTAATTTTGTTATAATCATATTAATAATTTATTAGTATTATTATAATATTAATTAATATTTTGTTAATAAGTATTTTATTATAATCTTAATTAATAATATTTTAATGACAATTAGAATCATATTTAACAATAATTTAATTAATAATATACTAATCATAATAATATTAATTTATAATTACTATTTTTTAATTATTTAATTTATAGTTAATTAATCGTTAATTATTAATTATTAATCAATAATTATAATTTATAATTATTAATCATTAATAAAATTATATTAATTGTTAATTATTAATTATTAATCGTTAATTATAATTTATAGTTATTAATTATTAATCGTTAATTATTAATTATTAATCTTTAATTATTAATTATTAATCTTCAATTATTGATCATTCATAATAATAATAACTATAATTATTAATCGTTAATTATTAATTATTCGTAATAATAATAACTATAATTAATCATAATTAATTAATAGCTTAATTATTGATCATGACTATAATTTAATTATTAATCATAAATCCAAATCCTATGTTTGGTTGGAGTTGGATTTGGAGTTGGATTTGAATCTTGAAATCCATGATTTGAATTTGGAGGATTTTCAAATCCAAATCCAAATCCAAATAGTGAAATCCGGTTACCAAACAAGCCCCTTAATGTGGGCTACTCCCGGAAAGACCCGGCCCGGTTTTGATCGGGCTTGACCGGTTCTGGTCGGGCTAGGCTAGCCAGGTCAAGAGAATAGGTCCGGGCCGGCCCGGGCAGCAAACCGAGCCCGAACTAATACCTCGATAGAGGCAGGATAGGTTGGCTATGCGGATTGGGTCCACGTCAGATCCGAACTAATCAATTGTAAATAAAAGGAAATTGTCCGTGGCCTTGACCTTGGGCTGGGTAATTTTACAAAACAATAACAAAAAAAAATTAAGCCGTGGGCATTATTATTATTATAAAATTATACTAATAGTATAGATGAAGAAGAAGAAAAATATTATCGGGAGTAAATGAAAAAAAAAACTTTGACCTACATTGTGGGCTCCATAAATTTATATAACAATAATATAAAAATACTTAGGCCAATGGGTCTTATTATTATTCTAATAAATAGAACGAGTCATTAAAAAAAATAGTTGATGTTGTAACTCATATGGCCCTTCATTTCATCTTCTTGTAACATACAAAAGACCTTTGGCCTTTCATTTCTTCATAACCCCCAACCTCTCTCCTTATATAAAGACAGGTTGGGATAGCTTGTAAGATGCACTTGTGTGGTTGATAATATACGAGAAAGTTTTGTCTCCGTGTGTTTGAGCTTTTGCCTTAAGACACGTTATCAGCACTTTGCTCGTGCAACGCCGGAGACCCGACGTACCGCTCGCCTCGACGTCCGCCGATCGTTGCCCCCGCGCGCACCCAGTCGCTCGTCGCCGATCCCGCGTATCCGAAATCGTTTTCTCACTTTCTTCCACCATAAGCGCCCCGGCGAGCGCCTCAGTGCCATCTGCGCCCCGACAAGCACCTCAGTAGCATTTTTTTTCTTTATGTTACTCAGTGAATTATTGTAACAGATGGGTAGCAAAAATTGTATTTTTGTTCTCGCTATTTTTTGGCGTCGCTTCATTAGACGTCGAAAAAATAGTTAACATTTTTTGGTGCCGCTTGCTTAGGCACCAATTCTTTTGTCTGTTGTTGCCTACTTATGTTGTACGTTTTTTTTAGCGTAATGGCGTGAAAATTGAAAAATTGTCTTGGCCACATAAACAAATTCTGGCACCGCCAAATTTGGGCCTCCAAAAATAACCTTTTTGGCTAATAATTTTTCAAAGGCAACGCTCATTTTTGAGTACGCACTAAATTGTCACATATTTCGCACAGTTCGCAAATAGCGTGAATTTCTTGAAAAATCTTATTTATTCTTACATTTGACAAAAATTTTACGAAGTCTCTCCGAATAGGCTCACCTATTTGGGTATGATGTCAGAAAGAACTTGGGGCTTGGTTCTTAAGAGGTCCTCGGTGACCCTCCTTCCTCATTTTTTCTGCCTGGTCATATTCACGTAGAGCTACTGAAAGGGGTTGACCGAATATTATTTTTTGCTCAAATTGTATTTATAATTATGCATTTTTGCAAGAAACTTTTTGACCTCTCTATATCGGCCCGTCGATCGATATAAGATAATTTTTAAACAAAAATCGTTTTTTCAAAACCGTTGTTTTTATTTACGATTGTTTGTTGTTGCTTATACAAACCAAATCCATATAAACCTGTCGTTTTATATGTTGACTGGTCAAGATTTTTTCTCCTGTTGTAGAAAAATGTCGATCAAGATTGATTTTTCCATCCTTGAAGCCTCTGGCAAGAACTACTTGGACTGGACGCAAGACATCCAGAACCATCTAGATGCGCAAGGCCTCTTGGACGTCATCTATAATGAGGAAGAGCGTGAAGTGGAAGTCACTCGCTCAATGAACGCCAAAGCGATGATTCTATTCTGCAGGCATTTATCTGACGCCGTGAAGGCGGAGTTCATTGAAATCTCCTCGCCGAAGACGCTATGGGACTCTCTGAAAGAACGCTTCGACCACCAGAAGACCATATGGCTACCTAAAGCATGCCATGACTGGTTGAACCTGCGCTTCCAAGACTTCAAAAGTGTAACTGATTACAACAATGAAGTCTGCAGGATTCGATCACTTCTCCAATACTGCGGTGAGATATTAACCGACAGTGATCTTTTGGAGAAAACATACACCACATTTCCTTCCACTGACAACTTGTTCCAGAAGCAATACCGTCAGTCTAAGTTCACCAAGTTTTCCGAGCTCTTCACCCAGCTTTTACTAGACGAGAAGAACAGTCTCATTTTAATGAGAAACAATAATTCTCGTCCTGCTGGAACAAAGGCAATTCCAATGCCTGATGCAAACGCTCTCCGTGGACCAAATCCATGGTGGAAACGAGACAAGGGCCAGTCGTCCCAGCCAAGGAACAGGAGCGAGTTTAAGTCTCGCCACCCAAAGCGAGGTTCTAACAAGAACCAAGGACCTTTGACTCATAGGCAGTCTCATGGTAAGAACCAACGGGCCAGTCGTCCCAAAGCGAGAGTGGAAGGCCAAGCGCCTACTCTCTGCTACAAATGTGGTGCTTATGGTCATATGCAACGGACTTGCAGGGCGACCCCCCAAGAAGTTTATAACTATCACAAGGGGCGCCGGACCGAAGCAAATCTGGTCAACGAGTACGAAAATCTAAATCTTGAGACCCCCAATTTTGTAGCAGAAATGGAAAAATGAATCTCCATTATCTATCTATATTTGATTTAAGTCATAAAACTTTTGGTGGTTTGTATTTTCTGTTTTCTCGATAAATTAAAGTTCTATTTCGAGCACTTTCCTCAAACGTGTGACAAACTTTAATTTTCTTTACTTATAGGCATAGACCACGGGACAGTAGATTGTCTGGTTGATAGTGGAACGACTCACACTATCTTGAGAGATAAATCATACTTTATCTCCTATACGCCTAAAGTAACCTCAGTGACAACCATTTCGGGACCCTCAACCCTTGTTCAAGGTTTTGGCAAAGCCCGTTTTTCGTTGTCCAATGGTACTCCCGTTGAAGTATCAGAGGCCTTATATTCTCCAAGGTCCAGTCATACCTTACTGAGTTTTAAGGATATTCGAGAAAACGGATTTCATGTTGAAACTGCTCGAGAACATGGCTTCGAGTATCTTTTTATTACCTCCACTCAGTACGGCCAAAAGCGTATCTTGGAGAAGTTGAAATGTCTTTCAAGTGGTTTGTATCTCACTACGATACAACACATCGAGAGCAATCTCATCATTCGCCGAGCGCCAGTTGATGAGAGGACTTTTATGCTATGGCATGACCGGCTAGGTCATCCGGGTCAAAATACGATGCTTCGTACTATGAATGCATCACATGGGCATCCTCTTGGAGGAAAGAATTTTGTTATAAATCCGAAAAGCCTATTGTCACGACCCGCACCCAGTGTGAGGGCACGAGAAGTAACGAACGCCCGGCCTACGCCGCAGTGTCGGCGGTATAACGCTGTCCTGAGTCACCATATCTAACACAATCTAACCAAGCTATGAATAAAGAGTAAAATAATACGTAACTCAATCACAATACTAAGATAGAATAGAAGAAGGATAATCTCAAGAAAGTCGCAATAAAGGTATAGGTGTAAACCACCAGAAATATCTCAAGTACAACTCATAAAAGTCTCAAATAGAAAATACAAATAAAGTACTAAGTCTCAGCTAGACTATGGGCAAGTTCTCAGCGACCGTGGGATCCTCCTGTGGGTCCACGTCGCCAGTGTCATTTAAGCCAATGCCATAATAAGTAGGACAATACTCCTCATCATCACCTGTAAAATTTTCAACATGCCCAATCAGGACGGAACGAGCACATATCTCTCACAACAGTTCATATCAGGAATGGACATATAAAGCAAGCTATAGAAAACTATACATGAATCGCTGTAAAGAGAAATCAACAGGAGAGAAAATATAACTGATGTAAATATGATAAATAAAGAATATAACCTTCTACGTGAATCAGAGCATGAATTGGTTATGTAAACAGCTTGGGTTGCACATGGATACAACTACGGAAAGAACATGGATAACAACTACTGGGGATAATGATCACATAACCAACTACACTCTCCCTGCCCCCAACCAATACACAAGGATCGAAGCATGTTATGTTATTGCATATGGATAACAACTACTGTATACATGGAGCTCATATGGTCATGAGTGTACATGAATAACATATGAGTGCACATGGATAAATGTGAATACATGGAGTACATGATGAACATGATAAAGTACATGAAACATGACATACTCGATGTATCCGAGGGGATAACATCGCATGAAAAGATCCATAGGGTACCGATCCGTGTGAACGTCGTGTCAGCATCAAGTATACTAGTCTATAACAAGAGTACATATCCAAAGAAGCATGAAAAGATAAGAGAATGTACTCGCCTGGCAATCCGAACTGCTGATGATGAAAAGTGACTGGACTGGAGTAATAAGATCCTATTTAAAACAACCACATGTCATAATACAGTCTAAAATATCATAAGGAATACCTTTAATACAAATTCTACATGATTTGGGGCAATCTAAGTCAAAGTCAACCTTGGGTCAACTTTGGTCAACCAAACTAGTCAAACTAGGTCAAAGTTGCTTAACTAGTCTACAAGTCCACTTTTAGGTCAATACTAGTCCTACATATCAATTACCAATGCATCCTAATACCAAAATTCTACCAACTATTTAATACACACAAAATTAGAATCTATCCTACCTTTCAACAACTCCTAAACTAATCAATAGGCTAAACTTGACACTTGACATCACAACTCCTAACTAACTTGGTATCACAAATTGGACTAACCAAAACTTATCTAACTATCAACTGAACTACTCAACTTGGCATCCTAAAATCAAATCCTAAATCAGCTTATAGGCATATCCTATACATCTTGATATATATATATCCCATACACTTGAATTCCCCATGTCTAATCCTACTAAACATAACCTATCCATTATCAACTAGTAGGTATTCTAAGACTGGGAAACACTTTGAAACTGAAAACTGAACAAGGCAAAGAACTGAGCTTCATGATACCCAAATCAATATCAACCTACACAAACTAATTTCAGCTATAGGGTTACTTGAGCATAGCCTATGCTAATACTTACACAATTCCATATAACCCTCTCCTCATGATGCAACCCAATTAGATATTACCTAGATGATATCACCTAGGACCTGCAGTCTCTGTTTATACAGAGTTAACATCAAAACAGAAACTGAAAGGAAGAAAACTGGAATCAAAAACTGATACTAGCCTATACTCTATGTCTACCCAATTCGATCCCAGCCCTTTCCATTATGCAACCAAATATGCATCTCTTAGATAGGGTCATCTGGGATCTGTGGGTTGGGTTTATACAAGAATTTACATCGAAACTTGAACTGGGACAGATCAATACATATCAACAGCAGGAATTGGAACAGGGAAGAAAGCTGAACTTAACTCTATCCTTCCTATGAAAACCTGATTTCGAAAGCAACCTATTCCTGTGGCAAACTACTAGGTAAACTCAATTACAGGTCAAGAGGGATCTGTGGCTTGCTGCTACATGATTTCACATCAAGGATTGAAATCTGAAACATAAGAATCTGACAGGAAGGAAAAAACTAAAAACAGGAAAAAGACATTTCAATAAGTCTAATACCTAAAACACGACCCTCAAACTCAAACACCAATCGATTACAACCTATCCTATCATGCAACCTAACATATAATCACATATGTGGGTTAACTAGGAACCTGTGGGTTAGCATAATACCTAAAATATATATATATATATCAAATCAAAGGAAAGGAAAACTGAAACTGAAGAACAGAACACATTAATCTCTGAACATAAAAATCTGAATTGTTAAGAAGACTCAAATCTATGAGTCTACCCAAAATTCGATCAAGGCTCTAACCTATTGTAAACTAGTAGGTAGGCTCTTGTATAGGTCAACAGGAATCTGTAGATTGTGTCTACAAGATTACACATGAATCAAACCAAACAAAAGTAACAAAAAAACTGATAATGCAACCTGGTATCCCGATACCTAACATTCGAACCTACTCACAACCAAGAACATCGAAAAACCTATTAATATTCAAACCTGAAGGTTGGTAACGTGTCCTGGGCCTAATCATGGGGTGTTGGTGCAATCGTGTCCAACAAAATAGGACACGAAGTGTTCTGGACACGAAAAACCCAAAACTGAACTAATTCTCGTGCACGCGTGTCACACGGTCTAGGTCTCGACACAGCACAAGGTAGGACACGTGGTTGCTCGTACACGTAGACCAACTATAGGGCTACACATCCACGTGCCTGCACAGGACCCTTTCCATGTGTCCGAGTCGCACGAAGTGCGTATCGAACGCGCGTTCTTCACGCGCGCGTGACAGGCCGCGATCGATGCCGTCTCGATTTCTCTCTCTACGCTCCACGAATCCCACAAAATTTTACGAGTGTGTTGTCAGTCGTGGAGCCTAGCAACTGACCAAAAATCTTGGGTTGAATCGCCGTGTCCAAAGAGAAAGGTCACAGCAGTAGCAGGGTACGCGCGTGGTCCTCGTGTGCGCGTGCGTGTCCTGTTTTGGGACACAAAATCGTCTCGATACAATCAAGAACCTAGGGTTTGGGGATCCCTACATCTAGGGCTATCGATTCATGAAGTTAGTTTGCAAAAATAGCAGAATCGAATTCTAAGAGGAAAATCATCGAACACTTTTATCCCTAAACCGATACGTGTCCGATACACCTATCAAACGGACACGAAACTTAACCAAACTTTATGGGTAGTTCTAGGGTACCTAGATGCATGCTAATATGAAGAAAAATCAGAAGAAACTATGGTGTTTGGGTGTTTACCTATTGAGAGTTGAAGTATCAAGGAAACTGATTCCTCGATCGATGAAACGACCAGTTTCCACCGAGCAAACGCCTCCAACTCCTTGCTAACAATGCTCCAGCAAATTCTCCTCCTTCCCATGATCACAACGCACTTCGTTTGGGGTAAAACGGAGGTCGGATGAAAAAGTTAGGGTTTTGGAGAGCTGGAAACTAGGGTTTTGTAAAGGGGGTGTCTATTCCAATGCAATGCTTATATAGGGGATGGGAGTTTCCTGTTTTGGCCGGCCATAGGAGTCCTAATAGGGTCAAGGTTGGTTCATGGGTCCCACTCCTCTATTTAAGTTGAGTTTAAGCTCAATTAACAAAAGGCTACAAAGGCCAATTAATTAAATAGCCTAAAAATAGCCAAATGGCTTCTAAATTAAACCAAAGCCTAAAAATAAAATCTAATTAGCTAGATACTCATCATAGGTCATGGTTAGTCTCTAGTGTGGGTTTTCTAAAGTTAGACCAAAGGCTAAATCAATCACAAGTCAATAATATCTAGAAAATCACAAAATGACTAAAATGACTTAAATACCCTTATTTCAAAAAGTGGGTGTTACACCTATGCCAAGCTTGCTCGATTGGGAAGACGAATCTCAAGCCACTCCATGTGAAACCTACGAGATTATTTTCTCAATTCCTTGAGAGAATTCATGGAGATATTTGTGGACCAATCCAACCAACATGCGGACCATTTAAATACTTCATGGTTTTGGTTGATGCATCGACTAGATGGTCACACGTAGTGTTGTTGTCCACCCAAAACGCTGCATTTCCTAAACTCCTCGCCCAGATCATTAAGTTAAGGGCTCACCATCCGGATTATCCGATAAAGTCTATTAGACTTGATAATGCCGCGGAGTTTACATCGAAGACTTTCGATGATTATTGCATGACTTTGGAAATAAATCTTGAACACCCTGTTGCGTATGTTCATACCCAAAATGGTCTAGCGGAAGCTTTTATAAAGCGACTGCAAGTGATAGCGCGGACCTTGGTTATGCGCACCAAACTTCCATTATCTGCATGGGGCTACGCAATTTTGCACGCTGCAAATTTGGTCCGTCTAAGGCCCATGGCCACCCAACCACTTTTCGCGTACCAGCTGGTTACTGGATGTGAGCCTGACATCTCACATTTACGCGTGGTTGGGTGCCTAGTCAATGTTCCAATTGAGCCGATAAGGCGTTCAAAATTTGGACCTCAGAAGCGACGGGAAATATATGTTGGTTATAACTCCCCGTCCATCATTCGCTATTTAGAGCCCTTGACAGGCGATCTCTTTACCGCGAGACACGCGGATTGTGACTTTGATGAGGCAATCTTCCCATCGTTAGGGGAAGAAATGCACGCTAACGTTGATGAGGAACGACGTGAATTAGCGTGGCATGTGCCCGCTGTTGCTCATCATGATCCCCCCTCTGTACATAGTGATAAGGAAGTGCAGAGGATTCTAGGTCTGCAAGATATTGCAAATCAAATGCCTGACGCATTTAGCGACCTAGCAAAAGTCACGAGATCAATTATACCTGCTGTAAATGTGCCTGCAAGGATAGACGTCCCTGAGAGACGCCATGTTCCTGTGAAACATGTTGCTCCGGTCGAACCCGTCGAGCAAAGGACGCTGCCATCGGTCGTCCAGTCAGCCGCTATTCCCAAGAAGAAGGGAAGACCGGTTGGTTCCAAAGATGTTCTGCCCCGGAAGCGGAGAAATCTTGTTAAAAGCGTTTTGCCACATGAGATCATTAAAGATCACGGCGATGTATTAGAAGAGCGCGTTCCAGATGAAACGCCTATTCCTAATCATGCCGATAACCTCGAAATATCCGTCCAGTATGCTAGCTTAGACGATATTTTGAAGCAAAACGAAACTGTCATCGATGATGTGTTCATATACTCAGTGGCCACTGACATTATGAACAATAATGACATGGAACCTCGTAGTGTTGCCGAGTGTCAACGACGAATGGACTGGTCACAATAGAAACAAGCAATCCAGGCTAAACTAGACTCCTTAGCGAAAAGAAGCGTGTTTGAACCTGTTGCTCCAACACCACCCAATGTTAAACCAGTTGGTCACAAATGGGTTTTCCTAAGGAAGCGTAATGAGAGAAATGAGATTGTGCGATACAAGGCTCGCCTTGTGGCGCAAGGCTTCTCACAACGCCCTGGAATTGATTACGAGGAGACATATTCTCCCGTAATGGACGTCATAACGTTCCGCTACTTAATCAGTTTAGTAGTTTCCGAAAAACTGAATATGCAGCTCATGGATGTGGTCACAGCCTATCTCTACGGGGATCTGGACACAGAGATATACATGAGAGTCCCTGAAGGACTAAAGATGCCTGAATCAAGTAGTTCCCGACCACGGAACGCATTCTCGATTAGACTGAGGCGTTCGCTATATGGATTGAAACAATCCGAGCGAATGTGGTATAACCGTCTAAGCGAATACTTGATTGGTTTGGGATACGTTAATAACAAACTTTGCCCATGCGTGTTCATAAAGAAATCCACTTCAGGATACGCAATCATCGCGTTCTATGTAGATGACATGAATCTCATAGGAACCGAAAAAGACTTGTCAGAAACTGCTGATATCCTGAAGAGGGAATTCGAGATGAAGGATCTTGGGAAGACACAGTTTTGCCTCGGCCTGCAGATCGAGCACCGTAAAGATGGAATTCTTGTCCATTAAACGAACTACACCCAAAAGGTGTTGAGACGCTTTAGTCATTTTGACGTTAAGCCATCCGCTACTCCCATGATCGTCCGCTCTCTAGACATTACTAAGGACCCATTCCGTCCAAAGGAGGACGACGAAGAGATATTGAGTCCTGAGTGCTCTTATCTGGGTGCAATAGGCGCTTTATTGTACTTGGCCCAATGTACTAGACCGGACATCTCGTTTGATGTGAATTGTCTAGCTCGACACAGCACCGCGCCAACACGCCGCCATTGGAATGGCATAAAAGACATTTTCCGCTACCTTAAGGGTACTACGGACTTGGGCTTGTTCTATCCCTACGCGGTTTTGAGTGAGTCCAACGCTCTTGGCACTCGAAGCAACGCGACCCTTGTTGGCTACGCCGATGCGGAATACTTATCTGATCCGCACAAGGGGCGTTCCCAATCTGGTTACGTCTTTACCATTGGGAACACGACGATTTCTTGGAGGTCTCGCAAACAGACCTTAGTGGCTACTTCAATGAACCACTCTGAGCTACTCGTGCTCTATGAGGCGACTAGAGAGTGTGTATGGCTTCGAGCTGTTATTGGCCATATTCGAAGTACATGTGATCTTTCATATGACCCAGATGAACCTGTTGTCGTCTATGAGGACAATACCGCTGTTATTGATCAAGCGAAACATGGTTACATCAAAGGGGACGCTACCAAGCACATATCGCCCAAGTTGTTCTTTACACATGAACAACAAGCGTTTCAGAAGATTAAAGTGCAACACATTGGATCAGAAAATAAACGTGCAGACTTGTTCACCAAGTCACTGCCAAAACACTCGTTCCAGAAACATGTCAGAGCGATTGGACTTAGGAAGCTTTCAGAGCTAGCCTAAGTGAAACATGTTTCCTTGATCCTGTTGTGTGCATGTGAGGGGGAGCGCCTCCAAACGCCCTGTTGTGCGTATATCCCGCGCCCTGTCGAGTGCGAGTGAAAAGGGGAGTATCCTGATGTATGCTTGTGTACTCTTTTTCCCTTAGACCAAGTTTTTTTCCATTGGATTTTCCTTGGCAAAGTTTTTAACGAGACACATTTCAAATCTCTTATTCGCTAAGGATTATTATAATCATGGGGAGTATCCAGTTGTATACTTCTAAACCATCGTGTACTCTTTTGTCCTTCGATCAGCAGTTTTTTCCACTGGGTTTTCCCTGACAAGGTTTTGACGAGGCACCTTTGCAATGGTTAGTTTACCCCCATCACACTGACCTGTGTGTACTCTTTTGTCCTTCGACCAAAGTTTTTTTTCCCACTGGATTTTCTTTGGCAAGGTTTTGACGAGGCACAAGTAGATGGTCAAACTTGAAGATGCAAGCTACAGATAGACGAAGAAACTCGGAGATGTTTACAAGCAGAATTTCTGGAGAGCCAAGGGGGAGTGTTGTAACTCATATGGCCCTTCATTTCATCTTCTTGTAACATACAAAAGACCTTTGGCCTTTCATTTCTTCATAACCCCCAACCTCTCTCCCTATATAAAGAGAGGTTGGGATAGCTTGTAAGATGCACTTGTGTGGTTGATAATATACGAGAAAGCTTTGTCTCCGTGTGTTTGAGCTTTTGCCTTAAGACAGTTGAGACAATTTACAAAAAAAAAAATCTATTAAAGGTACAAGCTTCTAATTGTGGGAAGTGACTCATGGACCATCATATAATTAGGTCACATGATAGGGATACCATTATTGCAAGTCCAAAAGTTTGATGAGGCATGGACAAATAAACTATATATATGCATATTATTGTAATTCTTCTTTGTTGCAGGGATTGACAGCCGCTCATGGTTAAGAATCATTGTACAAGTGATATTTTTATTGTTCTATGTTCCTTATCGTGAATTGTTTCTAAGAAAGGAACAATATTAAGTTAAATGCTACTATTTTGTTAGTAAGGAAGAATATGACTTGAGTGAATTGCTGCTATCATGTTCCTGAGATTGAATATTGCTTAAGAACAGTTTGCATTTATTAAAAGTATAAAGAAATGATTATTCTTCGTAAAATAGTCGCCATTGCATGAATGAATGAAAGAAGAATGCATGTTGATTAAGTTTTCAAAAGCGAAATACGACTATTGATTTGTATATGCATGAAACTAAAATAGGAAAAATATAGATTATATCACTAAGAAACAAAATATTTTCACATGATTACTTTGTGACTGCTAGTTGAGTGTAGTTTTGGCCGCTCACAAATGCATTCCACATTTTACTGACTCCCACCTCCACAAGTGCTGGATATCGAAGTAGAATGTTAGTTTTTTTTTTAACTACGTGAGGAGATAAGTACGTGATAGTTTGAAAGATTTTATTAATTTTTGATTATTAATTAATGGAGGATATACGTACAGTTTTAGACGGCTCAATTTTGAACCGTTCACAAATTGCATTATATATATATATATATATGCGCGCACGCGTGTGTATAATCTACATATATGAAGCAAAAAGATAAGAAAAAGGTACAATCCACCCAATTTTTATGTCCCAAATTCGAAAATAACAATCAACTCCTTAATTAAGGTCACTATTTAAAATTTTTGTTTAGATACCCAAATGTCTTGAAAGGCGGGTTTGGTAAACAATGGGGACAAAGTTATTTATAACTTTTAAATTATCACACGACAATTTATATTGGAGATGACTATGGTTTTTTTTCTAACCAAAATATTTGTTATAAAAAGGCTAAATTACAATTTGATACCCTCAATTATTTTAAAATTTTAATTTGATACCCTATACTTTGATAGGTATTAACTTAATATCATTCTCCATTTTTGTCCTAATTATGCTAATAGGAGGGGGGAAATGACAAAATTGTCCCCCCCATCTCTCTCCCTGATAGCCCCCCTTTCTCTTCGGCGTCGACAGTCGGAGCGAGCGGGGCAAGATGCAATAATAGCAGCAACAACAAGGGATGCGGGGGATCGCGGGGCAGTGCCGGAT
Source organism: Iris pallida (assembly GCA_029216955.1). Classification (NCBI taxonomy): domain Eukaryota; kingdom Viridiplantae; phylum Streptophyta; class Magnoliopsida; order Asparagales; family Iridaceae; genus Iris; species Iris pallida. Next base: position 12,019,452 of record JANAVB010035817.1, on the reverse strand, counting down.
GGAGGGACGCTGGTGGTCGCGGGTGGTCAAGGGTGGGTCGCGGGGGGGATGTTGGTGTTGCGGGGAGGCGAGGGCAGCACGGGAGTGGCAGGGCGCAAGGGGGAGCTGGGGGTCGGGCGGCACAGGGGTGGCGTAGGTGCGAGGACGAGGGGGACGCAGGGCCTGGGTGGTGCTTGTGGTCGCGGTGGTGGCACGGGGCACGGGAGGAAGCTGTGGGTCGGTGGGGGTGGGGAGGGGGGTTGGCAGTGCCGATTGCCAAAGGGGTAGGGTTGGGGGGGATGGAATGCGAAGCAGCAGTAGTAACAATGTTCGAGCACAGTCGCGACAATGGGAGAGGAAGGGGGAATGGGGAGGGTGGGAGGTGGCGGACGACGTGAGCGGGGTCGCCTGGCCACGGAGGGGAGGTGATGGTTTCTACAGTGTGCGGGTGGGGTTTGTTAGAATTTATTGTACCATGTTGATTCATGAGATGAAGAACATAAATTAAACTAATTGCGGAAGCGTACCTGAATCTATTGCTAGACTTGATGGATGTTGAAGCCACTACAACAAAAAACCCTTTTAATGACGGCTAAAAAGCGTCATCAATGACATACCATGACGTTTTTTTTCTTCAAAGCAACCGTTATGAAAACGGGTGTTATAAATATTTTTTAAAAGCGTCATAAAGAAACCGTCATGAATAGTTTATATAAAAGCGTTATGAATAGTTAATATATAGTGCACAATTCAAAACAATTTTAAAACGTTATGAATAGATAATATGTATAGGCTCAATGCAGCACATTTAAAACACTTTATACTATTCAAATTAGCATATTTATAATGCTCTATACTGCACAGTATATATTACATTCCAAAAACTTAACATTATATATCACCATCTTTATTACATTTCTCAAAATAGAGTACATATCAACATCTTCATTACATTGAATATCCAAATACATATATATATTTACAACAGTAAAACACATAGTAGTGGTTCCCTCACAATTGAGAACAAAGTGCAACAAAATGCTAAGGTGTAGAAATAAGCCTAAATTGAATACATAATCAAAAGTCTCCATCCAACCTCTTTCTCCAATTATGGTAGTGCCTTCTTGAGTTTGCTGATAGTATCGGCCCATAGTGCTTTGAGGCCTCTACGCCATTCTTCCTGCCATAATGTTGAACACATAGGATGAAATCAAGAAATTTTAAATATTATTAAACTATGAAAAGTAGTGAAACAAAAAAAAGTGTAATTCTTGAAAACACCATAAAAAAAACATGCATCGCTTTTTAAATAGAGACACCAGGTTAAAGTATCCTTGTTTTTCAGCTTTCATCTTCCTGATCAAGTCAATTCCAGCGAAATGTAAATAACTCAGAAGAAGATAATATCCTTCAATGAAATTCCATAGACTTTTAAGTTAAAAAACATAATACCAGGCAAGCATTAGTATCCTGACATCTATATGATCCACTTCCACGTCAGAACAGAAAGACTCAATACATTCAGGGCTGTTCAAATGGACAACAAAGAACAGGAGTATTAGCATGTTAGTTTCCGGTGATACAGAAAATATAATAAGAAGTGCAAATCAGTTTGACAAATAAGAGTCCTGGAAAGATTGCAATTTTTTGTTTTGTGCAAAAATAAAATAAGAAATGGAGGATATATGAGGAAAACTATATAATACCTTGATTGCAATAAGTGCACACAAGTTGCTATTAATTAAATCATGAATACAAGCTTCTAAGTGATGTTTCAGTGTAGAAAAAGACAGAGAAAGCCAATGTTACTAGGTAAGAACAGCTTATTGACAAATTAATAACATAAATTAACACCATGAAGAGGAAAATCATACCAGGTCCTTAACAAACTGAATTTGAAGGTTCATCGTTAACTTTCCCAATAGCTTCAAGTATTGAGTAGTAGATAATGAGATCATATTCATTAGTGACTGACTTATATCCAAAAAAACAAACCTAAAAGTACCAAAAGATGTTTAACTTCTTCAAGCTCGATCTTCTAACAATAACTCAGATGTCAATTTTTTTAAAAATAATATGATAATATGAAAACTACGATAAGGCTAATTGTTTTAACAAATGCTCCAATTAGGATAAGGCTAATTGTTTAATTCTTTCGACATTGCAAGAGATTGTACTAAAGTATTTACCGTTTATTGCATTAGCATGAAGACTTTAAAATGTAGATGAAAAAATTATGAACGAGTTCATTAACATGATCACTGGCCTTTAATGGACCCCGATGAACTGTACAATGTGCATATGAAGAATCACTGATAAATCAGAAGTTGCATTAAATAATTACCTTGAAAACAAGAGGCTGTACATCTTTAACCACAATATTTTCCTTGTCTTGATTTCCAATAAGCCCATAGAATTGTGCTTTGAACACTGGCGAACGGACATCAACTATCAGCTTGTGTGCCCTGGAAGTCTCATCACCAACTTCAAAAACAATATCAGAATTCATGCCAGATTTTAGAAGGCCTTCAAGACAATCACCCATATCAGGAGGTGGCATCAAAATGGTAGGTGTTTCCACACGAGTTCTAACAACAACAATTGTCAAGTCCATAACCAAGCATTCATCCTTGAGATAGTCTGATGTTTCTAATAACGGTCTCATGTAAAACCGCTTGTAACCCCTAAAAGTAAAAGATAAATCAGTTGTTGATTCATAAGAATTATGATAACAGAAGGTTGAAAAAGCAATGAGAAGCATAGTGTAGTTTTGACTACAGAAACTAAATGATTATCATAAAATAAAAGATTATAATAAGAAATGAGAGAAATTAAACAAAGTGTAATGATACGAGGAAAAGACAACAAGGAAAATAAACCTCAAATAGTTAAAATTCATAGAAATAATAGTAAATGAAGTGCAATTTCACAATCAAAGGATGAGAATTACAAGATACTAAACTTTAACTACCTGGACACTACTGAGAACACACTTTACTGCTCTTTCAGTTTCAGGTGAATTTGCCAGACCACTGAAGAAAAATTAGTCGCAGAATCAGATAGATCATACCATCTAAGAAATTACAAACTGCACAGCATCATTTGATCTCTATCAATCTATCCTTCCAATTATCAGATCCAGGATTGTCAAGACTATGTCAAACTTCGAAGAGGGCAATATAGTCTAAACCTTACATGTATATTTGCATAAAGATCAACAAAAAGACTAATTTTTGTACATTACAGCCCCACCGCATGTCCCATACAAGTATTTAGGACTGATTCATGTAATGCTCAATGGCATTAAAAATTACTACATCAAATTGCCAAATATTTATCCTCACCTCATTCAAGCAATAAGGATTATTTCTACGAAATCAAGCTCATCGAATATTTCACCATGCATTACATCGAATCAAGCCTAGAGGAAACACACGGAAACCCCAAGAATCTGGTGTGTCCGTGCCCCTGTCTCGTTCATATAATCACTCTAAAACACAATGTGACATACCAAAAACATGTGTCATGTCGTGTCCGAGCAAGATAGATCCGACACAGACCATATAAATAGATCAAAATGACGCATAAATCATCTAGCGAGCAGAACAAAGTAGATTTAGAGACGATCAGGGATGGATCGATCACCATTACCTTCTTCCCGAGGCACCCCAAATTTTTCTCGGGGCGATTGGTTTTATTTTGCGATCACTTAGGGTTCCGACATGTCGGGGCAGGAAAATGCCTATGCTGGAGGATGCCCTTCTCAAGATGCCGGTGTAACTTATGCTACGCCGCCGCCGGTGGGCACTGGCACCGCCCAGACTGCCACCTCCGCACTGGCACTCCTCCGCCGTAGCCATCGCCACAGTACGCACTCCCGTCCTTCCATTTCCTTCCCTCTCTGTAATTTTCGATTTAGGGGTTCTCTTTCTCTTCGATTTAGGAGGTTGAAAGAAGGAGGAGAAGGAGAAGATTAGAGTTTAGAAAAATTTTAGGGTTCAGGGAGATGGAAATAAGCAAGAAACTGAACGGGCTTTGGAAAATTTTAGGGTTCAGGAAGAGGAGGGAAGAGGGGAAGGAGGGAACTCTAAAAAAATTGAGTGTTTGAAGGGTTTTGTTGGAAGTTTATTAATTACAAGTTTGCCACCGCTCTAAACTATTAATAACGCTTTATTTTATAAACGTTATAAAAAGTCCAGAATTAGCCGAAACCGTCATAGAAAAAAGGTATTTCGAACTTTGATGACGCTTCTTTGTCAGCCGTCATGAAATCCACTTATCAAGCGTCATTAATAGGTCTTTTTATTGTAGAGCGATCGTCTCTTTATTGGGTTCGATCTTCCAACCCGCTACGGCCCTTAATAACAAAGATAAAATCTTTGTTCCTCTCTTTGTTGATGGGGATACAGAAGAGAATAGAAAAAATCCTCTCTTGGTGGCCGTATGAGTTGGGGACCATAACCCTAATGAATACGCATATATATAGATATGTGTGTTGTGATATTTCTAATTTGGCCCCTCATCAAATTAGAATTATCTCCGGTATCTACACATTAATTCCATGACAATTATACCCTTAAGCCAATTTCCAAATATACCACTTTAATTTGGCTTAATTATTTAGATAGCCCAAACACAATTAATTTTACATGTGTGGCCCCTTAATTATTGAATAATTCCAACAATCTCCCACTGGGCCACATATGTAACCTTATAATTGTGTTAACCTTAGTGAGCTCATAAATTGCTATCTTAATCCTTAGGGTATATCCGGACAATCTCGTCCATTAACCATATCAACATAGGATCAAAGCGGCATTCGTCACATATAGCGTAACTAAACCATCAATGGTCACATATACCAATATAGCTAAATGACATAGATCAATCATGGATGCGTAGCATAGAAATTACAAAAAAATATGATCAATACATGTCTATTTTCAACTGGTCATCCTTAACTTTAATGATATCAATATTTTAACATAATGAAAATAGAATTAACTGAATTTCCATATATCTGATCAGATAAATACTTTAATACATAAATGTATCCAAAATCAAATAGCACCCAAATACATAAAATACAAACTCCCACTATATTGTCATATTCTTAATTAAGATAACACCCATATGAGCAGTATGCTCATGAAAGACCCTGGATGATAATGCTTTTATGAGCGGATCCGCTAACATGGAGTTTGTCCTAATGTGCTATATGGACACTATAACCATTCTGAATTCTTTCCTTCACAACTAGAAACTTTATGTCAATATCCTTTGACTTATACAAGTTTATGTTGTTATTAGAATACATTACTGCTGATTTATTGTCACACCATAATTTAAGTGGTCTTTCAACACCGTACTGTAGGCGCAGCCTTGTGACAAAATTTTGCAACCATATTCCCTGAATAGATGCCCCACAGCATGTTATAAACCTTGCTGCCATGGTGGAAGAAATTATGAGTGCATGTTTGACACTCATCCAAAATATATCTCCATTAGTCAGCATAACCTGATGTGGATCTCCTACTGTGTTGGCATCCAACAAAATCGGAGTCGGAATACCTTATGATCTTCAGAATTATCCGATCTCCTACAAAGAGCATATAATTTCTTGTTCTCTATTAATTACTTAAGTAGTTTGGCTGCTACCCAATGATCCATCCATATTTGCTTAAATATCTGCCTAACATTCTAATATGTACCCAATATCCTGATGCGTACATACTTGAGCATATATTAGACTCCCTACAACTGATCATGTAGAAAAAATCTATTGTATTTTTTTAATTTCAAGTCTATTCTTAGGGCACTGATTGAGATCGAACTTGTCTCCTTTAGCGACTGGGGTGTCACCTGGTTTGCATTCCTGCATGCCAAATCTTTTAAGCACTTTATCGATATAGCTCTTTTGTGATAATCCAAGAATACCTCGAGAACGATCTCGGTGTATTTGAATTTCTAATACAAAAGAGGAGCCACCAAGATTTTTTATCTCAAAATTATTTGATAGAAATTTCTTAGTGTCATGTAATATGCCTATATCATTTGTGGCAAGCAGTATGTCATCAACATACAAAACCAAAAAAATAATTTTACTCCTACTGAATTTGTGATACACACAATCTTCAACAACGTTAACCTCAAAACCGAACAAGGTTGTTACTTGGTAAAATTTATAGTACCACTGATGAGAAGCTTGCTTGAGTCCATAAATGAATTTTATCAATTTGCGAACCATATTATTTGGATCTTTCGACACAAAGTTTTCTGGCTGCACCATATAAATAGTTTCGTCAATGTTACCATTGAGAAACGCCATTTTGACATACATTTGATGTAACTCAAGATCAAAATATGCAACATGTGCTATGATTGTTTTAAAGCAGTTTTTTAAGGATACCGAAGAGAAAAACTCTTTAAAATCAATCCCAAAATTTTGAGTAAAGTCACTAGTTACAAGACATACTTTATACTTCTCCACAGATCCTTCTTGGTTCTAAATGTTCATTTTCAACCAATGAATTTCATACCTTTTGGTAATGGGACAAGTTCTTAAACTTTATTGTCTTGCATGAACTTATACTCCTTATTTATTGTATCAATCCACTTTGAGAACTGGAACTTTCCATGGCCGGACAGAAGTTGATTAGATCATCTTCCAGTATCCACAGTCTTCCTCACGTTCCTAGAGAAATATGACAATGTTATCCGAAATTATATTTCTCCTTTCTCTGGTGTACCATCTTAATATTACCGGTTCTTGAGGTTGTTGAGTTTGTTCCTTAGGAATAATTACCTTATCTTGAATGGGGTGTCGCTACGTTGTCGTTGTTAAGGTATCTCAACTACGACTTATAGAGGTAATTCGACATTGTCTTATTGAGACTCCGAATTCACTTCTTGATCATGACAGGTATAGAATCCTGCACATCGTCAAAAGTGATAGTAGGAATCGTAATTGATTCCTTCTCAAAGACAATGATCCTGACTTTATTTCTTCCCCAAACTCAATATCCTCAAAAAAATATTACACTTCTCATCTCAAAAAAAATTCTTAGTATGGGATTGTATAATTATCAACCCCTTGATCTGTAGCATAACTAATAAAGTAGCTGCTTATAATTTAACTTTGGTCTGTCTTCCTATTACACATTCAATATAAACATTAAAGTCTATAAAGTCAATGGAATCTAAATCTCATCAGACACAAATCGTTCAACTTTATTTCTAGAGAAGTGACCTAATGCTTATGTCATAATGAGGCTAAAAAATATATATATTGTTAATTTTGCGTTTAGTACCACATGACTTCACTTGCAAGGTTTCATTATAAAATGCAATAGTTTCAACTGAATATAGGTTATCATAAACCTTAAGGGAACCGTTACCAATAATATTTTAAATTTAAAGATAGACTAAACTTAATGTTTCCAAATGAACAATGATAACCGAATTTGTCCATTAAGGAAACTGAAACTGAATTTCGTCTAAAAGACGGTACAATAAAAGTGTCTATCAAATCCAAATAATAATCGGTTTCTAAAAATAACCTAAAATGTCATATTGCTTTCACTTCTACCGAATTGTCGTCACCCACATAGATGTATCTTTCACCATCAATTGACTTTCGGTAACTCAGGCAACCTTGCCTAGAACATTAATGTGGGTAGTCCCACCAAAATCTAACTACCATGAGTTTCTTGGTACTAAATCTAAATTAACCTCATAACAGATCAAATTTAGAAATGTACTTTTCTTTATACGCCATGCGTGGTACTTTATACATTTCTTTCTTCTGTGTCATGTCTTATCACAAAAGAACAATCCTTAGTTTTATATTGTTGTTTCTTTTGATTTGGACCCTTAGTAGCTACTGTATTAATTTCTTTTTGTCCTTAAAGTTTATCTCGTTAAACATGAAAATTAAAATCTTATTGGCAGATATTTTAACAACATTAACTGTAAAGAGAACAAAGCAACAAAAAATAAATATGCTCTAACAAATAACCAAAGCATAAAATATAGTCAAACAAATTCAAATAATGGTGAACCCCATCTCAAGATACCTAGTGCATCATTAATATCAAGTCTTTGGACAGTGATATTAACTGCAAGTGGTACTCTTGGTGTAGTGATCAAACGTTGACAATGAGTCATGTCAAATAATAAGCTTATCTTTGGATCGGGTTATTATTCACATGTAAATCATATAATTGTCACACATTTATCACCACAAGTATGTGTGCAATTCGACCAAGTATTAACCTTCCTTTGGGCCGGTTAATACCCGCATGAATGTACACACACAAACATCCAACATCCCTCATAGACTATCTACGCAAGAGAGGTCACTTTGGTGACATCTTGGTTTAATGGGTCTATTTAGAATATTAGACAACTATTGCTAGTCATAAAAGGTACCAAAAATTTGAATGTTGACTAAATTTTACAAAACTGAATCATGTCCAAATCCTTCTGCTTATTTAAATTAAATGAACATAAATCCTTATGTGCATGCATATTTATAAGATTATTACTCAAATAAAGTAATCAAAAGCATAATCATGAATTTCAATTTGGCAAAATTGGATATTATCACTATAACAAAATTTATGAAATAATCTACGGAGGATATGCATCCAAAGATAATACCAAATAATGCATAAGGATTACTTTAAATAGAATAATCTATAGAAGGTCAAATATATGCATTAACAGATTATATCAAATAATCTATAAGGATTATTTTAAATAAAATAATTGTCACGTCCCAGAACCAGAATACTGGAGAGCGGGGACAGACATAGCCAGCTACGTATATTGAAATGGAAACCACCTCGATATACGGTCATGTCTGTCTAGATATATGAGGGTTTACTACAAGCCAGCAGTCTCTTAAGGTCATGAACAAGCCTAATGTCTCAATCACAGCAAGTAAGTAAAGTCACAAGATGTATGATCATTAAATATACAATAATAAGGCGTCCCAAATATCACATATTCAGCTGATCATGACGCTAGTCGTTACAAAATGTTAGGACTAGCAAGAGTTTAGTCATACATGATCAACCCTAGGATTTGTTAATCATGTTTACAGCCCGTAGGCAGACAGTAAGTAAAAGTGCATCGAGCTAACAGGTGCTCGTCGGCTAAACGCCTCAAAAGAATAAATTTACAATAGAGTGAGCGAAACAAAATAGAAAACCCACTCGTAGCCCGGGTTCCTTCTAGTCGCCACCATCGGGCTGGAAGCTTGGTAGATCCTTGGGAGCTGCTCTGAAATCTGGCCACACAAAACCAGCTGGGTCAACCCCAGAAAGAGCAAGTGCCACAAGGGGGCCACGAAATAAGAACAAAAGCCAGCATTAACACAAGAAGATATAATATTAAAATTAAAACTTACGAAAACATGGCAGGGTGATATACGACGAGATAACCATGGAACTATTCCGATAGCCAGGTTACAACCCGTAAACCAAACAAGGACCGGAGTTGTAACCCTTCATCTGAACAGAGCTTGGTTTCCCACCATTTATCGGCAAGATAAGTAATGTAAGTAATCAAGACAGGAATCAATCTTGCATGGGATCAAGACATGACTAAACTGGTTATACCTCATTCAATCAATCACGGCCAAGCAGAAACTACGGCTTACTACTTTAACTAACTAGGGTTATCACAGGCCTAATTACTAACAAGATGCAGTGAGATTGTTCCACAGCCACAAGCCCTGCAGACCATCCAGGCTACCCAGGACGAAAGATTAGGGTTGAATTCAGGTGGGTACATCGCCCGGGAGACAAATGTACCCTTAGGTGACTTAGAGGGTGCAACACTCGACGGTGCGCTGGAAATGTGCCCTACTCGACGGCAGGCTACAGATCCCAAGAGCGCCCAGGTAACGGGATTGCCTGTAGCTGTGTCATCTCTTCATGACTACTGTGTTATTCACTACAAGAAATAGGGCCTACAATAGCGGTTTTTCTTTAGCGTTCAAGTGTCCCCGCTATAGAATGTTATCAACAATAGCGTTATTTCTGCAGTGCTATAAAAATATCTATCTATAGCGTTTTCTGAACGCTGTAGAATCTATAACATTTTTTACATCATATGTTTGTATAAAAATGGACTTCCGTCAAAGGCTCAGCCGATCATTTTTTCATTTCCCTCTCGATTTTTCAGCAGCATATCAAAAACTCCCTCCTAAAAATTTTTATTTCCAATTTTAAGCATCTCCCCCACTACACCAAAATTTCTATTTCCAAAATTTCTCCCCTCAAAACTTTCTTCTTAAATTTTCCTGTCTTTCCCCTTTTCTCAATCCACCATCATTCTTTCCTTCCTCATTTGCATCTTCTCCCGCGCTGCGCCCTTCCGTTGCGCCCTTCCGTAGCTTTACAAGATGGAGGAAGGGAAGGATGGGCCCAACGGGTTAGACTCGAGGACAAGGGGCGGAGGAGCGGGCGACGTCACTACTCCCACCACCATTCTTTCACTCTCTCTCTCTCCCTCTCTCTTTTCCGATCCAAACCCTAACCCTAAAATATCAAGAATCGCCATGTCCCCATGTTCGAAGAAGGAGAAAGCCAAGAAGAAGAAACAGAAGAGGAGACTGGCCTTAATCTTATTTTGCTCCTACTCTGACAACGACGAGTTCCTACGATAATGGTTTCTTCTTCGACTCCTTTCTTTCGGTTAGGGTTTATGATTTGGGGAAATTATTCATTTATGGTCTACTAATTTTTTTCATGACAATATGTAGGTTGAAGAACAAAGCTATAATTTTGTTCTTCAACCTACATGCAACACAACTATCATGCACGCTATCTAGGACATTGCTTAACATAGCATTTGGAGAAAGTCTCTGGTCTTTCGTACACAAAGCACAGTACCAACTCTGATTTTGAATTTCTTGGACATCAGGCTCCGCATAAGTCAGATGGCACACTGCCTCACATTCATCACATATAAGGTTGTTTTCCCCGTTGGATTCAAAACCACTCTGTTTGCAAGTGCAAACCTTGTAAGGAACGGAAGCCTCACATTGTGGTTCAACGGCCTCATTTACCATGTCTTCAAATATAATTCCTTCTCTTATAAGCATTTCATCAAACACCTACCGCGCTCTATAAGGACGGAGAAGGCTCGATTGAATATTTTGCAAATATCAAGTCTTGCTCCATAGGTTATAACTGTTGTTTAAGTGATTCTTTGTCAATATTTTCTGTATATGGATCAAAGCAGTTGTAAATCCTTTACGTAAGGTAGACAATCTACCAATGCCTAGAATACAACGAACAACAAGTGGCTATCCTGAATGCTTTACGTAAGGTGGACAATCTACCAATGATTCTTTGTCAATATTTTCTTATTTGGAGTGAAGCTTCAAATATTCATTTCATTCCGAATGCATTTGCTATATTTTCCACAATAGAAGAAACTTATCCTTGTACCTTAAATGTTTCTGTACATTAACTTATATTGTCTATTATGGATATGTCCAACGAAGTGGCTATCTTGATTTTAAAGGAAGAACATACTTGAAAAGAAAATGAGTATAGTGTTGTTGTATTTCTTTTTATCGTAACAATTAAATTTCTTTTTATCGCAACTTCATGATGTCCTTTTATCAGAAATATATAATATAGATATTGTTCATACGCCAACATAGTTTTGAGTGTTTTAATCTGAACTTTCTAGGATTAATCAATACAGATGATGTTTCTGGAACAATATTATGGACATAGAATCAAAATTTGCTGTCAGGAACAATTGAAGCACTGAAGGCCAACACTCTCTGTCTTCCAATTGTTGGTGGAGCAAAGGTGTATAAAGGAATAAGTCAGGAACATACTCTGTCTTCAGTGTCATTTGTTGAGTTAATCCAGAGGTGTTTCTAAAAAATAGCTTCTGATGAAAATTATGACGGATTTGCTTAATGTGCGTTTATTTATCTTATTCGTGTTTTGGCTATTTTGCTTTTATATTTATGGACTAGAGAGCTGCTTATCGATGTGTACAATGAGCTTGTAATGTTCTCGTCTTCACTTATCCTGGTATGCTATAAATGACCCTTGATCCTTCCGATCTCTACAGTACAATGATGCCTCGATACGATGATCGCTATGGGAACACAAGATTGTATGTTGGTCGTTTGTCGTCCCGTACTCGGTCACGTGACCTTGAGGACCTTTTCAGCAGATATGGAAGGTATGTGCCATTTAAAACTTAAAACTGATGATTTCCACTGTGTTCTCTAACCAGGTGTGACAACATGGTTACATAGGACATTGTTTGTTCATTATAATAGAGCATGCATATGATAGGATGTCGAGCGCTAAGCCCCCTAACCCCTTAAGCCACTCCTGAAGCCATATGATAGGATGTCGAGTGTGAAGCCTCCTAACTCCTTAATCCTTCCTGAAGCTACGTTATTTCAGTCTAAACTTTCTTCAGTTATATTTTAAACCAAAGTTATTTATTATTGTAGTTATTTTTTATTCTGTCTGCCTTATCTTCATGAATTATTTACAGAATCATGATTCTCTTCCACCTATAATAATATAGAAAAAAAATCCTTGGGTTTACTGTATTTAATCCAAGGCACACCTTAGAATCTTGAATGTATTCACTAAAGTTATTGGTCAATAGCCAGTTTGATACATTTGTTAGCTGGTCGATATCTCGTGGTTTCTCAAGTACTTTCAATACAATATTTAAAACTGTTGGTGGTGGGATAGATATCTAGATGTCAGTGGATATAGGCCCTTGCCAAGCCAGTCTATTGTGTTTGGATATCCAATATTTTTTTATTTAATTTTGTGGGAAGGCTAAACCTAGGGTGTCTGTGTTTTAATAACTTGAACAATCTTGTTGAAGGTTGGTGGGTTTTGCCCAACCGGGAGGTCTATGGTGAGAGGCTGCCCATGGTGGAAATTGGTGGCTATTCTTGCAAAGTTTATAGGAGACTTTGGTGATTCTTTCTATTATGTTATTACTTTTTATGGAAATGGCAACAATCACAAACTGGTGTTTACTTTGTCTTCTGAGAGGCGAAATATCACACCCTTCGGTACTTAGTCATGATGGCCTTACTATTTCTGGCAACCATTTGCGCAGAGTACGAGATATGGATCTGAAGCATGACTTTGCATTTGTGGTACGTGCACACATTTTTATCTATCTACTACTTTTTTAATCCTAGCATCTTGATATCTTTTGGTAAAATAATTGTTTGGAGTTGATATTATTTTTCTCACAAGTTTTTCAAGTATGACTTTCTTTCCCTTTTTTCTTGCACTTGCTCTCAATTCTGTAGGACTTTAGTGATCCTAGAGATGCAGATGATGCCAGATATAGCTTAAATGGGAGAGAATTTGATGGAAGTCGCATCATTGTGGAATTTGCCAAAGTAAATACATGTGTTCTAAGTTCTTATAAGATTGACCATAACTTGCTGTAGTTACTTTAACACACGGACCATTTATTCTTTTTTCCTCCCGTTTTACCTTGCGTTTCTTAGTGTCATTTATTCAATCTAGATATCTTCTTTTAATGTAGGGTTCACGGGGAGGCTCAGGAGGAGGAGGTTCACGTAGTGAGTATCTTGGCCAAGGTCCGCCTCCTGGATCTGGCCGTTGCTTTAATTGTGGAATTGATGGTCATTGGGCTTGAGACTGCAAAGACGGGGACTGGAAAAATAAGTGTTATCGCTGTGGAGAGAGAGGTCATATAGAAAGACACTGCCAGAATAGTCCAAAGAGTCTCAGGTGTGCCATTTTTCTTAATTAGTACTTCTTCAAAGCTTGTTATTTGTAAACTTTACAGGCTTAGGTGTAATGTCTAACATAGTTAGTCTTATGATTGCTTATGTAGCAGGCGTGGGCGGAATTATTCGCGGTCTCCATCCCCTCGTGGCGGTAGGGGACGTGGTCGAAGTTACAGCCGAAGTCGAAGTTACAGGTATTCTAAGCACTTTGGTCAGCCCTCATGTTTTCTGTTAAATAATAACTTTGTACTTGTCGTGCTTTGTGGCCTCAACTCATTTTGCATCAATTTGATAACAATTGCAAGTGATAACCGATCTTTTTAATATTCCGATTTTACATGATTTGTTTTTGTTCATTCATTTTTTCTAAAGAGCTTTTTTTCGATGCGCTATCGGCAAATCAGCTTGCATTATCTGGGTAATGATTTGTTTTAATGTTCTGATTTTACATGTTTATTTTTTATTCATCTTTTCCGAAGTTACCAACAAATCATTTGCATTATCTGGTCAATCTATTTGATTTGTTTTAATATTCTGATTTTACGTGATTTGTTTTTGTTCATTCATTTCTTGCTGAAAAGTTATCACCAAATGAGCTACTGAAAAATAATATGCATTATCTGGTCAATTTATATTTGAGCTGAACTTGAGATATCAAAAGAAGGAACAGGGTCAAGGATGTTTAACTTAATGAAAACATGCTCAGTTAACTCTCTGTTTTTTTGGTTAATGATACTTCTCATTAAACAGTTCTCAATCAAGTACTCCTGGATTCACTTTTATAGCTGGCTCAAGGTTAATGATTCTTAATTTAATCAAAACATGTTGTGTTACTGACTAATCATCTGCTTTATCTGGTCAATTTATATGATTTGTTTTAATATTCAGAATTTACATGTCTTTCTTTATTCATTCGTTTTTTTCTTCTGAAAGTCTTTCTCTCGATGAGTTACCTAAAAATCATCTCATTATCTGTTTAAGTTATATGTGAGCTGATCTTGAAATTTTAGGAAAAAAAGGAAAGGGTCAAGGATGTTTAACTTATTCAAAACATGTTCAGTTAACTACTATTTTTTATCTCCTTTTTATTTATTTGGTTAATGATGCTTCTCGTTAAAAGGTTCTTAACCAAGTACTCTTGGTTAAGAAACACCAAAAGAGGTGGACCTCGGCCAAGATACTCACTACGTGAACCTCCTCCTCCTGAGCTGCCCCGTGAACCCTACATTAAAAGAAGATATCTAGATTGAATAAATGACACTAAGAAACGCAAGGTAAAACGGGAGGAAAAAAGTATAAACGGTCCATGTGTTAAAGAAAGATCTATTAGATCTATTAGAATTATCTTTTTATGAATGAACAATAAACGGTCCAATAGTGAAGAATTATCTTTTTATGAAAAACCATAAATAAAGATCTATTAGAACTGTCATTCCTTGTGGAAGTCAAACTTTAGTATTATCCAGTGAAACTAAGAATTAGTGAAGGGTCATTTAAAAAAAATTCTAGAACTGTATATGTATTTCTATCATTAACAAGAAAATATTTTTTTTCTATCATAGGGGTGGTTTCCTTATTGAGTTAATCCAGAGGTGTTTCTAAAAATAGCTAGACTAGCATTAATTGTGGCCATATGATACACTATCATTCTGAACCAAACAGATATTGGACTTCATTGTTTCCTAACATTCTGAACCAAACAGATATTGGACTTCATTGTTCTAGAGCTAGACTAGCATTAATTGTGGCCATATGATACACTAGAAGCACCTTTTCACTTGCATTCATTATATTATATAGATGTGTCCACATCTATGGCGTGGTATTTAAATATTCCTTTCCGGATCTCAGTTTCATGTGCATCTTTCAAAATGATTCTACTGGCCAATTGTGTTGTTTTTCTTGATATTATTTATGAATGGGATTTCAGTTAATTGTAATAACTTATATTGTAGTTTATGGCTATTACATGCTAATTGAAGGGTCATAATAGTCATTCTCCTGTTATGCCACAATTTGTATATTCATCCATATATTGTGCTGATCATCTTGTGGAGTGAACCATAGTCTGGTAGGGTATAGGTAATTAAACAGCGGTCATTACAATCATTGCCTACTGTGGTTGCGATTTATATATTCATCCATATTTTTAATTTGCTGATCATCATATGGAGTGAATTATAATGTGGTAGGATATAGGTCAATACCTTAGTTCTTACCTTAACTTTGAAGTCTGAACCCTTGCTGCTAGATGCCTGGTTTAGATGTCTTGTCTGATTTTTTTAGTTCATTTACAATCACAAGTTTCATGACTGTAGAAGGCACTTGGCAATTTTAGTATTTGTTTTTATATCATAATGTGTTTTCTTCTCAATTTTGTGTAGGTTGGCGTATATGTTTTTGATGGTTGTGGATAGCTGCTAGAAGGAAAGAGGTGATCGAGCTATTTTTTGGCCTACAGATATTTGTAAATGGAATGGTTTATTTTGGACTACAGATACTTTGTAAATGGAATGGTTTATTTTGACGTACAACTACTTTTTCTACATCTAGAATGTTTTAATGACTACTACTTTTTGTACTTCTTGAATGTTCTAATGAAACATTTCATATTTTGGCAAAATTTTCCTATATCTTGATTGATCGAAATGCAAGTTGCGATTGAAATTGTTTGCGATTATTGTTATTTATATGTGATACAAAACAGGTTGTGAAATATGAAATTCTGTAGCAGATATGAAATAATATGAAATTCTGTAGCAGGTTTATAGCACTCAAAACGTCTAAATTGCTGCTACCACGATAGCATACGATGAACGCTATAATAAATCAAACCATCTATAGCGTTCATGACAATCAATTCATCAAACGCTATAAATCATCCACAGCATTCACAAATGCTATAAATAATCCATAGCATTCATAAACGCTATAAGTAATCTATAGCACTCACGAACGCTATAAACCATCTACAGCGTTCTAGAATGCTATAAAGCATTTACAGCATTCATAAACGCTATAAACCATCAACAGCATACAAGAACGCTATAAACATTCTATAGCATTCATGAACGCTATAATGTTATAGCGTTCACATGTCTGGACATACTATAGCGTGGGCGATTATAGCAGACATAATATGCTATAGAAGGCTTTCTATAGCGTTCTGCGCATGCTATTGTAGGCCATATTTGTTGTAGTGATTCTAGTTATTAATCTTAATTCATTTTAGTAGGTACTCCTGACCGTGGTACTCAGGAGTCCCATCCTAGACATGATGCAAGACAGGACAAGTGGATTTAACAAGCAAGCAAGAAAGAACCACCCACGGTGTCAAGGCAGGTCAAGTTAAGTTATCAGGTCATGTCAAGTCAGGAGTGCGCCGTCACGGGCCACTATCAAGTTATCAAGATAAATCATGTCAGGGTACTTGTCAGGAGTGCGCCACGATGGGCCACTATCATGTCAGGTTGGTCATGTCAGGAGTGCACCACTACGGGTCACTGTCGTGTTATGCTAGTTTCTTGTCATACCGTGCCATGTACAATAGTCATTCCAAACATATTAAGTAAAATCAAGTTCATGACAAAAGACGTAAGGATATAAAATGGGCGTAAAATATCTAATAAAATATCAATATACAGGACAATAGAAAAGCCAAGCTTAAGGAAATAAGACCAAAACTCTAAGAGCTAATGGGTTAAGCAAGGGGGGTCAGGGAAGCATCGTACGAAAAGTCACGCACGCTGAGAGAGCAGCATAGGTGAAAGTCACGCACGCTACAGGAGCAGTGTACGTGAAAGTCACGCAAGCTACAGGGAGCAGTGTACGTGAAAGTCACGCACGCTACAGGAAGCAGTGTACGTAAAAGTCACGCACGCTACAGGAAGCAGTGTGTGAAAAGTCACGCACGCTCAAGGGAGCAGCTGCGTGAAAAGTCACGCACGCTACAGGAAGCAGTGTGTGAAAGTCACGCACGCTCAAGGGAGCAGCTGCATGAAAGTCACGCACGCTCAAGGAGACACGCTTCCAACAGGAAGCGTACTCAAGCCTGCGTACGCAGCGCTAAAGAGCGCGCGTAGCTCAGGGAGCGTAAGCTAAATAGCTCTGCACACTGCTCACTGTCTTCTCCAAACAGCAAGAACACCATGGTAGAACCCAAAGCTTCAAAAGTCCATAACTTGGCCATCCGAGCTCCAAATCCGAATTTCCAAAGCTCCAACTTGGGTGAAACTGAATGCTCTCCCACATGGAAACATCAAAAACCCATAAAATCCAACTTAAGAAGCTCAAACCATACAAAATCCGAAAATAGAAATAACTTAGATCTATCACAATGGAGGCTCCAAATCACAATAACCCAAGTTCTAATGTTGATCACCATGTCCTAATCTATCAAATGGACAAAGAAAAGAGGGTTCTCATGTAGTGGCAAGATGTACTTGCCTAGGGTTGGGAGAGTTGTGGAGGAAGGAGAAGAAGAAGAAGAAGGAAATTAATGGTGGAAGTTATGAGGAGAGAGAGTGGTAGGTGGTGTTTTAATGAGGGTGGTTGTGATGGAATGGAGGTGGAGAATAGGCTAAGGTGCTCCAATGCACAAAAACCGAACCAAACCGAACCATCCCCAATAAAATCGAGCCAAGCCAAAAATCCAAATACGAGAAATACCGAAATTCCACAAGCTGGGAAAAATAAAAATACATGCCAAAATCCAGATACGAGTATAAATACGAAATACAGGAAAATATGGAAAATAAGGGTGACAATAATCTACCGAAGACAAAATCCTAATTTTAATTTAAAAAACAATCATATATCTTAAAGATATCTCCTTTAATCATATGCATGTGAATTTGTTTTTGCATGAATTTATCGAAAAACTATATTTTTGAATCCAAATCAATAACTGTACCATAAAGAAAATGCTAAATCTATTTTATACAATATAAAACAATAGATAATGACAAAATATTATTCACCGTTATCATAAACTTCAAACTTATTGTTACTACATGTTGCTTAAAGCTAATAAATCACATGACATGAATTTCCAATCATGTGGAGGGCCCATTTGTAAAAGTTGGCTAAAATAATGAATATGCAGTACTCGGCCAAATTAATTACAAGTGCTTTAAAAAAAATTTGGCATTCTGTCTAGCCCTTTTATCGATCAATATGCTAATTAAAATCAGAAACAATCTAATGCATTCCATATGTGATGTATCTGATTAGTGCATACATACATCTTGATTGTCAATATAACATAATTCTTTTGCTTGGACCCATCGTTGAATCAATCTTTAGTTATAACACAACTAAAGGTTGACCAAGATATATCGATTATTCTATTTTAAATATATAACTAATGTGCACCTTCAGGTTGTTCGTACATAATTCCTTCTATCAAAAAAGATTGATTATATATGATTAGTGCATACATACTAATGTGCACCTTCGGCTGATTCACACATAATTCCTTTTATCGATTAACACAACTAAAGATTGACCAAAATATAACACAAAATATATCGATTATTCTATTGAAGGAATTATGGCGAACAACTAAAGATTGACCAAAATATATTAATTGGACCCATCGTTGTCATAAACCCTAAATTTAAATTAGATCTTACGATCTAGGGTTCCTAAACAACAACAAAAATTAAATCTAAACTTTCAATCTCATAAATCAAACAAGGAGGCTCTGATACCACTTGTTAGAATTTATTGTACCCTATTGATTCATGAGATGAAGAACATAAATTAAACAGATTGCGGAAGCGTACCTGAATCAATTGCTAGACTTGATGGATGTTGAAGCGATCGTCTCTTTATTGGGTTCGATCTTCCAACCCGCTACGGCCCTTAATAACAAAGGTGAAATCTTTGTTCCTCTCTTTGTTGATGGGGATACAGAAGAGAATAGAGAAAACCCTCTCTTGGTGGCCGTATGAGTTGGGGACCATAACCCTAATGAATACACATATATATAGATATGTGTGTTGTGATATTTCTAATTTGGCCCCTCATCAAATTAGAATTATCTCCTATATCTACACATTAATTCCATGACAATTATACCCTTAAGCCAATTTCCAAATAGACCACTTTAATTTGGCTTAATTATTTAGATAGCCCAAACACAATTAATTTTACATGTGTGGCCCCTTAATTATTGAATAATTCCAACAGGGTTGGGAAGTGTTGTGGGGCATTTTAGTCTATTTCTTCTTTTACGAACGAAAAAAATCTAACGGTGAGTGATGAAGGGTACAAGTTGAAATATTAGTTAAGGAAGGGTATTGAATTAGTATCTATCAAAATTTATGATATCGAGTTGAAAAACTTGAATAGTTGAGGATATTAATTTGTAATTTAGCCTAAAAAATAAAATTATAATTGTGAAGATTTTACAATATTTTCAAATTTTCATGGTAGGCTATCAAAGTTATTCTTAATTTATTACATTTTAAAAAATAAAATTTATAATTTTTCTTATAATTTAAGAATAATTTTAGTAACCCACTTTAAAAAATATCGAAAATTGTAAAAGCTCTTCTACTATTACAGTTTTCTTAAAAAACAAAAAGTCTTAATTGTACTTTGATACCCTCAACTATTCCTGTTTTTCAACTTGATACCCTAAACTTATTTTTGTAACAAGTTGATACCCGAAAAAAAAATTTGGACGAAAATACCCTTGGTCAAACATGAAAATTACCCCCCCACCCCTTCCCGCTTTCGGCCACTACCCCCCCGGTTCCGGCCGCCTCCCCCCTCTCCCACTTCCGGCCGTCTCTCCCCCCTTCCCGCTTCCGGCCACCCGCCCCCGCCTCTCCCCCCTTCCCGCTTCCGGCCACCCGCCCCCGCCTCTCCCCCTAGGGCACGACAACGTGGGAGGAGGGGGGCTAGGGGAGGGTGGACGGAAGCGGGAGGGAGGGAGGCGGCCGGAAGCGGGAGGGGGGGTGGTCGGAAGCGGAAGAGGGGGTGGCCGGAGGGGGGACGGGGCGGAAGGGAGGGGGGCTGGGGCTGTGCGGGAGGAGGGGGTGGCCGGAGTGGGGCCGAAGGGGGAGGGCAGAAGGGGAGAGGGAAGGGATAATGTCACGCCCCTGAACCAGAATACTGGAGAGCGGGGACGGACATAGCCAGCTACGTATATTGAAATAGAATACATCTCAAATATACGGTCACGGCTGTCTAGATATGAGGGTTTACTACAAGCCAGCAGTCTCTTAAGGTCAAGCATATTGTCTCAATCTCAAGCAATTAACAGAGTTACAAGATATTAGAGCATCAAATATATATATATAAGGCGTCCCAAATATTACATATTGGATGATCATGAAGCTAGTCGTACAAAATGATAGGACTAGCAAGAGTTCGGTCATACATAATCAACCCTAGGATTTGTTAATCATGTTTACAGCCCGTAGACAGACAGTAAGTAAATGTGCATCGAGCTAACAGGTGCTCGTCGGCTAAACGCCTCAAAAGAATAAATTTACATATAAGTGGGTGAAACAAAAAGGAAAACCCACTCTTGGTCCGGGTTCCGTCTAGTTGTCACCATTGGGCTGGAAGCTCGGTAGATCCTCGGGAGCTGCTCCAAAATCTGGCCACACAAAACCAGCTGGGTCAAACCCCAGAAAGAGCAAGTGCCATAAGGAGGCCACAAATAAGAACAAAAGCCAGCATATCAGAACATAAAGAATAAAAAAAAGTACAAGTAGTAAAGTACACAGGGCGATAAACGACTAGGAACGTGGAACCATTCCGGGAGCCAGGTTACAATCCTTAAACCAAACAAGGATCGAAATTGTAACCCTTCGCCTGAATAGCTCTCTGTCTCTACTCATTTATCGTTAAGATAAGTAAAACAAAACATGCTCAGGAGATAGCAGGTACTGGAGCTAGACAAGACTTGGACAAGGCTGGACACCATTCATTCACAATCGGCCAAGCAAGTACTACGGCTTACTACTTTAACTAACTAGGGTTATCACAAGCCTAATTACTAACAAGATGCAAGTGAGAATTCCAGTCCCAAGCCCTGCAGACCATCCAGTTATCCTTCCGCGGGTTGAGAGTTATAGGTGGGTACATTGCCCGGGAGACAAATGTACCCTTAGGTGACTTAGAGGGTGCAACACATGACAGTGTACTGGAAATGTGCTCTACTCGTCGGCAAGCTACAAGTCCATTAAAGCGCCCAGATAACGAGATTGCCTGTGACTGGAAATTCTCCATGTTCTAGTTTGATCTAATCATTAGCCTAATCCAATTTAGCGCGAGTCCCTGGCCGTGGTACCCAGGAAGTCACGTCCTAGACATGATGCAAGACAAGACAAGTGGATTGTACAAGCAAGCAAGTAGGAACACCCACGGTGTCAAGTTGATTATACGAGTCAAGTTACAAGTTACAAGTCAAGTCAAGTCAGGAGTGCGCCGCCCCGGGCCACTATCAAGTTATCAAGATAAATCATGTCAGAGTACTTGTTAGGAGTGCGCCACGACGGGCCACTATCATGTCAGGTTGGTCATGTCAGGAGTGCACCACTACGGGTCACGGTCGTGTTATGCTAGTTCCTTGTCATACCATGCCGTGTACAATAGTCATTCCAAACATATTAAGTAAAATCAAGTTCATGACAAAAGGCATAAGGATGTAAAATGGACGTAAAATATCTAATAAAATACTAATATATATAGAGCTATAGAAGAGCCAAGCTTAAAGAAATAACCAAAACTCCAAAAGCCAATGGATTGCGCAAGGGGTCAGGGAGTTGGATTGCGCAGGTGTCAGTTGCGCAGGGTGCCAAGTGCGCAGGGGCACAGGGCACAGGGGCAGATTGCGCATGAACAGACTGCGCAGAAGTGAACTGCGCATGGGTGGATTGCGCAGGGGTTACTTTGCGCATGGCTGGCTTGCGCATGGATGGCTTGCGCCAGCGCAATCCAGCGCAGCGCAAAGCACTGGCTGAGGTCATGCGCAATCGGCCCTGCGCTAAAGAGCACAGGCCGGGGGTGCGCAATCGGCCATGCGCTAAAGAGCGCAAGGCAGAGGGATGTTCTTTCTGGCCGAGAGCAGGTCCAAGAACACCAAGAACTTCAATTCTTCATAACTTTGTCAAATCAAAACCAAATCTAGATTTTCAAAGTTCTAACTTGAGTACAATCGAATTCTCTTCCACATGGAAGCATCAAAACATACAAAAATCGAAGTTTAATAGATCAAAACTAAGGATTTTCGAAAATGGTTAAAACCTAGATCTAGAAGAATGAAAGCTCCAAATCACGAAATGTCAAGTTCTAAAGTTGTTCTCCATGGCCTAATCTAGTTAATGGACAAATAAAAAGTGGTGCTTATTTGATGGCAAGGTGCACTTGCCTATGGGTTGGGGAGTTGTGTGGAAGAAGGAAGAAGATGGAGAAGTTAATGGAGAATAAAGAGGAGAGAGAAAGGTTGGTGGAGATATAATGAGGGTGGGTGTGTTGTGTTGATGGTAGAGTGTAGGTTAAAGTGTACCAATTCATATTAAACTAAACCTAATCAAACCAAACCAATTCCACGAAATAAAAACCAAGCCATGGTCCAAACCCATTTACGAGAAACCAAAATCCGCAAGTCGAGAAAATAAAATACGTGCTAAAATCAAATTACGAGTATAAATACGAAATACAGGAAATGGGGGTGACAACTCTACCCACCTTCAAAGAATTCCGTTCTCGAAATTTAATCAAGGAGCTAGAGATTGCCACGACAAGCTATACTAAGCACAGGCAAGCTACATTAAGCAGATCAATCATACAATGTAAGCAAGGAAAGGGAAAGCGTAAGGCATAAGAAAGATATTATACCTCACGAGTCAAACATGTAGGGATATCGCGATCGGATGTCGTCCTCACGCTCCCACGTTGACTCACCTAGAGAGTGATGACCCCAAGCAACACGGACTAAGTTAATAGTCTTGTTCTTGAGCGTCTTTTCTCTCCGGTCCAATATAGACACGGGCCTCTCCTCATACGAAAGGTTGGTACCAACAACCAATTCCGAATGATCTAGGATATGGCTCGGGTCCGGGATGTACCGTCTTAATTGGGATACATGGAATACATCATGTACCTCACTTAGCGACGGCAGAAGAGCGAGACGATAGGACACATCGCCTACTCGCTCCAGAATATCGAACGGCCCTATATACCTAGGACTAAGCTTTCCCCGTACGCCAAAACGAATGACGCCGCGGGTAGGCGAGATCCTAAGGAATACATGGTCGCCGACGGCAAATTCTAAGGGACGTCGATGAGCATCGGCCCAATGGCGCTGGCGATCCTGAGCAACTCGGAGGTGATCTCTGACTTTCCTGACCACTTCAACCGTCTAAGAAATCAGTTCTGGACCGAGCATCTGCCTCTCTCCGACATCGTCCCATGCTAACGGGGATCTGCACTTCCTGCCATACAGAGCCTCGAAGGGTGCCATCTGGATACTGGCCTGGAAACTATTGTTGTACGAGAATTCCACCAGGTGCAGGTGATCCTCCCACGAACCACCGAAGTCAAGGGTACACGACCGCAACATATCTTCGAGAGTTTGTATAGTACGCTCTGACTGCCCATCTGTCTGCGGATGATACGCTGAGCTGAACTTGAGACGAGTCCCCAAACTTTGATGAAGACTGCGCCGGAAGTGCGATGTGAATCTCGTATCCCTGTCTGATACTATGCTGACTGGCACTCCGTGAAGTCTGACGATCTGCCTGAGATACATCTCTGCTAGCTGTGCCGTCGACTGTCCAACTCTAAATGGAAGAAAGTGTGCCACCTTGGTAGGCCTGTCCACAATGACCCAAATAGCATCTTTGCCTGCCGGAGATCTGGGTAACCCAGTCACGAAATCTATGGTAAGGTGCTCCCATTTCCATTCTGGGATCGGTAAAGGTTGAAGAAGTCCAGCTGGCCTCTGATGTTCAGCCTTGACTTGTTGGCAAACCAAACATCGAGAGACATACCGGGCTATCTCCCTCTTCATACCATTCCACCAAAAGTGTTGACGAATATCTCTATACATCTTCGTGCTGCCTGGGTGGATGGAATACTGCGAACTGTGAGCCTCTGCCATGACTTCCTGTCTGATATCTCCACTGGGTACACAAAGATGCGTGCCGTGTCGAAGTGTACCATCCTTATGAATACATAACTCTGGCCTTCTTCCTGCTTCGCACTCTGCTCTGAGCCGCTGAATCTTGAAATCTGTTAACTGTGCTGTCCGGATCCTCTCAACTATGGTGGACTGAATCTGTAGGCTGGCCATCAAGGCCACATTGGAAGGGAGGACAACTTCTATACCCATCTTCTGAAGATCTGCCAATAGCTCTGGTTGCGCCGTCAGGAAATAAACTTCGGCTCTCCGGCTCAACGCATCTGCTACAACGTTGGCCTTCCCTGGATGATACTGCAAATCCATATCGTAGTCCACCAGTAGCTCGAGCCATCTTCTCTGCCGCATATTAAGATCCTTCTGGATGAAAACATACTTCAGGCTCTTATGATCAGTAAATATCTCCACTCTGTCTCTGTACAAGTAGTACCTCCACAACTTAAGTGCAAACACTACTGCTGCTAGCTCCAAGTCGTGGGTCGGGTAATTCTTCTCATGATCACGGAGTTGACGTGACGCATAAGCAATTACCTTCCCATGCTGCATCAAAACACATCCCAATCCTCTGCCTGAAGCGTCGCAATAAACTGTGAATCCTCCTGTCCCATCTGGAAGGGTGAGAATGGGAGCCGTTATCAAACCTCGCTTCAACTTCTCAAATGATTCCTGATATTCTGCTGTCCAAACGAACGGTACATCCTTGCGGGTCAACTGGGTCATCGGTGCTGAAATCCTTGCAAAATCAGAGACGAACCGCCGGTAGTAGCCGGCCAATCCAAGAAAGCTGCAAACTTCTGCCACTGAGCTGGGTACTGGCCATGCCTCGATAGCCACAATCTTCTGGGGATCCACTTCCACTCCTCCTCTGGTAATGATATGACCCAAGTAAGAAATGCGATCGAGCCAGAACTCGCATTTACTGAACTTGGCGTACAACTGGTGCTCTCTGAGAATCTGGAGGACAACTCTGAGATGCTGCTCGTGCTCTGCTTCACTCTTGCTGTAGACCAGGATGTCATCAAGGAACACTATCACAAACTGATCCAAGTAAGGCATAAAAATACGGTTCATGAGGTCCATGAACACTGCCGGCGCATTGGTCGCTCCAAAGGGCATAACTAGAAACTCCCAATGCCCGTACCTCGATCTGAACGCCGTCTTCGGGGTGTCCTGCTCTCTGACTCTGATCTGGTGGTATCCTGACCACAAGTCTATCTTCGAGAAAACTGAAGCCCCATTGAGTTGATCAAACAAGTCATCTATCCTCGGGAGAGGGTATCTGTTCTTCATTGTCACTGAGTTCAAGGTACGATAATCAACACATAGCCTGGACGTACCATCCTTCTTTTTTACAAGAAGCATCGGGGCTCCCCAAGGCGATCCACTTGCACGAATGAATTCCTTGGTCCGGAGTTCTTCAATCATCTTGTACAAAATCTCCAACTTTGAAGGCGCCATTCTGTAGACTCGTTCTGATATTGGTGCTGTCCCGGGAATCAAGTCGATGGTGAACTCGATCTTCCGCTCTGGTGGCATCCCTGGAAGTTCCTCTGGGAAGACATCTGGAAACTCTTCAACTATCCGGGGCAACTGCACTGCTGCTACTGCCATCCGCAATACTGGAGGAGATGGCTCTACTGTGCCTCTGGAAAATGAAAACTCTGGCTCTCCGGGAATACTAAAGACAACTCTGCCAACATGGCAGTCTATCCTAGCATAATGGTTCTTCAACCAATCCATGCCTAGGACTACATCATAGTCTGCCATAGGGAACTCTATGAGCCTAGCGGGGAACTCTCTACCGCTAACTACGATCCGACACGAGGAAAATACTCGATCTACTCCCACAAGACCATTACCAGTAAGTATATTGAGTCTCACTGATAATGACTCGGGCTCCAATCCTATCCGTGTCGCGAATCGTGCAGACATGAATGAATGCGATGCACCAGAATCAAATAATACAGATGCTGGAAAGGTGTTGACGAGAATAGTACCTGCCACTACCTCACCTGGTGCAACTTCTTCTTCCATGGTCATCATCATAGCCTGACCTCTAGCTGCGGGTCCTCTCTGCTGGAAACCTCTCTGTCGGTTCTGTGCTGGAGCCTGGGTGAACTGCTGCTGGTTCTGCTGCTGAAAGGCCTGGGCCTGAGGCAACAATGGCCTCGGGTACTGCTGCTGCTGCTGCTGGACTGGAACTGGGGTTGGTCCTCTCACCGAAGAACTAGAAAGGTTGGATGATGATGGACCTCCCCTATTCGGGCAGGTCCCTATCTGGTGGTCTGCTCCTCCACAAGCCAGGCACAATCCCTGTGCCCTACGACACTCTGCCACTACATGGTCCGGCTTCCCGTAATACGAACATCCCACCGCGGAAGACTGTTTCTGCTTCTGCTGCTGCGGATACGTCGGGGTTGAATGCTGAACCGACGTCACTGAGGCCGCCCGCCTCGGAGTTCCAATGGTCAATCCCCTAGTTGCCGGGGCTGGAGCTGAAGATTGGTGCATCTGACTGTGGGACCGCTTCCTGCCTCCGGTCCTGTCCACAATTCTCCGGGAGGTATACTCATGCCTCCTTGCTGCCTTCAACACTGCATCGAACGTCTGGTGCTCGAACTGCTCCACAGCCAATAATATCTCTAAGTGCAGCCCTTGCTGGAACCGCTGAGCCCTATCGAACTCGGTCGCCACCAAAGTGGGGGCGAACCTACTCAGCCTGGAAAACTCGGTCGCATAGCCATTGACCGTCCTGCCTCCTTGCTTCAAGTTGGTGAATCTGGTCTGCAGGTCGTACCGTGCCACCGCATCGAAGTACTTTGTCTGGAACCTCTCTCTGAACGTCGCCCAAGTAACTGATGCTGCTAATCCCATGGCCTGAGCTGCCCACCAATCGCGAGCCAAGTCTAACAACTGTAGGCGTACCACCGCCACCTTCTCATTCTCAGGTGTCCTAGCTGCTTCTAGAACCACCTCGGTATCCTGAAGTCAAGCGTCCGCGGCAATCGCATCTTCACTGCCGTCAAAGAAGGGAGGGTTCAAGCGCTTGAAACTGTTGGCCGCCTGATTCCCTTGGGGACCTCCTCGGTTTAGTGCATCATGAACTTCCTGGTGCAAGGCGTCGCCTCGACGATCTTGGGATGCAAGCAGTTCTCTGATAAGCCCTACCAAAGGTCCCTCATCCTGTCTAGCTGGTTGAGCGGGCGGAGCTGTCTGAACTGGAGGTACTGAGCCTCCGGAAAGCATAACTCGGGAGGCTACTCCAGAGTGCTGAGCTTGATCTTCCTGGCGCTGGGGTGCTTTTCGAGCTCCCTCTGGCTGGTTGGCAGGTCCGGGAGTAATGCCGCTGAAGAAGACGACATAGGGAACAATAAGGAAAGGACCAGGACAGATCAATGATACAAGCAATGTGATTAGGTCGAGATTCTCAGGGATTTGAAGATACGAGCAGAGATCAAGGACGAATATTGATTGAGACATCTATTCGGTAAACCCTCACATTTCTTGAATGCCAAGACCTGCATGGGCCACCACTTAAACCATGTCACGCCCCAGAACCAGAATACTGGAGAGCGGGGACGGACATAGCCAGCTACGTATATTAAAATATAATACATCTCAAATATACGGTCACGGCTGTCTAGATATGAGGGTTTACTACAAGCCAGCAGTCTCTTAAGGTCAAGCCTATTTTCTCAATCTCAAGCAATTAACAGAGTTACAAGATATTAGAGCATCAAATATATATATATATATAAGGCGTCCCAAATATTACATATTGGATGATCATGAAGCTAGTCGTACAAAATAATAGGACTAGCAAGAGTTCGGTCATACATGATCAACCCTAGGATTTATTAATCATGTTTACAGCCCGTAGGCAGACAGTAAGTAAATGTGCATCGAGCTAACATGTGCTCGTCGGCTAAACGCCTTAAAAGAATAAATTTACATATAAGTGGGTGAAATAAAAAGGAAAACCCACTCTTGGCCCGGGTTCCGTCTAGTTGTCACCATTGGGCTGAAAGCTCGGTAGATCCTCGGGAGCTGCTCCGAAATCTGGCCACACAAAACCAGCTGGGTCAAACCCCAGAAAGAGCAAGTGCCACAAGGAGGCCACAAATAAGAACAAAAGCCAGTATATCAGAACATAAAGAATAAAAGAAAGTACAAGTAGTAAAGTACACAGGGCGATAAACGACTAGGAACGTGGAACCATTCCGGGAGCCAGGTTACAATCCTTAAACCAAACAAGGACCGGGATTGTAACCCTTCGCCTGAATAGCTCTCTGTCTCTACTCATTTATCGTTAAGATAAGTAAAACAAAACATGCTCAGGAGATAGCAGGTACTGGAGCTAGACAAGACTTGGACAAGGCTGGACACCATCCATTCACAATCGGCCAAGCAAGTACTACGGCTTACTACTTTAACTAACTAGGGTTATCACAAGCCTAATTACTAACAAGATGCAAGTGAGAATTCCAGTCCCAAGCCCTGCAGACCATCCAGTTATCCTTCCGCGGGTTGAGAGTTATAGGTGGGTACATTGCCCGGGAGACAAATGTACCCTTAGGTGACTTAGAGGGTGCAACACATGACAGTGTGCTGGAAATGTGCTCTACTCGTCGGCAAGCTACAAGTCCATTAAAGCGCCCAGATAACGAGATTGCCTGTGACTGGGAATTCTCCATGTTCTAGTTTGATCTAATCATTAGCCTAATCCAATTTAGCGCGAGTCCCTGGCCGTGGTACCCAGGAAGTCACGTCCTAGACATGATGCAAGACAAGACAAGTGGATTGTACAAGCAAGCAAGTAGGAACACCCACGGTGTCAAGTTGATTATACGAGTCAAGTTACAAGTTACAAGTCAAGTCAAGTCAGGAGTGCGCCGCCACGGGCCACTATCAAGTTATCAAGATAAATCATGTCAGAGTAATTGTTAGGAGTGCGCCACGACGGGCCACTATCATGTCAGGTTGGTCATGTCAGGAGTGCACCACTTCGGGTCACGGTCGTGTTATACTAGTTTCTTGTCATACCATGCCGTGTACAATAGTCATTCCAAACATATTAAGTAAAATCAAGTTCATGACAAAAGGCGTAAGGATGTAAAATGGACGTAAAATATCTAATAAAATACCAATATATATAGAGCTATAGAAGAGCCAAGCTTAAAGAAATAACCAAAACTCCAAAAGCCAATGGATTGCGCAAGGGGTCAGGGAGTTGGATTGCGCAGGTGTCAGTTGTGCAGGGTGCCAAGTGCGCAGGGGCACAGGGCACAGGGGCAGATTGCGCATGAACAGACTGCACAGAAGTGAACTGCGCATGGGTGGATTGCGCAGGGGTTACTTTGCGCATGGCTGGCTTGCGCAGGGGTTACTTTGCGCATGGCTGGCTTGCGCATGGATGGCTTGCGCCAGCGCAATCCAGCGCAGCGCAAAGCACTGGCTGAGGTCATGCGCAATCGGCCCTGCGCTAAAGAGCACAGGCCGGGGGTGCGCAATCGGCCATGCGCTAAAGAGCGCAAGGCAGAGGAATGTTCTTTCTGGCCGAGAGCAGGTCCAAGAACACCAAGAACTTCAATTCTTCATAACTTTGTCAAATCAAAACCAAATCTAGATTTTCAAAGTTCTAACTTGAGTAAAATCGAATTCTCTTCCACATGGAAGCATGAAAACATGCAAAAATCGAAGTTTAATAGATCAAAACCAAGGATTTTCGAAAATGGTTAAAACCTAGATCTAGAAGAATGAAAGCTCCAAATCACAAAATGTCAAGTTCTAAAGTTGTTCTCCATGGCCTAATCTAGTTAATGGACAAATAAAAAGTGGTGCTTATTTGATGGCAAGGTGCACTTGCCTATGGGTTGGGGAGTTGTGTGGAAGAAGGAAGAAGATGGAGAAGTTAATGGAGAATAAAGAGGAGAGAGAAAGGTTAGTGGAGATATAATGAGGGTGGGTGTGTTGTGTTGATGGTAGAGTGTAGGTTAAAGTGTACCAATTCATATTAAACCAAACCTAATCAAACCAAACCAATTCCACGAAATAAAAACCAAGCCATGGTCCAAACCCATTTACGAAAAACCAAAATCCGCAAGTCGAGAAAATAAAATACGTGCCAAAATCAAATTACGAGTATAAATACGAAATACAGGAAATGGGGGTGACAGATAAGGGCATTTTCGGAATTTTTAAAATATTAGGTATGAAGTTGAAAAAAAATAATAGTTGAGGTATTAAGTTGTTGAGTAAAATTGTTTAGGGTATGAAGTTAAAAAACCGAAATAGTTGAAGATATCAAAGTGCAATTTAGCCAAACAAAAAACAAAGCTACTTGATAAACGAAGAAACTTTAAAAGATAGGCTTAATTTCACTTTGATACCCTCAATTATTGAGGTTTTTTTGAATTTGATGTCATAAATTTTTATCTACATCAACTTGATACCCCAACTATAAGTTTACAACTTAATATCCTACTAGTGTTAACATAAATATTAGAAATGACAAAAATATCTCCCATTCTTCTCTTCCCTCTCCTCTCTCTCCGACACCTCCCTATCTCTCAGGTGCCACAGGGGTTGGGAGGGGGGGGAGGGCGTGCGCCAACAGGGGACGACGTGCGACGTGCGGTAGCGGGTGCACGGGAGGCGACGGGATGCAGAAGAAATGCGGGGCACCCTGAGGTCTCGGAGATCTCAACGATAGAGCACCCGCGTCCCCCTCTTGTCAGCGAAGAAGCGACTGGTGGATGCCAAACCGAATATTCAGGTTGACTTGGGAGTCGATAGTGAGGTTGACATCGGACGGGCCCCAGTTGAAAAAATTGGTAGAGGCGGTCCTGGATCTAGCGGTGGTCGACGATGGAGGGTCGGATTGGGATTGCTAGGAGATCATTTGGAAGAAAGTGGTGGTGGTGGGTTTGGGAGGAGGCGAGGGGAAGGGAGTGGTGGTGGGAGGAGAGGAGTAGGGCCTCGTTTGGTTCACGGATTTAAGAAACCAGGAAAGAAAAATTGTTCCTTTCCTTTGTTTGGTAACCACAAACTTGGGAATCAATTTCCTGACAAGGGGGAAAATTGGAGGGAATATGGTTCCACTCGTGACCCATGGGATTGATTTTTCCTCCTCCTTTCCCAACATTTATTACAAAAAATTAGGACAAAATTAACCACGTGTTATTGCTTATTTTACCATAAACTTCTCTTATTCTTTGTCCCTTTGGATTTTCATAATGTCATTTTTTATTTTAAAATGTAAGGATATTATTGGAACATTGATATATTTTTGCTTTCCTTTTCTGCACCAACCAAACACTGGAAAGGAAATCAAATAGTCTTTCCTAGGTGGTTTCCTTGTTTTACCAAACAACGGAAAGAAAATGTGACAAGAATTCTACTTTCCCATTCCCATAGAAAGTATAAGGGAATCAATTTCCCTTCCGTGAACCAAACGAGGCCTAGGTGTAACATTGGGATAGTGGGAGGGGTTTTTCAGGTGGGAGGATAGTTTAGGGTTTTTATTTTAAAATTTTTTTAACAGAAAATTAACATTTGACTAACTAAGGGTATTAATTTAAAATTTATCAATAGTTAATGGTATTAAGTTGATGCATATAAATGTTTAGGATATCAAGTTCAAAAACTTTAAGTGCATCTCCAACCCTATTGTCTTATTTTGTATTGTAATTCTTAGGTGGCATGAGACACAAGACAATGTCTTATATAGGTGGCAAGATTATATTCACAAAAGACAATGGGTTTAAAAAGTCTTCTCCAATGCAAAAGTATTGAGAAGACAATACAAAATATATTTTTTACTACTTCCAAGACAACCTCTACTGTTCTTTTTATTTTTATAAATATTTTTATTCATAATTGATGATGTGGACATAAAGTCAGTGTGAAGTGCATTGTCTAGATATCGACAACCAACTTCACATTGTTCTTGTCATGTCAACTTTATATTTTATTTTATATTTGCATTGGAGAAATACTTTTGAAAAAAAAATGACATTCCAATGTGGCAACTATTTTTTCCAAACTCAGTTGAAGAAGATGATCTAATATTTGATGTTATCAAAGTAAAATTAAGCCTAAAAGATATATACCCTAACAAACCCTACTTAATTAGTAATTACCTCACTCCACACGTTGTACAACACATGTGACTATCCCCGGACAAAACGAGCCCGCTTGGCCGCCTCCTATTTCCTCCCCCACCGCTGTCCTAGTTCATGGCGCTCGTCCAATAATGTATTGCCACGTGGTATCATTGCTCTCCAAATTTCAAATTCCTGAAAAAAAATAGGAAAGTTAAACGGGCCATCGGCGGAGCCGACAAAATTCCAACGGTACCCCTTCCCCGGCACGTGTGACCGCTCCACTGAACCTACCTTCCAAAACAAAATGACCCTCTCCATTTCTTTCTCCGTATTTAAAAAAAATTTATTTTTTCCTCGCCGGCGGAATAAATCAGGAGAGGTAGGAGAAGAAATTAGGGTTTCGTCGCGGTTGATGCTGTAGATCGCTGCCATGTCGACGGAGGACGAGAAGCTCCTGAAGGAGGCGAAGAAGCTCCCGTGGGACGAGCGGCTCGTCCACAAGAACTGGAAGGTCAGGAACGATGCCAACCTCGATCTCGCCGCCGTCTGCGACTCCATTACCGATCCGAAGGATCCGAGGCTCCGTGAGTTCGGTAATCCCCCGATCCCTCTGTCGATCCTCCTCGATCTGCGAATGCCGATGCCGGATGTTCGAAATCTGGCTCAATTTGTGTTTTCTTCGAGTGTCTAGGTCGAAATAGAACTAGTATTGGGGGAATTCTCCTCGTTATCGTGTTTTTGTGTTTTTTAATTTGTAGGTCATAATTGGCGCAGTAATGGTGAAATTATCTTCGCTCTCAGTTTTTAAAGGGTTTTATTGTGAAATTAACCAAGAATTGGTGAAATTCTCTTTGCTCTAACGATTTTAGGTTTTTGATTGTTGTTAGTGATCATTGACGTCTCTTCTCTTTTTAGTTTATAGGTTAAAGTTGAACTAGTATTGGTGAAATGATATTCGCTCTTACGTTCCTAGGGTTTTTGATTGTGACACTGGCGACTCTATTGAGCTTATATGTTAAATTCTCTTTGCATTCACGTTTTAGTTTGTTTTGTTCGATAGGTCCTTTGTTTAGAAAGACTGTGGCGGATTCAAATGCTCCGGTACAGGAGAAGGCTCTTGATGCCCTGATCGCCTTCTTAAAGGCGGCAGATGCTGATGCTGGGAGGTATACCTGGCTTATATTATGATTGCCTCAACTTTCCTGATTTTCCGATGTTGTATGTTGTTGTTTTAAGTGAAAACTTGTGCAATCTAGGTATGCCAAGGAGGTGTGTGATGCTATCATTGCGAAATGTCTCACCGGCAGGCCTAAGACAGTCGAGAAAGCACAGGCAGCGTTTATGCTTTGGGTGGAATTGGAGGCGACCGATGTCTTTCTGGTAAGCAAATTCTTTAGGTTTAGTTTTCATTACTAGCCTGTTCCATGTTTTTCCAGAGTGGAGATGATCTTAGTTATAAAATTACTACATATAGTAAAAGGTTACAATTTTATGGCACCAACTAGTTTTCACATAGACATTAGCCAAGAAAATTCCGATATGATTGACACTGTGAACCTAATTAGCAACTCAAACATACTTGTTGTTGTTAGCAAGTGGAGAAAGTAAAAAGGAAAGTAAGGGTGTCGATATGAATTGAATGAAGAAGGGAAGGGAGTGTGCTTAACGAGTTGGATATGTTTACTTGGTGCATGGAAAAATAGTGTTGATATAACCTGCTTCTAGAATCATGCTACTTTATCCTATAACATTATCACATCAAAAAACGGACCACCTAGGAACCCTAAGTATCGTACAATCGCCTTCACTCCTGTTTGTACTTGAGATCGTAGTACCTGAAGATAACAGTCTTATCTCAAATAAATTGTCTTTATGTTGATAAGGTGTCCATGCTAGGTCATGAAACATTTTTACTGTTTAGACACAGTACCTATTTTGGTGTGTCCTCGACTCCCCGTCTATTTTGGAGTGTTAGAATTGTGTCCAATACGTGTCACTTGAGATCTTAATATTCACCTTAAGATAACATTCCAGTTCTCAAATAAATTCTCTATACGTTGATAAAGTGTCCCTACTAGATCATGAAACAATTGTGCTGTATGTTGCACAGTCACACTACTTATTTTGGTGTGTTCTAGACTCCTAGTTATTTTGGAGTGTCCGAATTGTGTCCATTGCGTGTCCGATACATGTCCGACACGAGATGGTACACATCTTTGGAGTGTTCATGCTTTCTAGGTGCTGCAAAAATAGAAGACTACAAATTTTATAGCATGAACTATTGAATGGCTAAC
Source organism: Iris pallida (assembly GCA_029216955.1). Classification (NCBI taxonomy): domain Eukaryota; kingdom Viridiplantae; phylum Streptophyta; class Magnoliopsida; order Asparagales; family Iridaceae; genus Iris; species Iris pallida. The sequence goes on along the minus strand of JANAVB010035817.1, from coordinate 11,984,136 downwards.
TGTGGAGCTTATATAAGAGAGCTAGATATGTGAAAATATTAAATGCAGCCAATGGTGTATCTACTATCTCCCGTTAGAGGATGTGGGTTCAGTTTGCATCATAGGAGAAGTAGAAGATAGGATCAAAGGTACGGGCCATTTGTGTCACGTCCCGGTTTCGCAGAACCGATCGTCCTCGCTTGGGCGTGATGCCGCACGAGCCTAGGTTGCGCCCGCGAAAGACAATACCATAACGGCCGATTATAGCAGCTCAGCGACGGGATCGTCGCACAGAAGTCTCGAACAGAAAAGTTGAATAACATAAAATGTATAGAAACAAAATGATCTTTATTGCATAATCAGCAGAATTTCAAGGACACGAAACCAAGATTACAATCACTCAAGCTCACTCTTTCTCTGAATACAAAACACTCTGCTCTCTCTTATCTCTCAATACAACAAAACATGCCATTAGGTTTACAACTTGCGGATGCTTCAGAAGACGATGTCCATACATTATGTCCCGTACAAGTGTTGTCTTCAATGCATCCACGTCTCGAAACGCTACGGAACTCCATGCCTCAGCACGTCCAAGCGAGCTCCGCACCGAGCGTGTTGATACCTGAACCTGTACACAAACAAACTGGTGGGGTGTCAGTATACAACCGTATTGGTGAGGGGCATCTCACCCATCCATACAAAATCAACACGTTATTTTAGTGAGAGCAACTTATTCTTTGATGGTCTTTCTAATCTTACCGTAGTATCAATTCCAATATATAGACTCCTGGCCTACTCGTGTTGCAACTAACGTGATCATGCTCCAAATTCTTGTGACTGTGCTACAAAACTCACTTGTGCAAACATCGTAGCCGTGTCTCGCAGCAACGTGAACCATACTCTTGCTTGCCCTTTCAAATGAACATGAACTCGTAAACTTGTGTCGATGACTCAATCAACCGACGCCACATCTCGTGCCGAGACACGTGTCTCTGCTATAGCCAAATCTTAGGCTTCAAAAGTTGTGTTGCAAACCGTGCACATATCTTGACTCATCTGTGCTTATACTTCTTGTGACTTAACCGACATCGTATATGCGGATTGTCGCTCAGCACACCGACTCATCTATATGAAAGGTCACTGGCAATTCAAGCCATCTTGGACATAGCTAGGAGAGACGGTGGATCGATCAATGTAGGTAGCGAGCCCCTCTGAAAGCTCCCGAATTTTTTGTTGCCTACCCAACATCAGCTATACCGTGTTTCCTCCTAGGCCGGATCGGTCCTGTGGTCCCAGGTTGTTGTCCGAAGAAACATCGTCCTTGTGCACAAGTTGTCTATGACTACGCACCTACAAGAATATCTGGACTCACGTAAATGCATGGCCTAATTTGTGGTACGACTTAAACCCTTTGCAAATCGTGCTCATGAACCGTACTTTCTATACTTCGTTGGAGACTCCCAAACGAGGGACTGCCTCGGCGACAAACGATCGCGTGAATTTTTCATCTTTGAAATCCTGGAAACGGCTACTGCATAGCGTTCCTACTCAACTTAACGTGTTCCATAAGTGCCATAGATCGTGTCATATTCTATATGACCAACCGTGAGACCGTGGGAACATCACTTAAGTCAGTCGTGAAACCATAGAAACGTGCCATCTTCTATAAGACCAACTGTGGGTTCGTGGGACGTGTTGCTATGACAAGCAGTAGAATCGTAGGAGCATGCCTGTTATGACATCAAGTCGATAGTCCATGGCGTTACTTTGCTTAAATCGATACGTGCGGTTGAAAGACCGAGTGCCACTTTGAAAACCATCATGGATTGATATCTAGGCAACAAGCTAACACTTCCAAGTTCTATACACATTTGACACAATGGGATTATTCCCTTAGCTATGTAGATTTATCTCTTTTATTATCAAGTCTATTCAGTGCACATGAAAACTTTCACTTATTAAGTGTGAAGGCCAAGCTGAGGCAAGTTCATCGAAGCCACCCATTTGAGCGAGGAGTTGCCTCGACCGAGCGGGACTTCGAGCAAGCCGTTGCATAGCCAAGTCCAAACGTCGTTGCGTTTCGATTCCTCCAGTTGAACTGAGCGGGACGGGACATTACAATTTGAGACTCTTATAAGAGAGCTAGATATGTGAAACTATTAATGCAGCCAATGGTGTATCTACTATCTCCATTTAGAGGACGTGCATTCAGTTTGCATCATAGGAGAAGTAGAGAATAAGATCAAAGGTACGGGTCATTTGAGACTCTTATTCATATACATTTGGCACAATGACTCGATGAGCAAGAAATGTTGAAGTAAACTCTCTACCAAGTTAGCTGCACGCTCCACAGGATTAAGTGCATTACTTTTTTCTGACTTAGCTCTTATTTGGTCAAAAATGGAGCATTTTTCATTGGCGATACTTGATATCACCCAGCTGGAGGACATGTTTCTAAATAAACTGTCGGGTAGTGGTTTCTCACATTTTCTTTATGCCTGGTAGTTACCTTGTATATTCACCAACTGAAAGAGGTATGGATATAAAGTTCCAATAGTCGAGGAAATGTCATTACAGATGTATATACAAATACCAAAGTCCATAAAATGAGGGCGTAATGCACGCAAATTAGGACACTTATCTCAAAGTTCGGCAAGAAATGCCCACAAGGCATGACACTTGGTTTTTGTTGTGCTCAACGAGAACCTCGAGTACATAATGTTGTTACACCTTTAGATGTATGGTTTATCAGAATATTGTGCCCATGTGAATTCGGGCTAAATGTCCTAATATGTATCACAAAAGGCTCTTGAGGACACTGGACATAATGATGGAGGGTGGCTTTCAAAGATGGCAGTCATCATTATTAATGCACGAGTTTGAATATATTCCTCTTGTCGGATGCAGGAAATAGTGCCTCAGTAACCGATGACATTTGTCAGCTTGAAATATTCATAAACCTCAAACAGGAGGCACTGAGCATGCATCATAAGTTAGTGTTCAAGCTAAGTTGGTTTTGGCAACCCATATTAGGTATGTTGATATCAATGTGGGCATTGTTGCAACCGTTATAAATATGCAAACTTGTAATAGGGGACTGAGTCGGCGAAAGAACATGTGGTGAGTGATTTGATGCTTAGCTTGAACCTGCAATTAATAAGGCCTCAAAGATGAGGCAGGTGGTGTAGTATCTCAAAGCTTTAGATTATAGTATTTATATTGTTACTTTGTTTGATTGATAATTGGTATTATTATTCATGCATATACTAATAGGACTGTATGAAAAGTTATTGAAATTTATGTGTATACAGAGTATTTTACATGTAGGAGGCTCCATAGGTAAAAATGGGTGAAGTGCTAACTAAGCGCCGCTTAAGTGTTGCTTAAGCGCTTAAGCACCGCTTAAGCGCACTTAAGCGAGGCGCCAGCTTCGTTGCCTCGCCTCGCCTCATGCTTAATATAACATAGCTGCCAATACTGGAAGCGACCTTTCTTGAGTGGTATTTTCAGAGTATTATGTGACGAAGAAGCTTAATGCCTGATTTGCTTGCACATAATTGACTAATGCCAACTGTCGCGCTTGGTAAAGCTGAAAATATGATGTGCAAGCAGAGATGCAGTGGCATAGTCCTAACACTACAAGCTATAAGAGCTATGGTCCTGACCATATGGATTCTTATTTCATTTGGATGGTTGCTGAATTTGAAGCTGATTTCCTGTCAGAGCATGTCTGACCTGAATTGGACTAGGTTCCAAAAGTTTTAGAACGGTCGTGTTTGACACGATCGCAGTTACGCCAAATAACTTCAACAATCAACATATTCTTTGGGTCCCTTGGAGCCACTACATGAGTAGCCCTTACCCGACAAGTGTCTACATGTCATATATGGATACACGGATACATTCCTTTGGAGTGAGTATCCATGCAACTTAGCATATCATTAAGTAGCTGAAGGCATTTGATTTTTGAAATGCGATTGATAGACATGAATCAGTGTCTAAGGTTGTAGTGCATATCTCAATTGTAAGTTAGTTGATATCTCATCGGCGGCTGATGTTTTTTCTGTAAGCTTATTGCCTTCCTATGTGAAATTTTTTGTAAGCCGTGGAAGAAAAATTCTTACTTGGTTATGTTGAGAAACTCCAGGAAGCCATGGAGAAAGCAATAAAAAATAAAGTTGCAAAAGCAGTTGTACCAGCTATTGATGTCATGTTTCAAGCTCTCAGGTTTACATTTATGCCTTTTTGACCTTTTGTTCCTTTTTTTAATCATGTATTGACTCTTAAGGGATTTCATTGTCATGACATGTTCCTTGTATCTAGTGAATTTGGGGCAAAGGTTGTTCCTCCCAAGAAAATTCTGAAAATGCTTCCTGAACTTTTTGATCATCAAGACCAAAATGTCCGCGCATCGTCTAAAGGCCTTACACTTGAATTATGCCGCTGGATTGGGAAGGATCCAGTAAAATCTATTCTATTTGAGAAAATGCGAGATACTATGGTGAGGACATTCATCTCTGCGGTATGATTTACTTCATGTGTATTTCAACACTTATTTGGTTTTTCTTTATCTGTTCGAAGAAAAAAGAGTTAGATGCAGAACTTGGTAATGTAACAGGGACTGCTAGGCCATCACGTAAGATAAGGTACATATGCTTGATTTTTTGTTCAGATTGTTTTCCCTCGTTCATTCTTTCTGATATTCTTCAAATTGAATTGTGCTGTGAAAATTCTTAGTGTTCAATACTTTGTAGCCTACTGTGAAAAATGTTTGTTATCAATATTAGCAATAAAAGAATAACAAGCTCACCAGCATATTGCCGGGGCACATGTTTACTGTTATATTTTGTCGAATTAATTCATGATCTCTGGAAGAAAATTTGTTATTATGCTAGTTGTCGGTTATTTGAGAAGGGAAAAAAAACTGTCAGTTTAGTTTTATATAAGTTAACTAGTACCAGTACTAGTTTTCTTGAGATAATAGTACCTATATCAGTTAAATGCCGAATGATATGTACAAGGTTGTGAAAAACGCTAAGCGGTTAAAAAATAAATAAAAATATGCAAAAAACCTACTGAAATTGCAGAAAAAGTCCAAAACCCCAATACTTGCATAGTCGGGGGGGGGGGGGGGGGGGGGGGGGGGGCTAGGCGGGCACCAGACACCTAGGCGGCCGCCTAGACCGCCTTTTAGAACAGTGGATATGTACACAATTGTCAAGCATGCAACATGTTGTGCTTAGTATGGTATTTTAGCAAAATTGAGTACGCACGTATACCAATATTAATCATCACCTAAAAATATTACGCTAACTTAAAATATAGGTAATTATTTAAGTATTGCATAAGAACTGTCACCTGCCACTCTCATATAGTAAAGAGAAACTCATGCATATATTTATTGTCACTAAGAAACTAAGTAAATTTATTTGATAAGTTTGGGATCTATCTTATACACTTGAAGGTTCAATGACACACAAAAAGACAATCCCATTCATACACACACAAATATATATTGCAAGGTCATCTTAAGAGAAAGTTCTTTCACACGGGGTAAATTTCTTAGAAGGGCTTTGAGAAATATATTTCGACGAAAATTATAAGCAGAGGACGATGATTTTAATATTACGATGTTATAGAAACTAGAAAGTGAGGAAGCCGATCTAGTTTGATGATTTAAGGAAACATGTATTTTTTGGACTTCCATTACCTTCTATCCTTTTGAATTGAATGCGTATTGTTTGTAAATAGAAAGTGATGGAAAACTGTTTTGAATTAAATTTTTTTTCTTTCTTTTTGTTTCTTGTTTGCTTGCAAATGAGAGGTTTCTAAGAAACATAAGCATTAAGGTATTTATATACAAGTAACCCTGGCATTATTTTCTGTAATATATGAAATAGGACATGGTTCACTTTCCTTTTTTCATGCTTGAATCATCAGTCTTATTAGCTGTGCTGATATGTAATGTTGGAGATAAAATTCGATTTATTACGTTTCAGTTCATTTCTCTGTGGATACTACCAAGTGAATATTAACTAGTAGATGATCATGTAAGTAACAGTTTATTTTGCTATGTTGGTGTAACTGCCAGCTTTATACTTTTGCTAGTGTGGACTTTTTCATGATGTAGACTTGCTACCTAAATGTTTGCCTGCTACACCCTGATAAGATCAGTGTTTTGAATTTATGTATCATTTTGAATTTATGTATCAGATCTGAGCAAGACAAGGAGCCGGAACAAGAAGCTATTGCTGAAGTCGTGGGTCCTGGTGGTTCAGAAGAATCTGTTGCCGAGGGTATGAACTTAGTGCGATATGTGTAGGGGGTGTTAACGAGCCAAGTTTTGAGCGAGCACCCACTGATCGAGCTCGGCTCCCTATGGAAAATAGAGTTCGAGCTTTAAGACGAGCTAATAATTGAGCTCCACCTCGGCTATCTATAATATTCGCGAGCTTTTGAGCCTGTCTTGCGAGCAGTTCGTTTAAATTAGAATTCTTTTGATAGGATTGAATTATATAGACAAACTTAAACTCTAAATTGAGTTTTTTTATGAGCTCATGAGATTTGTCCAAACCAAAAATTTATCGAAGTACGTTAATATCAAATTAAAATTGTTTATACAAACTACATAACAAATTAGAAATGTCTACTTGTGTAAGATATTTCTTTTATATAAATATGTAAATAAAAACGAGCCGGCTCACGAGCCAAATATCTCTCAGCTCGGGCTTGTATCTAACAAGCCTATTCTATGCTCAAGCTCATGCCCCGAGCTCAAAAAGCTTGCCTCAGGAGATTTTTACCGAGCCGAGCTCTAGTCATCTCGTGAATAGCTTTGCTCATTAACACCCCTTTATACATGTTTGTTCAAATTTACGCGATATCTTTGAATTTACATACACTATTCTTTCAAGGAGGTTAAATTATGGGAATTCCTTAACATTTGTTTCATTTATGAAAAACATAAAATTTTAACGCCCTTTTTGTTACATTTGTTGTGTTAATTCTATTTGTTTTGGCAAGTTTTTGCCACTGATCATTCTTAAAAAGAACACAATTGTAAACTAAGAGCACTATGCCACATGGCACCAACTGTGGACACATTAGTTGACCCCATACTAAGTAAAAAACTATGAAAACAACTAGTTTCTAGAAGATAATTTACGAAATACGCCCTTCATTGTTTGCCACTCTTTGATTAGAGCGTAACTGCTCTTCTTTGTTGCCCCACAATTCTGAACTTGACATTTGTGGCTATCAGCTGAACTGACTGCAGCAAGATAGACTTCTCTTTCTTCCTTGTTGGCTCATTCCTTTTCTTTTGTTCTTTTGAGATATAAAACAGTGAGAATAAATTCTCCTGCGTTTCATTAAAGATAATTAATAAAACAAGTCTGACATACAAAAGGATATTAATATGGGAAACATGATGAAAGATAAAATAAGCATATACACTCCACCAAGATTTGGAAGTATACTTTGCTGGCTAGTCACAAGCTTGTCGAGCTAGAAATTATCAACATTGTGGATTGGAAGCACGTCACATCTTGGTGTACCTTTCATCATCAGCTAGACCGCCCCCTTCAGAAGTCCATTATAGGAGACTGTCACCATTGAAGAGAACAGAAAGTAGAAAATCGAGTGACCCCTCGCTTGGCGCTCCAGTTTTCATGTGGCCCACCCTATCCATCAAACTAAGGGCACTTCTAGAGTCCTGTCCATTCCTTTGACATTTGAGTCTTGACGTGGGCTTTGGCCTATCCCCATTCATGGGACCTGCTGGCTTGCCGTCGTGATGTGGTCTCCACTGATTCACCAATCCAAGGTCATGTGGTCTCTCATTGATTCATCACTCTTCCGGGGACCTGCTCGCTTCCAGTCTGCTTCAGCTCATGTGGTCTTTCACTAATTCATCACTCTTCCCGTCCTCTCATAGAATGACACAATGAGAGGTGTCTTCTATTGCAACACCCCTGCCACGGTATTAACCAACCCTTCCTTTTCTACCTTCAAGCTATTGCCAGTCCTAGTTCAATCAGCCTTCTACCCTGCCAGTTCTTGTGGGAGCTCCCAATCTGACACGGTTGCCCTCATCCTTGCAAGTGGAGGACCTCGCTGTCCCGGCTTCACCATTGCATCTGATATGGCTAGATTTCTGCTCATTCATTAGCAGTTGCCATCATTGCCTTATGCTAATATGTAGGTCGATTCTCTTTCTATAGGTCCAATGATAGGTGTAAGATGAGGACCTCTTTCTCATCCTTTCCCATGGTGTCAACCAGATAATGGCATAGTTCCTACCTACGTATGTAGGTCGATTCTCTTTCTATAGGTCCAATGATAGGTGTAAGATGAGGACCTCTTTCTCATCCTTTCCCATGGTGTCAACCAGATAATGGCATAGTTCCTACCTACGCGTCTTTGTTCTCTGCCATCCTCATTAGTGGATACATTCTTCTGATCTGGAGCATGCCCACCCGTTCCACCTCAGCAACACAGACTAGCGCATCCTGGCAGTTCTTTGGTGGCCTCGGATTGGCAGGAAGGAGGGATAGAGCAGTGGGGAAGAGAGTGAGAAAAGGGACTTCTTTTTTGTTGTTCTTTTGCATCATTAATATTTTCCTTGGTGGACCTGCTTAAAATTTTGTACTTACCTTGCTTTTGAGAGAGAAATGGGTTACTAGCCAGGAAACAGTGAGGGTCCTGCTCAAATTTTATATTTAGCAAATTGTTGAAAAATGTTAAAATTAACTAACTTTAATCTTCCGCATATGAGGGAGTAAAGGACAGAAATGTGAAAAGAAATCTACCATGATTTAACTTTTAGTTTTTTCTTGCGTTTTTCATGAATGGGGGTAAATTCTATATATGCGTTTTCTGTAGTTTACCCTTCTTTAAGGAAGCGGGCAGGTAATTCTTAATAATAGACTCTGTTGAGAAAAGTTAAATCAACTATTTACTCAAAAGATTTTTCAGCTAGTGAGACTTGTACATTTCTACTCTCAGCTCCTCAGGAAATTGATGAATACGAACTTGTGGACCCTGTTGATATTCTGACTCCCTTGGAAAAGTCCGGTTTTTGGGATGGAGTGGTTAGTGCTTTCTTACATTATCGTCTTGTGAATATTTAGTCCTATATTAATGTTGACTGGTGAGTTTGTTAGATATAAAAATTTGTAAGACTACTTATCTTTCAATTTCAGAAAGCTACTAAGTGGTTGGAAAGAAGGGATGCTGTTGCCGAGCTTACTAAGCTTGCTTCAACAAAGAAAATTGCTCCGGGTGATTTTAGTGAAATCTGTCGAATACTTAAGAAGGTAGCATTGCTTTCCCTAGGTGACTGGAGATTGATTATCTGGCACATTAACTGCTAATTAAATTTGGATTTACTTTATCCTCCTGTTGTAATTTATATCTTAATAAAACAAAGCTTACTGCAGTCTAGTCATAGCACTATTTGTTTTATGTCTGGACAATTGCGTCTGTCATGTGTTAGAATGATGTCCTTTGCTCCTCTTCTGTTTCACTTTGTTATTAGTTATGTAACTCTAACACGTCTTTGTTCTAATAGAATCCTTAATCCTAAGTTGCTTTTCTGTGCATATCTTTGGTTACAGCTAGTTACAGATGTGAACCTCGCTGTTTCTGTTGAAGCCATTCAAGCAATTGGAAATCTAGCTCGAGGTCTTAGAAACCATTTTGCTGCAAGTTCACGATTCCTGCTACCGGTGCTACTTGTGAGTTATGTTATTATCTTTACTTAAGACTCTTTTTACTTATAAATTGTAATCCTAAAATTTCTTTTCTTGTTAACAGGAAAAATTGAAGGAGAAAAAACAAGTCATGAGTGAAGCTCTTACTCAAACTCTTCAGGCCATGCATAAAGCTGGGTGCTTAGCTCTTGTTGATGTAGTTGAAGGCAAGTTTTGTCCTAGTTTGTAAACTGTAGTATTATGCTTCTACCTGTCTGCATTGGGCAGTGTGTTGAAGTACATTCACTTGGGCAGTGTGCTGAAGTACATGCATTGAATACCGCCTAAATCCTAATAAACATATTTTAGTTGTGCTATCTTGGATAGACTGCAGTGCAAAGTGATTTTGTTTTTTAATGAGTTTATTGAACATATTCAACTGCTATACATTCTTCAACTTTGTTGATTTGGTCTTACGAGTACACTGGAAACTCCACTACCAAAATAACTCCAGAACAAGATTTCAGGATCTTACAACAAATAGGAGTATTTATGTTCTAGTAATATGTATTTTGTTCATATGTGTTCTTTATGAGCCTAGGTGCATGTATGTTCACACATGTCATGAATTATAAGGTATTGGTCAGTGACAATTATAACTATGATACACCAAAATTATGTTCATAGTGGCTTAATGTGAGAGAGGAAAGAGACATGGTTGCATAGATAGTAAGGAACGTGGTCTTTGTGAACAGATGTCAAATTGCGGGGGATTCCCCATAATGGATTATTGCATAGTACTAGTGTTTTTCAAACAACAGGCTATAGTATTAATTTGAGTTGACCGTGTAGAGTAATTTTTGAAAAATTGATCTATTTTTGCTGCTCTCTTTAGACAATATCAAGAGGATGAAGAATGTGGGAAACAAAAAAACACAGATGAACAGAAAGTAACCATACCTGCTCAGTTACACTGTCAATCACAAAGGTGGGGCCCAAGCAATGACAGTGCTCATCTCTAGTAGCTATGGCAGACTTAGGATCCTGTTGATGTTGGCAGATGTGCCAAAGGGACGTAAGCTGGAGAAATGCGAGTAGTGCGGAGGCAGTATGAGATCCGCCTTTCGTCTTCCTTGTCAAGAAAAAAAAAAAACTAAGGGCTTGTAGTTTTTGGCTAATACTTTTTATTGGGAGGAAAGACATGGGGAAGTGAAGAGAAAATAGGGGTCTGGGAGGTTAGTGCTTGGGTTTCATTTGGGGGGGGGGGGGGGGGGGGGGGGGGGGGGGGGGGGGGTTAAAGGAAGAATAGAGGAAAGAATGCAGAGAGGAAGTTTGGGGCAAGTGTTTTTGACATGGAGGTTTGCAATTGGCTTTAATTTATGATTAGGGTTTTGGGAGGGAAAAGAAAAAAAAATAAGTGGACAAATAGTTAAGAGTCAAGTTTGTAGGGAAGAAGAGGAAAAGTAGTTAAAAGTGCCAAGTGTGAAAGTGAGTTAACTCGCAAGTAGTCATTTTCCATCTAGCAGGAAGGAAAAACTGATGTATGGGAACCATTAATGTGGTTTTCGGATATAGGGGCAAATTCTATAAGTTAGCTTTATCCTTTTTGTGGAAGACTTTTATTATTAATTGTTTTTTATTATATGGACTGGTTGTAACCATGTTGAGTACAAACTTCATATACCAAGCCAATTTTGTACCCATCATTTTGATGAAATTGATTAATTTAATACTCTTGTTTTCTGAAGGACTTCCTTATTTTTATTTTTCAGATGTCAAAGTGGCTGTGAAAAATAAGGTCCCACTTGTCAGGTCTTTTAACTTTAAACTGGGTGACGTATTGTATTGAGACCAATAATAAAGCGGTTGTTCTAAAGCTGCACAAAGAATATGTTCCGATATGTATGGAGGTCAGTGTAATGAGTCGTTTCCCTGTATTTATCACTTCTAGTTCCTGTCTTGATAGTTTTTGTTCTGGAATTAACTGGATAAATTTCATATTAATTGTTCTCTTTTGTGGATTTTGTAGTGCCTGAATGATGGCACTCCAGAAGTGAGAGATGCTTCTTTTGCTGCTTTGGCAGCTATAGCTAAGGTAGTCATATATAATCGGTGCCATTTTCATTTCAAGTTATGTAGAAGAGTGTTGGTCTTAGAGCATGTATACGTTTTTGCCAATTTTTTTTTGCTTTTTATTGTAGGTGGTTGGTATGAGACCTTTAGAAAGATCTTTAGAAAAATTAGACGAGGTCAGGAAAAAGAAACTTTCAGAAATGATTGGAAGTTCTAGTGATGGCACAGTCTCAAGTACAGGATCAGGTCTGAAATTTTACATTCATAATTGGAGCCTGCTTTATGTTATTATTTTCAGTAAGATGCTTTGTACTGTGCTCATGTTGTTTGTTGATACCAGCTCTTGTGTCAACCTCAAGCGGGAGCATCTCTGGTCAGGTTAGTTTTTTAGATTTTATTCACTTAACGCCTTCCGTATTCAGCATAAAATGTGTATTTTCAATCCATCCAACATGGTAACTTATTCCATAATACTGTTTTTTTAGAACTTGAAAGAGCCTTGATTGACTAAATTAGGTTTGTATTAGTGTACACGAACTTTTATACCTGCAGAAGAGTCACATTTGAGTTGCAAAACTAGAATGTATTCCTGTATGCTCTTTAATCTGATGTTTGACTGACTGCAATTCTTGTGAGCTCCTTATGTGCATTATAATTACTGCAATGTTTATTTTACTGCGGTACTAAATCTGTCCCTAAATACCCTAAAGCCAACATCCCACTTTGATGTACATTTATAGAATCCGAGTCATGTATGAATTCATTATGCTACCCTTTCAACTGAACTGTCTTTTTAATGTTATTTTAGATAGTTCATATCCTTTGGATATATAGTGTCATTCATCTTTTAGCAATCCACTCACTCCATGAAAGTAGGTTCACGAGCCTATGTTTACTCTTGCCCATGGTGGTTAGTGGCTAATGATACTTTGCATAATGAGATCTCTATTATTAAGTTAGCCATTTTTGATAATTATGATTAGTTGTGGAAATCACTGTCGTCTTTTTTCTGCAAGGTTTCTTGCTAGATTTTATTGGATTCATTCGAAGTATTTTTCTTTCATTCTGATCTCTGGCTTTTATTTCGTGGGATTTCTCTTTGAGGTACATCATCATCCAACTATCTAGGCCTTTTCCAATTATAATGGGGTTTGTCTATGGAGTATTAAGGAGCTCCGTAAAAGAAAATAACACGGTTTATGACTGCTTGTCGATCTGACGTGCACACATGCCACACCTTGCTCCCAGAATATCTATGCCAACCTACAGATATCTAATATTCGTACTTGCAGTTGGAACCTAGAATGCATGTACATTTGACACCTAGGATGTTTTTTTACATTCGAAACTTTGTGCTGTATCCATGTCTCTTTGTCATGCATGGCACTGGAAACCATAAATGTTGACCACGTGCCAAAATCTGTGTTGTGTCCGCATCTGTATTCTGTTGTGCCTGTGCGTCCATGCAATATCTTGGAACTAACGATATTACAAATTTGTGATCCCTCTGAAGGCTTCTGACAGCTCATTCACTAGAAGATCTGCAGCAAGTATGCTTAGTGGAAAGAAGCCTGTTCAGGCAGCTGTGAGTTTTATCTTTTACTATCTTGAGTGTATACATAGAATACCTTATATCAGCTCGTGGGTTTCAATTGCCTTGATTTTTTTCATATAGGCAATTACAAAAAAAAGGTAGCCAGGTTAAATCTGGTGCAGTGAAAAAGGCTGATGGGACTGGACAGTCTAAGGCTTTGGATCTGTTGAGAATGAAGATGTTGAGGTATTCCAATCACGAACTTAGTATAGTCTTGGGTTATCAGATCAAGAGTTTTTTGTTCTTGGTAGATATTTAATCTAGTGTAAATAAATTCATCACGAGAACAATATTCTCTCATAGATTAGTAGATTGTGATCCTTCTTTAGGTGTTACTTCATGAATGACTTTTGTGATTTCTTCCAATCTTGACAGCCAGGAGAGATGAGTTTGGAAGAGATTGAAGGAAAATTGGGCGCTCTACTACCAGCTGATACAATATCTCAGCTCAAGAGCGGTGTTTGGAAAGAACGGTTGGAAGGTTGTGCTACTCACCATTACGTAGCTCTTGATCAATTTATTGCCTCTGTCACAGCCTGATTTAGGAATTCGTGCTCTCTCGCTCTCTACCTTCCATATTATATACACGCATATCTGTTATATATATAAAATTCAAATATAATTTCCTAATTAGTTATTTTTGTTAATGTAAGAATATGGCTTTAATAGTTTATATGTCCCAAAATTTCTTAATTAGTTAATGTAAGAATATAAAATTCAAATATAATTTCCTAATTTTTTTTTTGTTAATGTAAGAATATGGCTTTAATAGTTATATGTCCCAAAATTTCTTAACAGATATACACACATATCTGTTATATATATAAAATTCAAATATAATTTCCTAATTAGTTATTTTTGTTAATGTAAGAATATGGCTTTAATAGTTATATGTCCCAAAATTTCTTAATTAGTTATTGCAACAACAACTATGCCTTTATCCCCTTTTTTGTGGTTGGCTGTTTGAATTAAGGGCCTTCTCTTCTGGAACACAAACAAAAAGTCAAAAATCATATCCTTCTTTATAAGTTCAATCCATTTCTTATATAATTACTATCTTACTTCCCCTCTTTACTAGAGCATCTATTAGTTTGTGTTACATGTTCGAACTGCCTAAGACAATTTTGTCCTCTTCTCAATTGGCGATCTCCAACATTCCACTAATACACTTATCCATCTTAACAATCTCATTTCAGCTAAGCTAATTTTCTCGAGATGTTTTTTAATTGTCCAAGTCTCCAATCTATAAAACATGGCTGATCTTGTAGTTGTCTTATAAAATTTTCTTTCAACTTCAAAGGTATCCTGCGACCACAAAGTACTCTTGAAGCATTCCTCCATTTCAACCATCCCGCTTTAATTCTCTGCATGACATCCTTCTTGATCTTTCCATCATGATGAATGATTTATGCTAATTACCAAAAATTATCACTCATAGACATCTCGTCTATCTGTATGTACCCCTCATTTCTCGTTGCCTTCTGGTTGCAGTTATATTTAATAATTAAATATCTAAATTATACTCTTTAGTTATATATGTTAATGGTGCTAAAACTCGAAACTGCCAAAATGGAAACGGAGTGAAACTATCAGTAATTTTCAAGTAAAGAAAAGCAGTAGTAGAGGAATGAATTCTAAACCAACCTAAACAGAAATCCAAGTTATAAAATTAAAACCTTGCTATATCAACTGCTTAGTTCGGTGTGTGCCTGGCAGACTTTATTTTGAACTTGAAATCACTACTATTTGATGGCTTTCTGAGTCTGCTGTTCTTGGACACACAGGTATTTGTCTTTAGGTTTAACCTTTTAAGTATCTTTCCTCATGTGGCTAAGTTTACACACCAGTTCACAGAGAGATGACTTAAGTCTTGCTGTCTACCATCCTTTTACTTTTATAGGTTGTACTTTAATCTGTAAGCCAATTATTGAAAGGGGTATTGACATACGCCCGACGTACTCTACGGCTTTAAATTGTTGCTAATATGTTTTGTTTGATTTTGTTGGTTGAATACGTAGCTGTTAAGTACTGCCTTTTGTTATAGTTTCGTTTTTTTTTAATTTCAAGCATAGTTTACAGGATCACCCGATACTGACACATATCGGCTGTATTGTATTGGTTTTACTTTTGGCATGTCTGGATCTAATACCGACCAATCCCAAAGTCGGGGCTCTCTTTGCAAGTCAATTTGACAGGGAAAAATTAAACGGGAATGAGAGAGTACGGAAAAATAGGGTCAACACAATGGTTCTGCCGAAAATCTACAATGTTACTGTTGTCTATATGATTTCTTAGTAACAAAGTGTAGCCATTACCATTTGTCAAAATTGTATATCAACGAATTCACAAGATTCATCCATATGAATATTATTCTATTCGAAACTATTTGTCATGGTCGTAATATATCCAAAGATAAGTAAATAAACGGAAGTATCCATTGTGGGGAACAATTCAACAATGTTGGAATATTTTCCCTTTTAAAACTAACGAAAAAGTTAAAAACAACATAGAGTATAAAACTATATCAAAAGTATTATATATTTTTCTTTTAAAATATTATTTTACTACTTTTGGCTTTCCAAAATGAAGAACCAGATGCTCTGATTTGAAACCGTTAGTACTGTCGGAACGGCCCATATTACCAGAGGTTTCTATCAACCTACCCTTGTGTGATTCATGATGAATCATATACTAGGTGGTGGTGCAGGCGGGCGATTTTCAAACGGACTCCTTAGATAGAGAAGATCGCCACGATTTCGTGATCCATTGCTTTCCTTTGTTTATGAATTCTTGCAAAGTTAGCCTTTGTGGAATCAATATTAGATCGATATGCATCTCTCCTCTTTCAATTGAGTATATAGCAATTTCCTTTGGATCTATTAGTCTAAGTAGGAAACAAATACCTTGATATTATTCATTTTCCTTTGATTCAAGGGGTCAACCCATCTTAATTGTAAAATTAAAATAATTTTTCACTCCAATTCGTCTTCTACCTGTTCTTGAATTGTTTTTTCCTTTTACCATCTTTTTATGGGTGATCTCAGGTAATCTTCTTCAACATTTTTTTGTTTTGTTATTACCAATACTCATAGGAAGGTTAAGAAACCGATTCTGATACTGATAGTCGGACCTTGATTTGAAGTCTTTGTTCTAGAGGGTACCACTTCAGGTAGGCTTGTCGCTTGCATCCCGAAGGAGTTCGACTCAAGGAAACTACCTTTCTATATACTGGGGGGGGGGGGTAAGGCTGTGTACATCTTGACCTTTCCCGCACCCTACAATTAGAGGGAGGCTCGTTGTGCTGGAATGCCCTTTTTAAGTCTTTGTGTGTGTTTGGATATCCATAATTTGTGATAGTGTTTTGAAAGGATAACAGGTCTTACTACATTGCTAGAATTTGTTGATTATTCATTTTTTAGTGTTTTCTTTTTGCGAACATGATCCTTGAGTTAGCACTGAATGTATAACTGTACATGCTATATCATTTGGCAGCAATTGGCCTCCTAAAGCAGGAGGTTGAAAACCTTGGAGATCTTGATCCATCCGCAGAGATCTTGATTCGTTTATTGTGTGCTGTACCTGGATGGGCTGAGAAGAACGTGCAGGTACGTCATATGACGGTTGAAAAGGTGAGCGATTCATAGTTATGCTTTAGGGCTTTTTTAAGCCTTACTCTTGTTTATACAGGTGCAGCAGCAAGTCATTGATCTTATCACATATATAGCTTCCACTGTGAAACGTTTCCCTAAACGGTGTGTTGTACTTTGTCTGCAAGGTGGGTTGATATTTTTGACTCAGCAAGATATTCCTTACAGAACAGAACTATAACTATCTATATACCTACATCCGACTTGCTCAAATCTGTTTACTTCTATAATTGTGCGTACTAGGAAAACCCCATTGGTACTTGTTACTCCTATAATCTGTTTGCTCTACTCTGTTTCAGAAAACCTATTGGTATTTGTATTTAACACTCAATATTATGAATGGTGTACTGGTTGGTGGTCCTTTATTTTATCATATTGACCTTATGTGACTCTGGATTTGAGTTCTTGCCGAGTCAATTGCACTACACAGTTAGAGGTGCACTTGTTGCACTACACAGTTAGAGCTGCACTTGTATGCCAACTGTAATGTAACCCATTTGTTTCACTTCTATTTTGAGTTTTGACAGGTATAATGGAGCGAGTGGCTGATATTAAAACACGTGCACATGCAATGAAGTGTCTTACTAGTTTCTCTGAGGCAGTTGGCCCAGGATTTATCTTTGATAGGGTAAGCAGATGTGGGTTTACACTAGATTTACTCACATTTATTCAACATTTTTTTTATGTTATACCTCTTAGAGGTTGAAAGTATATTTTTATTTTACCATTTTGAAATCCAGTCATTATTCTCTGCCAGGTTTACAAAATCATGAAAGAGCACAAGAACCCAAAGGTTCTCAGTGAGGGAATTCTCTGGATGGTGTCTGCAGTAGATGATTTTGGTATTTCCCACATAAAGCTAAAGGTGCTTGTCGTTTGTTGTCTTTGAATTTCTGGATGGTCATTGAAAGCTGTTTTTCTTATTTTTAAGACAACTTTTTGTAGGATTTAATTGATTTTTGCAAAGACACTGGATTGCAATCTAGTGCTGCTGCAACAAGAAACTCAACTATCAAGCTTATTGGAGTTTTACATAAGCATGTTGGCCCAGGTGGGCTTCCTCTTCACTGCTAATCTCCTGCTTATGTTGTCCAAAGGGTTTTAATGTCGACTCCCCTGCAGATATTAAAGGTTTCCTGTCTGACATGAAGCCTGCGCTTCTTAGTGCCTTAGATGCAGAATATGAAAAGAATCCATTTGAGGTGTGACATTACTGAAACATGCACTTCTCTATCACTTTTCATGACTTCCCACTTTTCTATATAATTGTCTCCTTTGACAGGGTGCTGCTGCAGCTCCCAAAAAACAAGTAAAAGCTTCTGATTCCAACTCGTGTGGGTCCACTACTGGGTTTGATGGTTTGCCTCGGGAAGATATTAGTGCAAAATAACACCTACTTTGTTAAAAAATCTAGGAAGTCCAGACTGGAAGGTTTGGTGGTTAATTAACTCTTCTGTTCTCAGTATGAAATTTGTATTGATTCTATTCTTCCATTAAGATGCAATTGGGGCCTGTTTGTGTATAACTGCAGTTACGGTTAGAGTCCATTGATTCTGTAAATAAAATTTTGGAAGAGGCTCACAAGCGCATACAACCTACTGGCACTGGTAAGTGGAAACACTTGCACTTCTAATTGGTTGTGAAGGTCACATAGACTCATTTTGTTGATTTCTTTCTGCTTTTTTCTTTTTTTCTTTTGCAACTGCAGTGGAGTTGTTTGCAGCTCTTAGAGCCCGTCTATATGACAGCAATAAGAATTTAGTCATGGCAACCTTGGGTACTATAGGAGGTATTGCATATGCTATGGGTCCTGCAGTGGAGAAGTCAAGCAAGGTTATTGTTTACTTAGATGAACTCCTACTGTACTGAGCATAAGTATTTCTTTGAAGCTTTCATAAAGTTACTGACTCTGTGCCAATATAGGGAATCCTGTCAGATGTATTAAAATGTTTAGGTGATAACAAAAAGCACATGAGGGAATCTACTTTAACTACTTTAGATGCATGGATTGCTGCAGTAAAGCTGGATAAAATGGTACGAGTTGGTCAAAGGCACTCGTGCCTTCTTCTATAGTTATTTATATAGTAACAATTCACTCACTTCTGGTGCTTATTCAGGTTCCCTACATCACTGTTGCTTTGGCTGATGCCAAGATCGGTGCAGAAGGGAGAAAGGATCTTTTTGATTGGATGTCTAAAAATCTTTCAGGGAACAGTGATTCATCAGATGCTTTGCATTTAATGAAGCCAATTGCTAATGCTCTATCGGTATTATTCAAATATTAATGTGCTCTTATTCTTTTGTGAATTTCATAGTAAATAAACCTCATCTCCCTGTTTATCTAATAAGGCTAGAATTGCTTTGACGGAAGTCTACAAATATTCTACGGATATCTGATTTTACTTTTCCTACTTAGGACAAGTCGGTGGAAGTTCGAAAGTCCGCTGAGGCTATCATTGGTGAAATTGTGCGGGTTTTTGGCCAAGAAGCAGTATGTGATTAAAGACTACCAACCCTCTGTCTTATGATGTCTAGTCACGTGACACTAATACCTATTATATATTTTTAGGTGACCAAGAGTTTAAAAGATTTAAAAGGACCTGCATTAGCCCTTGTGCTTGAGCGGTTGAAACCTTCAGGATCAGCCTTTTCAGAAGCATCAGATCCCATGAAATCGGTTTCAACTGGTCTGCCATCTAAATCCAGTTCCAAGATAGGAAAACCAGTTTTAAACGGTGCCATGGATCGCGGGCCTAAGCATGGCAGCAAGACTGCATCTTCTGTCTGTTTTCTTCTTCTTCTTCTTCTTCTTCTTCTTCTTCTTCTTTATTTGTTTTTGACAGTCCTACCCAAACAGAATACCCATAATGGACTTATTTGTTTATCTTTACAGAGAGGTGTTCCTGCAAAGGCTTCAAAGTCCAACTCTATTTTGTCCATTCAGGATCTTGCTGTTCAGTCACAAGCTTTATTCATTGTTAAGGATTCAAACAAGGTCTGTTTCCAGGCATGTGATAATTGAGCACCCTTAATTAATGTCTCTCATACAGTTTCTTTTCTGTACAGGAGGATAGAGAGAGACTTATTATACGTAGATATAAATTTGAGGAACCACGTCCTGAACAGATTCAAGACCTTGAGGTAGTTCTTTATTGCATACCGTATGGTCAATTCTACCATATAGTTTTTGCAAATTCTTTTGATGTTCAATCATCTATGAATAAGATATATAGCACTTTTCCTGGCACTACCGCCTGTCATTATTTAGCAGGATTAATTGTCATTCTATAAAATTCTACACTGTAGTATAGGCTAGTCTGCTTTAGTGCTTTATGAACCTTCCCAGGTTGGTATATCTTTCTATGTGCAATATGTTGTCTGTATCCTTCAGTTAAATATTTTGCCACACTTTGTTATGTTGTTGAGTGCACCAGGTTGTTCCAGTTGTATAAACAGCATTGCACATGTTTAGTTATTCTGACATCTCTTTGGGCCGTGGCTGCGAGTTATGTTTCTTTACACACATAAGAGAGGTGGTTCTAGAGGTTCACTTCGTCTTTGTGGTCATCAGTCATCTCTTCTTGCTCCCACTGGACAAATAGTTTGTCACTTTTGATGTTTCTTCCAATCAAAGTACTGAAATTGATCCCGGTTGACAAAATTTTTCATCAATTGGGGTTACATGTCAGACAGAAGACTGTTGATTTGCTTTCCACACATTAAGGTTTTGGTTTCAGAGGGAAAAAAAAATGTAGAATGGCTTCTGTTCATCAAGTTGGCATGCTTGCTTATTTAAACCCTTAAAGGTGATTTCAAGGCAAGTTGGCCTTATATTGCTTTAGAAGTGAGAAATCAAATAATGTTTGAGCTGTTGACGGGAGGTGCTAAAGATATAAACAGATACAGTTATTAGAGATGTTGCAAGGGATGTGCAGGCATAATAAATTAAGAAAGATCTAAAAAGTTAATGACACTTCCTGATTTTAATCATTCTTGTATAACATTTAAGTCATAAAATGAGCTAACGAAATTTTAAAGTAATAGCTTGCAAAAATTAAGTACAACAAATTCATGTAAATTGTATGTTTAGTAAAAATCTATCTATTAATAATGAAATACTGAGCGCTAATGTTACTAAATGTTTATAACTATATAAGTTGTTCAAACTTCAAAGCGTATCGTTTATTGTTAATATTTGCTATATTTGGTCAGATATCATAGTATCCACCAACTTGCGACATGTCAAGGTTAACTGCAAAATGCATCAGTCACTCTATCAGCTTTCATTTTTTAGGTTTAGTGGTGCATATTAGGCAGTTGTACTTCTACAGACTATGGTGCACAAACACGGACATTGATACGGATATGGACACGATGCATAAATGGGATTTGCACATTTTTTAATATGTATAAAAGTTACCTATGTTGCACGAGTACGGACACAAAAAGGGGTACAGATACAAACATCATTTTGCCCTCTCCGTGCAACATAGTCTACGGGTTTAGTAGGGTATGTTGGATTGTATAATGCATCTGGTTGAGGGCTTAATATTCACTAGTGTGGTGACAACATAAAAGGGAATTGTATAGAAAGTTTAGTTCCACATCGGATAAAAAGTGGGAGGATGAGGTTTAGATATATGGGAATGGTCATGGACATAATAAGGGGGTTCCCTTTTAGGTCGTATGGATCAAGTCCAATAATAGGAGTATGGCTGCAAATGAACAAAGCAACTCGCGAGCTCGGGTCGACAAAAGCTCGACTAAGTTCCTTAAAGAGCCAAGCTTGAGAAAAATAGCTCAATTTCCTTAACGAGCCAAGCTCAAGGTTGTAAAAGTCACAAGGTGCTAGTCGTACGGGCACCCGATGCCTAGCGCCTAGCGCCTAGCCCGCCTAGGATGTCGCCTTGTTCTAGGCAATGTGGATGGATTGTTGACTCTGACAAATTCCTAGGGCTAAGTGGACAAACCCTTGTTGCAAGCCTTGCCAATTTGGACACCAATAGCTAGCCCAGACCATTCTTTCTGGGCCTTGCAAGTAGAATAAAACCTCGTTCAAGAAAGTCCTAAATAATTTGTGACTACCCACCTGTGACCCACCCACTTACTGCTCATCCATCTCCACCCGAACCCAAGGGAAGAGAAGCGAAGATAGGAAGGAGTGAAGAATTGTTTCAATATTGATTAAAGGGTTGGGAGTTATAGCAGATGCATGCCATTCTTCTCTTCTCCTCCCACTACCACCACTGTGGCAAGGCTGATCTGCACTCGCCATTGGTGCTTGGTCACTTGTGAGTGCTCGTCGGCATCGGAGACTCGCGAGGGGGTAGACGGTGGCGCAGTTGGGAGTTGAGACTCCTTCCTTCAGTTGCTGCAGATTTTTTTTCTTTTCCTTTCTTTTCTTTTCTGAATATGAATATCTTGTTTTGGGATAGACAATCAGACAATGGTTTTCAGGTCGGATTTTGGGTCGAGTATCAGACCCTGACTTAAAAAATTGCCTAGCCTGTCTAGGCGGCCAATTAGTGTCGATCTTTTTGGCCAACACTTATTTAGTCAACTACACGATTGAAAGTTAGGCACCTAATGCCAGCCTAATGCCTAGACGTCGATTTTTTTCCTACTTTTGAACACTGGCCGAGCCGAGCTTGAACATGGGAAGCTCGGCTCCAAAGCTCGTGAACAAGCTCGCCTAGTAAGCTTACTTGACTCGACTCGGTTATGACTCGATAAACCTCAGGACCCTTAAATTTTGTCCATTATTTTCCATCCTTTTGTCTCTTCCAAATCCATTAACAAACCATCAAAGATCTAATTTTTCCTATTTCTTCTTGGTCAGTTCTACTTCTGATTAGTCATTTCAATTCTTTGTTTTTTATTTATTTACATTTATCATGTATTTTTGTAATAAAACTTTGTGGAAAAATACCATGACTCGAGCTCGAACAACTTGCAAGCTGGTCACAAGTGGCTCGAGCTTGTCTCAAGAGCAAAACAAGCCGAGTTTGAAACCTCCGGTTACTTTGAGACAAGTTACAAGTTGTGCTGATTCATGCATGATAGGTTTAATGATAATCACTCCCAAGAGATGATAATATGTTGGATCTTCTAGTTGCTCGAGCTCCCTCGGATACGAGCTAAGGTAGAGATATTGGGTTGTATGTTACATCCGTTGAGTGCTCAAGATTCGAAAGCTTGGTGACGATATAAAATGCAAGGTTCGCAGTATCGGAATTGGTATGATACCCTTCCTATGAGAATCATGATTGATGGTATCGGTGGTGTCACGACCCGCATCCGGATATTCGGGCTCAAGTTTGTGGGCTATGCCCTGCCTACGCCGCAATATCGACGGTAGAACGTTGTCAAGTACCTAATAAATATCTACAACATTTATGAATAACATGTACTCAAATCACATACGACTAAGGCAGATATGAATAAGAAAGATAGTAGCAACACTGAATCAACCAGAATTACCAATAATGATACATATCCGAACGTATCGGAGACAATCCGATAAAGAAACACAAAATCTAAATAAGGAGTAATGGCCTAGGGCTCCCAGAAGTCAACTCACGGTCAATGTAACATCGAGGTCTGTCTCAGCTAGCATCATCATGTAGTCTAAGAATGTAGGGGCATAACAACTCCTAAAAATATGGTTACCCTGTCATGATTGGAGCGAAGTACATAAACTAACATCAGTTCCATTAAATTGACAATATCTATAAATGTCAGTAAGCAATGGAAATACATGATGGATAAGTAATACTGAACATTGAAAAGTATAGGATAATCATGTAAGCGTGTCATGGTAACAATGTACTGTATGTAATCAAGGGTACGATGTAACAACATGTAATAATCTAGAATAGAACATGTACTACTAAATATTGCCTGAGATATTAGTTTATTATGTGATCGACTTAGGATCAAGATCAGGCTATTCCATATTACCGGCTATGTATAAGTACAAGTACAGGTAAAGATGGATCAGGCCGACCATTTATGGAAAGCTATGCACAAGTACAAGTAAGGTCAGGCTACACACTATGTATGGTGAGGGTGAGCTATGCACAAGCAAGTAGTTTGAGTATGATCATATAATCTCCTAATATCTTCCATCCCCCGACTAGTATAATGGATCCAACCATGGTACGCTATGACACAAGATTCTCTAAGAGGGTAGCAAATTTTCTTAGGAATCGGTGTCCATACAAGTACAAGAACAATAACAATACATATACCAGTATACCAAGATAGCCAGGAATAACATCTCATGACGGGATCCAAGCTATACTAGTCCGTGTACTCTCGTGTCAGAAATCAAGCATAACACTACAAACTGATATCATAGAGACTATCAAGATAATAAAAACTATCAGAGAATGTACTCGCCTCAATTTGTGGAGTCGACGTACATGACTCGAACGTGTTGACACAGAATAGGTAACGATGCTATGCTCCACAAGATGGTCCCAAATGACGGTATATGCGGTTTCATTGAATCCAGAATAGTCCAAATAGCCTAGTATGGTATATAGAAGTCCAAAATCAGAGTTCGGCACGATAATCGAATCAAGAAATAGGAAACGACTATAATAGTCGCGATTATGATTTTAAAGCAAAGGGTGTAACTAAATACATAAGCTTATCTTAAAAATTCATTTATAGTATTTAGGAAATACATTTTATAAATCAAAATATTTTTAGATATTTGTTTTGAAAACCCAGAAAATCATTTTAGCGCTAAGACTCCAATTTGTCAAAT
>JANAVB010035817.1:11897051-11959364 GCA_029216955.1 Iris pallida | reverse complement strand
GCGCCAGCGCAATCCAGCGCAGCGCAAAGCACTGGCTGAGGTCATGCGCAATCGGCCCCTGGCGCTAAAGAGCACAGCCGGGGTGCGCAATCGGCCATGCGCTAAAGAGCGCAAGGCCGAGGAATGTTCTTTCTGGCCGAGAGCAGGTCCAAAACACCAAGAACTTCATTCTTCAAACTGTTGTCAAATCAAAAACCAAATCTAGATTTCAAAGTTCTAACTTGAGTAAAATCGAATTCTCTTCCACATGGAAGCATGAAAACATGCAAAAATCGAAGTTTAATAGATCAAAACCAAGGATTTTCGAAAATGGTTAAAACCTAGATCTAGAAGAATGAAAGCTCCAAATCACAAAATGTCAAGTTCTAAAGTTGTTCTCCATGGCCTAATCTAGTTAATGGACAAATAAAAGTGGTGCTTATTTGATGGCAAGGTGCACTTGCCTATGGGTTGGGGAGTTGTGTGGAAAAGAAGAAGATGGAGAAGTTAATGGATATAAGAGGAGAAGAAAGGTTGTGGAGATATAATGAGGGTGGGTGTGTTGTGTTGATGGTAGAGTGTAGTTAAAGTGTACCAATTCATATTAAACCAAACCTATCAAACCAAACCAATTCCACGAAATAAAAACCAAGCCATGGTCCAAACCCATTTACGAAAAACCAAATCCGCAAGTCGAGAAAATAAAATACGTGCCAAAATCAAATTAGAGTATAAATACGAAATACAGGAAATGGGGGTGACAGATAAGGGCATTTTCGGAATTTTTTAAAATTTAGGTATGAAGTTGAAAAAAATAATAGTTGAGGTATTAAGTTGTTGAGTAAAATGTTTAGGGTATGAGTTAAAAAACCGAAATAGTTGAAGATATCAAGTGCATTTAGCCAAACAAAAAACAAGCTACTTGATAAACGAAGAAACTTTAAAAGATAGGCTTAATTTCACTTTGATACCCTCAATTATTGAGGTTTTTTTTTGAATTTGACATAAATTTTTATCTACATCAACTTGATACCCAACTATAAGTTTACAACTTAATATCCTACTAGTGTTACATAAATATAGAAATGACAAAAATATCCCATTCTTCTCTTCCCTCCCTCTCCTCTCTCTCCGACACTCCCTATCTCTCAGGTGCCCAGGGGTTGGGAGGGGGGGGAGGGCGTGCGCCAACAGGGGACGACGTGCGACGTGCGGTAGCGGGTGCACGGAGGCGACGGGATGATGCAGAGAAATGCGGGGCACCCTGAGGTCTCGGAGATCTCAACGATAGAGCACCCGCGTCCCCCTCTTGTCAGCGAAGAGCGACTGTGTGGATGCCAAACCGAATATTCAGGTTGACTTGGAGTCGATAGTGAGGTTGACATCGGACGGGCCCCAGTTGAAAAATTGGTAGAGGCGTCCTGGATCTAGCGGTGGTCGACGATGGAGGGTCGGATTGGGATTGCTAGGAGATCATTTGGAAGAAAGTGGTGGTGGTGGGTTTGGGAGGAGCGAGGGGAAGGGAGTGGTGGTGGGAGGAGAGGAGTAGGGCCTCGTTTGGTTCACGGATTTAAGAAACCAGGAAAGAAAAATTGTTCCTTTCCTTTGTTTGGTAACCACAACTTGGGAATCAATTTCCTGACAAGGGGGAAAAGGAGGGAATATGGTTCCACTCGTGACCCATGGGATTGATTTTTCCTCCTCCTTTCCCAACATTTATTACAAAAAATTAGGACAAAATTAACCACGTGTTATTGCTTATTTTACCATAAACTTCTATTCTTTGTCCCTTTGGATTTCATAATGTCATTTTTTATTTAAAATGTAAGGATATTATTGGAACATTGATATATTTTTGCTTTCCTTTCTGCTGCACCAACCAACACTGGAAAGGAAATCAAATAGTCTTTCCTAGGTGGTTTCCTTGTTTACCAAACAACGGAAAGAAAATGTGACAAGAATTCTACTTTCCCATTCCCATAGAAAGTATAAGGGAATCAATTTCCCTTCCGTGAACCAAACGAGGCCTAGGTGTAACATTGGGATGTGGGGGGGTTTTTCAGGTGGGAGGATAGTTTAGGGTTTTTTATTTTAAAATTTTTTAACAGAAAATTAACATTTACTAACTAAGGGTATTAATTTAAAATTTATCAATAGTTAATGGTATGTTGATGCATATAAATGTTTAGGATATCAAGTTCAAAACTTTAAGTGCATCTCCAACCCTATTGTCTTATTTTGTATTGTAATTCTTAGGTGGCATGAGACACAAGACAATGTCTTATATAGGTGGCAGATTATATTCACAAAAGACAATGGGTTTAAAACTCTTCTCCAATGCAAAAGTATTGAGAAGACAATACAAAATATATTTTTTACTACTTCCAAGACAACCTCTACTGTTCTTTTTATTTTTATAATATTTTTATTCATAATTGATGATGTGGACATAAAGTCAGTGTGAAGTGCATTGTCTAGATATCGACAACCAACTTCACATTGTTCTTGTCATGTCAACTTATATTTTATTTTATATTTGCATTGGAGAAATACTTTTGAAAAAAAAATGACATTCCAATGTGGCAACTATTTTTTCCAAACTCAGTTGAAGAAGATGATCTAATATTTGATGTTATCAAAGTAAAATTAAGCCTAAAAGATATATACCCTAACAAACCCTACTTAATTAGTAATTACCTCACTCCTCCACACGTTGTACAACACATGTGACTATCCCCGGACAAAACGAGCCCGCTTGGCCGCCTCCTATTTCCTCCCCCACCGCTGTCCTAGTTCATGGCGCTCGTCCATAATGTATTGCCACGTGGTTCATTGCTCTCCAAATTTCAAATTCCTGAAAAAAATAGGAAAGTTAAACGGGCCATCGGCGGAGCCGACAAAATTCCAACGGTACCCCTTCCCCGGCACGTGTGACCGCTCCACTGAACCTACCTTCCAAAACAAAATGACCCTCTCCATTTCTTTCTCCGTATTTAAAAAAAATTTATTTTTTCCTCGCCGGCGGAATAAATCAGGAGAGGTAGGAGAAGAAATTAGGGTTTCGTCGCGGTTGATGCTGTAGATCGCTGCCATGTCGACGGAGGACGAGAAGCTCCTGAAGGAGGCGAAGAAGCTCCCGTGGGACGAGCGGCTCGTCCACAAGAACTGGAAGGTCAGGAACGATGCCAACCTCGATCTCGCCGCCGTCTGCGACTCCATTACCGATCCGAAGGATCCGAGGCTCCGTGAGTTCGGTAATCCCCCGATCCCTCTGTCGATCCTCCTCGATCTGCGAATGCCGATGCCGGATGTTCGAAATCTGGCTCAATTTGTGTTTTCTTCGAGTGTCTAGGTCGAAATAGAACTAGTATTGGGGGAATTCTCCTCGTTATCGTGTTTTTGTGTTTTTTAATTTGTAGGTCATAATTGGCGCAGTAATGGTGAAATTATCTTCGCTCTCAGTTTTTAAAGGGTTTTATTGTGAAATTAACCAAGAATTGGTGAAATTCTCTTTGCTCTAACGATTTTAGGTTTTTGATTGTTGTTAGTGATCATTGACGTCTCTTCTCTTTTTAGTTTATAGGTTAAAGTTGAACTAGTATTGGTGAAATGATATTCGCTCTTACGTTCCTAGGGTTTTTGATTGTGACACTGGCGACTCTATTGAGCTTATATGTTAAATTCTCTTTGCATTCACGTTTTAGTTTGTTTTGTTCGATAGGTCCTTTGTTTAGAAAGACTGTGGCGGATTCAAATGCTCCGGTACAGGAGAAGGCTCTTGATGCCCTGATCGCCTTCTTAAAGGCGGCAGATGCTGATGCTGGGAGGTATACCTGGCTTATATTATGATTGCCTCAACTTTCCTGATTTTCCGATGTTGTATGTTGTTGTTTTAAGTGAAAACTTGTGCAATCTAGGTATGCCAAGGAGGTGTGTGATGCTATCATTGCGAAATGTCTCACCGGCAGGCCTAAGACAGTCGAGAAAGCACAGGCAGCGTTTATGCTTTGGGTGGAATTGGAGGCGACCGATGTCTTTCTGGTAAGCAAATTCTTTAGGTTTAGTTTTCATTACTAGCCTGTTCCATGTTTTTCCAGAGTGGAGATGATCTTAGTTATAAAATTACTACATATAGTAAAAGGTTACAATTTTATGGCACCAACTAGTTTTCACATAGACATTAGCCAAGAAAATTCCGATATGATTGACACTGTGAACCTAATTAGCAACTCAAACATACTTGTTGTTGTTAGCAAGTGGAGAAAGTAAAAAGGAAAGTAAGGGTGTCGATATGAATTGAATGAAGAAGGGAAGGGAGTGTGCTTAACGAGTTGGATATGTTTACTTGGTGCATGGAAAAATAGTGTTGATATAACCTGCTTCTAGAATCATGCTACTTTATCCTATAACATTATCACATCAAAAAACGGACCACCTAGGAACCCTAAGTATCGTACAATCGCCTTCACTCCTGTTTGTACTTGAGATCGTAGTACCTGAAGATAACAGTCTTATCTCAAATAAATTGTCTTTATGTTGATAAGGTGTCCATGCTAGGTCATGAAACATTTTTACTGTTTAGACACAGTACCTATTTTGGTGTGTCCTCGACTCCCCGTCTATTTTGGAGTGTTAGAATTGTGTCCAATACGTGTCACTTGAGATCTTAATATTCACCTTAAGATAACATTCCAGTTCTCAAATAAATTCTCTATACGTTGATAAAGTGTCCCTACTAGATCATGAAACAATTGTGCTGTATGTTGCACAGTCACACTACTTATTTTGGTGTGTTCTAGACTCCTAGTTATTTTGGAGTGTCCGAATTGTGTCCATTGCGTGTCCGATACATGTCCGACACGAGATGGTACACATCTTTGGAGTGTTCATGCTTTCTAGGTGCTGCAAAAATAGAAGACTACAAATTTTATAGCATGAACTATTGAATGGCTAACTGTGGAGCTTATATAAGAGAGCTAGATATGTGAAAATATTAAATGCAGCCAATGGTGTATCTACTATCTCCCGTTAGAGGATGTGGGTTCAGTTTGCATCATAGGAGAAGTAGAAGATAGGATCAAAGGTACGGGCCATTTGTGTCACGTCCCGGTTTCGCAGAACCGATCGTCCTCGCTTGGGCGTGATGCCGCACGAGCCTAGGTTGCGCCCGCGAAAGACAATACCATAACGGCCGATTATAGCAGCTCAGCGACGGGATCGTCGCACAGAAGTCTCGAACAGAAAAGTTGAATAACATAAAATGTATAGAAACAAAATGATCTTTATTGCATAATCAGCAGAATTTCAAGGACACGAAACCAAGATTACAATCACTCAAGCTCACTCTTTCTCTGAATACAAAACACTCTGCTCTCTCTTATCTCTCAATACAACAAAACATGCCATTAGGTTTACAACTTGCGGATGCTTCAGAAGACGATGTCCATACATTATGTCCCGTACAAGTGTTGTCTTCAATGCATCCACGTCTCGAAACGCTACGGAACTCCATGCCTCAGCACGTCCAAGCGAGCTCCGCACCGAGCGTGTTGATACCTGAACCTGTACACAAACAAACTGGTGGGGTGTCAGTATACAACCGTATTGGTGAGGGGCATCTCACCCATCCATACAAAATCAACACGTTATTTTAGTGAGAGCAACTTATTCTTTGATGGTCTTTCTAATCTTACCGTAGTATCAATTCCAATATATAGACTCCTGGCCTACTCGTGTTGCAACTAACGTGATCATGCTCCAAATTCTTGTGACTGTGCTACAAAACTCACTTGTGCAAACATCGTAGCCGTGTCTCGCAGCAACGTGAACCATACTCTTGCTTGCCCTTTCAAATGAACATGAACTCGTAAACTTGTGTCGATGACTCAATCAACCGACGCCACATCTCGTGCCGAGACACGTGTCTCTGCTATAGCCAAATCTTAGGCTTCAAAAGTTGTGTTGCAAACCGTGCACATATCTTGACTCATCTGTGCTTATACTTCTTGTGACTTAACCGACATCGTATATGCGGATTGTCGCTCAGCACACCGACTCATCTATATGAAAGGTCACTGGCAATTCAAGCCATCTTGGACATAGCTAGGAGAGACGGTGGATCGATCAATGTAGGTAGCGAGCCCCTCTGAAAGCTCCCGAATTTTTTGTTGCCTACCCAACATCAGCTATACCGTGTTTCCTCCTAGGCCGGATCGGTCCTGTGGTCCCAGGTTGTTGTCCGAAGAAACATCGTCCTTGTGCACAAGTTGTCTATGACTACGCACCTACAAGAATATCTGGACTCACGTAAATGCATGGCCTAATTTGTGGTACGACTTAAACCCTTTGCAAATCGTGCTCATGAACCGTACTTTCTATACTTCGTTGGAGACTCCCAAACGAGGGACTGCCTCGGCGACAAACGATCGCGTGAATTTTTCATCTTTGAAATCCTGGAAACGGCTACTGCATAGCGTTCCTACTCAACTTAACGTGTTCCATAAGTGCCATAGATCGTGTCATATTCTATATGACCAACCGTGAGACCGTGGGAACATCACTTAAGTCAGTCGTGAAACCATAGAAACGTGCCATCTTCTATAAGACCAACTGTGGGTTCGTGGGACGTGTTGCTATGACAAGCAGTAGAATCGTAGGAGCATGCCTGTTATGACATCAAGTCGATAGTCCATGGCGTTACTTTGCTTAAATCGATACGTGCGGTTGAAAGACCGAGTGCCACTTTGAAAACCATCATGGATTGATATCTAGGCAACAAGCTAACACTTCCAAGTTCTATACACATTTGACACAATGGGATTATTCCCTTAGCTATGTAGATTTATCTCTTTTATTATCAAGTCTATTCAGTGCACATGAAAACTTTCACTTATTAAGTGTGAAGGCCAAGCTGAGGCAAGTTCATCGAAGCCACCCATTTGAGCGAGGAGTTGCCTCGACCGAGCGGGACTTCGAGCAAGCCGTTGCATAGCCAAGTCCAAACGTCGTTGCGTTTCGATTCCTCCAGTTGAACTGAGCGGGACGGGACATTACAATTTGAGACTCTTATAAGAGAGCTAGATATGTGAAACTATTAATGCAGCCAATGGTGTATCTACTATCTCCATTTAGAGGACGTGCATTCAGTTTGCATCATAGGAGAAGTAGAGAATAAGATCAAAGGTACGGGTCATTTGAGACTCTTATTCATATACATTTGGCACAATGACTCGATGAGCAAGAAATGTTGAAGTAAACTCTCTACCAAGTTAGCTGCACGCTCCACAGGATTAAGTGCATTACTTTTTTCTGACTTAGCTCTTATTTGGTCAAAAATGGAGCATTTTTCATTGGCGATACTTGATATCACCCAGCTGGAGGACATGTTTCTAAATAAACTGTCGGGTAGTGGTTTCTCACATTTTCTTTATGCCTGGTAGTTACCTTGTATATTCACCAACTGAAAGAGGTATGGATATAAAGTTCCAATAGTCGAGGAAATGTCATTACAGATGTATATACAAATACCAAAGTCCATAAAATGAGGGCGTAATGCACGCAAATTAGGACACTTATCTCAAAGTTCGGCAAGAAATGCCCACAAGGCATGACACTTGGTTTTTGTTGTGCTCAACGAGAACCTCGAGTACATAATGTTGTTACACCTTTAGATGTATGGTTTATCAGAATATTGTGCCCATGTGAATTCGGGCTAAATGTCCTAATATGTATCACAAAAGGCTCTTGAGGACACTGGACATAATGATGGAGGGTGGCTTTCAAAGATGGCAGTCATCATTATTAATGCACGAGTTTGAATATATTCCTCTTGTCGGATGCAGGAAATAGTGCCTCAGTAACCGATGACATTTGTCAGCTTGAAATATTCATAAACCTCAAACAGGAGGCACTGAGCATGCATCATAAGTTAGTGTTCAAGCTAAGTTGGTTTTGGCAACCCATATTAGGTATGTTGATATCAATGTGGGCATTGTTGCAACCGTTATAAATATGCAAACTTGTAATAGGGGACTGAGTCGGCGAAAGAACATGTGGTGAGTGATTTGATGCTTAGCTTGAACCTGCAATTAATAAGGCCTCAAAGATGAGGCAGGTGGTGTAGTATCTCAAAGCTTTAGATTATAGTATTTATATTGTTACTTTGTTTGATTGATAATTGGTATTATTATTCATGCATATACTAATAGGACTGTATGAAAAGTTATTGAAATTTATGTGTATACAGAGTATTTTACATGTAGGAGGCTCCATAGGTAAAAATGGGTGAAGTGCTAACTAAGCGCCGCTTAAGTGTTGCTTAAGCGCTTAAGCACCGCTTAAGCGCACTTAAGCGAGGCGCCAGCTTCGTTGCCTCGCCTCGCCTCATGCTTAATATAACATAGCTGCCAATACTGGAAGCGACCTTTCTTGAGTGGTATTTTCAGAGTATTATGTGACGAAGAAGCTTAATGCCTGATTTGCTTGCACATAATTGACTAATGCCAACTGTCGCGCTTGGTAAAGCTGAAAATATGATGTGCAAGCAGAGATGCAGTGGCATAGTCCTAACACTACAAGCTATAAGAGCTATGGTCCTGACCATATGGATTCTTATTTCATTTGGATGGTTGCTGAATTTGAAGCTGATTTCCTGTCAGAGCATGTCTGACCTGAATTGGACTAGGTTCCAAAAGTTTTAGAACGGTCGTGTTTGACACGATCGCAGTTACGCCAAATAACTTCAACAATCAACATATTCTTTGGGTCCCTTGGAGCCACTACATGAGTAGCCCTTACCCGACAAGTGTCTACATGTCATATATGGATACACGGATACATTCCTTTGGAGTGAGTATCCATGCAACTTAGCATATCATTAAGTAGCTGAAGGCATTTGATTTTTGAAATGCGATTGATAGACATGAATCAGTGTCTAAGGTTGTAGTGCATATCTCAATTGTAAGTTAGTTGATATCTCATCGGCGGCTGATGTTTTTTCTGTAAGCTTATTGCCTTCCTATGTGAAATTTTTTGTAAGCCGTGGAAGAAAAATTCTTACTTGGTTATGTTGAGAAACTCCAGGAAGCCATGGAGAAAGCAATAAAAAATAAAGTTGCAAAAGCAGTTGTACCAGCTATTGATGTCATGTTTCAAGCTCTCAGGTTTACATTTATGCCTTTTTGACCTTTTGTTCCTTTTTTTAATCATGTATTGACTCTTAAGGGATTTCATTGTCATGACATGTTCCTTGTATCTAGTGAATTTGGGGCAAAGGTTGTTCCTCCCAAGAAAATTCTGAAAATGCTTCCTGAACTTTTTGATCATCAAGACCAAAATGTCCGCGCATCGTCTAAAGGCCTTACACTTGAATTATGCCGCTGGATTGGGAAGGATCCAGTAAAATCTATTCTATTTGAGAAAATGCGAGATACTATGGTGAGGACATTCATCTCTGCGGTATGATTTACTTCATGTGTATTTCAACACTTATTTGGTTTTTCTTTATCTGTTCGAAGAAAAAAGAGTTAGATGCAGAACTTGGTAATGTAACAGGGACTGCTAGGCCATCACGTAAGATAAGGTACATATGCTTGATTTTTTGTTCAGATTGTTTTCCCTCGTTCATTCTTTCTGATATTCTTCAAATTGAATTGTGCTGTGAAAATTCTTAGTGTTCAATACTTTGTAGCCTACTGTGAAAAATGTTTGTTATCAATATTAGCAATAAAAGAATAACAAGCTCACCAGCATATTGCCGGGGCACATGTTTACTGTTATATTTTGTCGAATTAATTCATGATCTCTGGAAGAAAATTTGTTATTATGCTAGTTGTCGGTTATTTGAGAAGGGAAAAAAAAACTGTCAGTTTAGTTTTATATAAGTTAACTAGTACCAGTACTAGTTTTCTTGAGATAATAGTACCTATATCAGTTAAATGCCGAATGATATGTACAAGGTTGTGAAAAACGCTAAGCGGTTAAAAAATAAATAAAAATATGCAAAAAACCTACTGAAATTGCAGAAAAAGTCCAAAACCCCAATACTTGCATAGTCGGGGGGGGGGGGGGGGGGGGGGGGCTAGGCGGGCACCAGACACCTAGGCGGCCGCCTAGACCGCCTTTTAGAACAGTGGATATGTACACAATTGTCAAGCATGCAACATGTTGTGCTTAGTATGGTATTTTAGCAAAATTGAGTACGCACGTATACCAATATTAATCATCACCTAAAAATATTACGCTAACTTAAAATATAGGTAATTATTTAAGTATTGCATAAGAACTGTCACCTGCCACTCTCATATAGTAAAGAGAAACTCATGCATATATTTATTGTCACTAAGAAACTAAGTAAATTTATTTGATAAGTTTGGGATCTATCTTATACACTTGAAGGTTCAATGACACACAAAAAGACAATCCCATTCATACACACACAAATATATATTGCAAGGTCATCTTAAGAGAAAGTTCTTTCACACGGGGTAAATTTCTTAGAAGGGCTTTGAGAAATATATTTCGACGAAAATTATAAGCAGAGGACGATGATTTTAATATTACGATGTTATAGAAACTAGAAAGTGAGGAAGCCGATCTAGTTTGATGATTTAAGGAAACATGTATTTTTTGGACTTCCATTACCTTCTATCCTTTTGAATTGAATGCGTATTGTTTGTAAATAGAAAGTGATGGAAAACTGTTTTGAATTAAATTTTTTTTCTTTCTTTTTGTTTCTTGTTTGCTTGCAAATGAGAGGTTTCTAAGAAACATAAGCATTAAGGTATTTATATACAAGTAACCCTGGCATTATTTTCTGTAATATATGAAATAGGACATGGTTCACTTTCCTTTTTTCATGCTTGAATCATCAGTCTTATTAGCTGTGCTGATATGTAATGTTGGAGATAAAATTCGATTTATTACGTTTCAGTTCATTTCTCTGTGGATACTACCAAGTGAATATTAACTAGTAGATGATCATGTAAGTAACAGTTTATTTTGCTATGTTGGTGTAACTGCCAGCTTTATACTTTTGCTAGTGTGGACTTTTTCATGATGTAGACTTGCTACCTAAATGTTTGCCTGCTACACCCTGATAAGATCAGTGTTTTGAATTTATGTATCATTTTGAATTTATGTATCAGATCTGAGCAAGACAAGGAGCCGGAACAAGAAGCTATTGCTGAAGTCGTGGGTCCTGGTGGTTCAGAAGAATCTGTTGCCGAGGGTATGAACTTAGTGCGATATGTGTAGGGGGTGTTAACGAGCCAAGTTTTGAGCGAGCACCCACTGATCGAGCTCGGCTCCCTATGGAAAATAGAGTTCGAGCTTTAAGACGAGCTAATAATTGAGCTCCACCTCGGCTATCTATAATATTCGCGAGCTTTTGAGCCTGTCTTGCGAGCAGTTCGTTTAAATTAGAATTCTTTTGATAGGATTGAATTATATAGACAAACTTAAACTCTAAATTGAGTTTTTTTATGAGCTCATGAGATTTGTCCAAACCAAAAATTTATCGAAGTACGTTAATATCAAATTAAAATTGTTTATACAAACTACATAACAAATTAGAAATGTCTACTTGTGTAAGATATTTCTTTTATATAAATATGTAAATAAAAACGAGCCGGCTCACGAGCCAAATATCTCTCAGCTCGGGCTTGTATCTAACAAGCCTATTCTATGCTCAAGCTCATGCCCCGAGCTCAAAAAGCTTGCCTCAGGAGATTTTTACCGAGCCGAGCTCTAGTCATCTCGTGAATAGCTTTGCTCATTAACACCCCTTTATACATGTTTGTTCAAATTTACGCGATATCTTTGAATTTACATACACTATTCTTTCAAGGAGGTTAAATTATGGGAATTCCTTAACATTTGTTTCATTTATGAAAAACATAAAATTTTAACGCCCTTTTTGTTACATTTGTTGTGTTAATTCTATTTGTTTTGGCAAGTTTTTGCCACTGATCATTCTTAAAAGAACACAATTGTAAACTAAGAGCACTATGCCACATGGCACCAACTGTGGACACATTAGTTGACCCCATACTAAGTAAAAAACTATGAAAACAACTAGTTTCTAGAAGATAATTTACGAAATACGCCCTTCATTGTTTGCCACTCTTTGATTAGAGCGTAACTGCTCTTCTTTGTTGCCCCACAATTCTGAACTTGACATTTGTGGCTATCAGCTGAACTGACTGCAGCAAGATAGACTTCTCTTTCTTCCTTGTTGGCTCATTCCTTTTCTTTTGTTCTTTTGAGATATAAAACAGTGAGAATAAATTCTCCTGCGTTTCATTAAAGATAATTAATAAAACAAGTCTGACATACAAAAGGATATTAATATGGGAAACATGATGAAAGATAAAATAAGCATATACACTCCACCAAGATTTGGAAGTATACTTTGCTGGCTAGTCACAAGCTTGTCGAGCTAGAAATTATCAACATTGTGGATTGGAAGCACGTCACATCTTGGTGTACCTTTCATCATCAGCTAGACCGCCCCCTTCAGAAGTCCATTATAGGAGACTGTCACCATTGAAGAGAACAGAAAGTAGAAAATCGAGTGACCCCTCGCTTGGCGCTCCAGTTTTCATGTGGCCCACCCTATCCATCAAACTAAGGGCACTTCTAGAGTCCTGTCCATTCCTTTGACATTTGAGTCTTGACGTGGGCTTTGGCCTATCCCCATTCATGGGACCTGCTGGCTTGCCGTCGTGATGTGGTCTCCACTGATTCACCAATCCAAGGTCATGTGGTCTCTCATTGATTCATCACTCTTCCGGGGACCTGCTCGCTTCCAGTCTGCTTCAGCTCATGTGGTCTTTCACTAATTCATCACTCTTCCCGTCCTCTCATAGAA
Source organism: Iris pallida (assembly GCA_029216955.1). Classification (NCBI taxonomy): domain Eukaryota; kingdom Viridiplantae; phylum Streptophyta; class Magnoliopsida; order Asparagales; family Iridaceae; genus Iris; species Iris pallida. The sequence continues at coordinate 11,946,517 of JANAVB010035817.1, read as the reverse complement.
TGACACAATGAGAGGTGTCTTCTATTGCAACACCCCTGCCACGGTATTAACCAACCCTTCCTTTTCTACCTTCAAGCTATTGCCAGTCCTAGTTCAATCAGCCTTCTACCCTGCCAGTTCTTGTGGGAGCTCCCAATCTGACACGGTTGCCCTCATCCTTGCAAGTGGAGGACCTCGCTGTCCCGGCTTCACCATTGCATCTGATATGGCTAGATTTCTGCTCATTCATTAGCAGTTGCCATCATTGCCTTATGCTAATATGTAGGTCGATTCTCTTTCTATAGGTCCAATGATAGGTGTAAGATGAGGACCTCTTTCTCATCCTTTCCCATGGTGTCAACCAGATAATGGCATAGTTCCTACCTACGTATGTAGGTCGATTCTCTTTCTATAGGTCCAATGATAGGTGTAAGATGAGGACCTCTTTCTCATCCTTTCCCATGGTGTCAACCAGATAATGGCATAGTTCCTACCTACGCGTCTTTGTTCTCTGCCATCCTCATTAGTGGATACATTCTTCTGATCTGGAGCATGCCCACCCGTTCCACCTCAGCAACACAGACTAGCGCATCCTGGCAGTTCTTTGGTGGCCTCGGATTGGCAGGAAGGAGGGATAGAGCAGTGGGGAAGAGAGTGAGAAAAGGGACTTCTTTTTTGTTGTTCTTTTGCATCATTAATATTTTCCTTGGTGGACCTGCTTAAAATTTTGTACTTACCTTGCTTTTGAGAGAGAAATGGGTTACTAGCCAGGAAACAGTGAGGGTCCTGCTCAAATTTTATATTTAGCAAATTGTTGAAAAATGTTAAAATTAACTAACTTTAATCTTCCGCATATGAGGGAGTAAAGGACAGAAATGTGAAAAGAAATCTACCATGATTTAACTTTTAGTTTTTTCTTGCGTTTTTCATGAATGGGGGTAAATTCTATATATGCGTTTTCTGTAGTTTACCCTTCTTTAAGGAAGCGGGCAGGTAATTCTTAATAATAGACTCTGTTGAGAAAAGTTAAATCAACTATTTACTCAAAAGATTTTTCAGCTAGTGAGACTTGTACATTTCTACTCTCAGCTCCTCAGGAAATTGATGAATACGAACTTGTGGACCCTGTTGATATTCTGACTCCCTTGGAAAAGTCCGGTTTTTGGGATGGAGTGGTTAGTGCTTTCTTACATTATCGTCTTGTGAATATTTAGTCCTATATTAATGTTGACTGGTGAGTTTGTTAGATATAAAAATTTGTAAGACTACTTATCTTTCAATTTCAGAAAGCTACTAAGTGGTTGGAAAGAAGGGATGCTGTTGCCGAGCTTACTAAGCTTGCTTCAACAAAGAAAATTGCTCCGGGTGATTTTAGTGAAATCTGTCGAATACTTAAGAAGGTAGCATTGCTTTCCCTAGGTGACTGGAGATTGATTATCTGGCACATTAACTGCTAATTAAATTTGGATTTACTTTATCCTCCTGTTGTAATTTATATCTTAATAAAACAAAGCTTACTGCAGTCTAGTCATAGCACTATTTGTTTTATGTCTGGACAATTGCGTCTGTCATGTGTTAGAATGATGTCCTTTGCTCCTCTTCTGTTTCACTTTGTTATTAGTTATGTAACTCTAACACGTCTTTGTTCTAATAGAATCCTTAATCCTAAGTTGCTTTTCTGTGCATATCTTTGGTTACAGCTAGTTACAGATGTGAACCTCGCTGTTTCTGTTGAAGCCATTCAAGCAATTGGAAATCTAGCTCGAGGTCTTAGAAACCATTTTGCTGCAAGTTCACGATTCCTGCTACCGGTGCTACTTGTGAGTTATGTTATTATCTTTACTTAAGACTCTTTTTACTTATAAATTGTAATCCTAAAATTTCTTTTTCTTGTTAACAGGAAAAATTGAAGGAGAAAAAACAAGTCATGAGTGAAGCTCTTACTCAAACTCTTCAGGCCATGCATAAAGCTGGGTGCTTAGCTCTTGTTGATGTAGTTGAAGGCAAGTTTTGTCCTAGTTTGTAAACTGTAGTATTATGCTTCTACCTGTCTGCATTGGGCAGTGTGTTGAAGTACATTCACTTGGGCAGTGTGCTGAAGTACATGCATTGAATACCGCCTAAATCCTAATAAACATATTTTAGTTGTGCTATCTTGGATAGACTGCAGTGCAAAGTGATTTTGTTTTTTAATGAGTTTATTGAACATATTCAACTGCTATACATTCTTCAACTTTGTTGATTTGGTCTTACGAGTACACTGGAAACTCCACTACCAAAATAACTCCAGAACAAGATTTCAGGATCTTACAACAAATAGGAGTATTTATGTTCTAGTAAATATGTATTTTGTTCATATGTGTTCTTTATGAGCCTAGGTGCATGTATGTTCACACATGTCATGAATTATAAGGTATTGGTCAGTGACAATTATAACTATGATACACCAAAATTATGTTCATAGTGGCTTAATGTGAGAGAGGAAAGAGACATGGTTGCATAGATAGTAAGGAACGTGGTCTTTGTGAACAGATGTCAAATTGCGGGGGATTCCCCATAATGGATTATTGCATAGTACTAGTGTTTTTCAAACAACAGGCTATAGTATTAATTTGAGTTGACCGTGTAGAGTAATTTTTGAAAAATTGATCTATTTTTGCTGCTCTCTTTAGACAATATCAAGAGGATGAAGAATGTGGGAAACAAAAAAACACAGATGAACAGAAAGTAACCATACCTGCTCAGTTACACTGTCAATCACAAAGGTGGGGCCCAAGCAATGACAGTGCTCATCTCTAGTAGCTATGGCAGACTTAGGATCCTGTTGATGTTGGCAGATGTGCCAAAGGGACGTAAGCTGGAGAAATGCGAGTAGTGCGGAGGCAGTATGAGATCCGCCTTTCGTCTTCCTTGTCAAGAAAAAAAAAAAACTAAGGGCTTGTAGTTTTTGGCTAATACTTTTTTATTGGGAGGAAAGACATGGGGAAGTGAAGAGAAAATAGGGGTCTGGGAGGTTAGTGCTTGGGTTTCATTTGGGGGGGGGGGGGGGGGGGGGGTTAAAGGAAGAATAGAGGAAAGAATGCAGAGAGGAAGTTTGGGGCAAGTGTTTTTGACATGGAGGTTTGCAATTGGCTTTAATTTATGATTAGGGTTTTGGGAGGGAAAAGAAAAAAAAATAAGTGGACAAAATAGTTAAGAGTCAAGTTTGTAGGGAAGAAGAGGAAAAGTAGTTAAAAGTGCCAAGTGTGAAAGTGAGTTAACTCGCAAGTAGTCATTTTCCATCTAGCAGGAAGGAAAACTGATGTATGGGAACCATTAATGTGGTTTTCGGATATAGGGGCAAATTCTATAAGTTAGCTTTATCCTTTTGTGGAAGACTTTTATTATTAATTGTTTTTTATTATATGGACTGGTTGTAACCATGTTGAGTACAAACTTCATATACCAAGCCAATTTTGTACCCATCATTTTGATGAAATTGATTAATTTAATACTCTTGTTTTCTGAAGGACTTCCTTATTTTTATTTTTCAGATGTCAAAGTGGCTGTGAAAAATAAGGTCCCACTTGTCAGGTCTTTAACTTTAAACTGGGTGACGTATTGTATTGAGACCAATAATAAAGCGGTTGTTCTAAAGCTGCACAAAGAATATGTTCCGATATGTATGGAGGTCAGTGTAATGAGTCGTTTCCCTGTATTTATCACTTCTAGTTCCTGTCTTGATAGTTTTTGTTCTGGAATTAACTGGATAAATTTCATATTAATTGTTCTCTTTTGTGGATTTTGTAGTGCCTGAATGATGGCACTCCAGAAGTGAGAGATGCTTCTTTTGCTGCTTTGGCAGCTATAGCTAAGGTAGTCATATATAATCGGTGCCATTTTCATTTCAAGTTATGTAGAAGAGTGTTGGTCTTAGAGCATGTATACGTTTTTGCCAATTTTTTTTGCTTTTTATTGTAGGTGGTTGGTATGAGACCTTTAGAAAGATCTTTAGAAAAATTAGACGAGGTCAGGAAAAAGAAACTTTCAGAAATGATTGGAAGTTCTAGTGATGGCACAGTCTCAAGTACAGGATCAGGTCTGAAATTTTACATTCATAATTGGAGCCTGCTTTATGTTATTATTTTCAGTAAGATGCTTTGTACTGTGCTCATGTTGTTTGTTGATACCAGCTCTTGTGTCAACCTCAAGCGGGAGCATCTCTGGTCAGGTTAGTTTTTTAGATTTTATTCACTTAACGCCTTCCGTATTCAGCATAAAATGTGTATTTTCAATCCATCCAACATGGTAACTTATTCCATAATACTGTTTTTTTAGAACTTGAAAGAGCCTTGATTGACTAAATTAGGTTTGTATTAGTGTACACGAACTTTTATACCTGCAGAAGAGTCACATTTGAGTTGCAAAACTAGAATGTATTCCTGTATGCTCTTTAATCTGATGTTTGACTGACTGCAATTCTTGTGAGCTCCTTATGTGCATTATAATTACTGCAATGTTTATTTTACTGCGGTACTAAATCTGTCCCTAAATACCCTAAAGCCAACATCCCACTTTGATGTACATTTATAGAATCCGAGTCATGTATGAATTCATTATGCTACCCTTTCAACTGAACTGTCTTTTTAATGTTATTTTTAGATAGTTCATATCCTTTGGATATATAGTGTCATTCATCTTTTAGCAATCCACTCACTCCATGAAAGTAGGTTCACGAGCCTATGTTTACTCTTGCCCATGGTGGTTAGTGGCTAATGATACTTTGCATAATGAGATCTCTATTATTAAGTTAGCCATTTTTGATAATTATGATTAGTTGTGGAAATCACTGTCGTCTTTTTTCTGCAAGGTTTCTTGCTAGATTTTATTGGATTCATTCGAAGTATTTTTCTTTCATTCTGATCTCTGGCTTTTATTTCGTGGGATTTTCTCTTTGAGGTACATCATCATCCAACTATCTAGGCCTTTTCCAATTATAATGGGGTTTGTCTATGGAGTATTAAGGAGCTCCGTAAAAGAAAATAACACGGTTTATGACTGCTTGTCGATCTGACGTGCACACATGCCACACCTTGCTCCCAGAATATCTATGCCAACCTACAGATATCTAATATTCGTACTTGCAGTTGGAACCTAGAATGCATGTACATTTGACACCTAGGATGTTTTTTTACATTCGAAACTTTGTGCTGTATCCATGTCTCTTTGTCATGCATGGCACTGGAAACCATAAATGTTGACCACGTGCCAAAATCTGTGTTGTGTCCGCATCTGTATTCTGTTGTGCCTGTGCGTCCATGCAATATCTTGGAACTAACGATATTACAAATTTGTGATCCCTCTGAAGGCTTCTGACAGCTCATTCACTAGAAGATCTGCAGCAAGTATGCTTAGTGGAAAGAAGCCTGTTCAGGCAGCTGTGAGTTTTATCTTTTACTATCTTGAGTGTATACATAGAATACCTTATATCAGCTCGTGGGTTTCAATTGCCTTGATTTTTTTTCATATAGGCAATTACAAAAAAAAGTAGCCAGGTTAAATCTGGTGCAGTGAAAAAGGCTGATGGGACTGGACAGTCTAAGGCTTTGGGATCTGTTGAGAATGAAGATGTTGAGGTATTCCAATCACGAACTTAGTATAGTCTTGGGTTATCAGATCAAGAGTTTTTTGTTCTTGGTAGATATTTAATCTAGTGTAAATAAATTCATCACGAGAACAATATTCTCTCATAGATTAGTAGATTGTGATCCTTCTTTAGGTGTTACTTCATGAATGACTTTTGTGATTTCTTCCAATCTTGACAGCCAGGAGAGATGAGTTTGGAAGAGATTGAAGGAAAATTGGGCGCTCTACTACCAGCTGATACAATATCTCAGCTCAAGAGCGGTGTTTGGAAAGAACGGTTGGAAGGTTGTGCTACTCACCATTACGTAGCTCTTGATCAATTTATTGCCTCTGTCACAGCCTGATTTAGGAATTCGTGCTCTCTCGCTCTCTACCTTCCATATTATATACACGCATATCTGTTATATATATAAAATTCAAATATAATTTCCTAATTAGTTATTTTTGTTAATGTAAGAATATGGCTTTAATAGTTTATATGTCCCAAAATTTCTTAATTAGTTAATGTAAGAATATAAAATTCAAATATAATTTCCTAATTTTTTTTTTGTTAATGTAAGAATATGGCTTTAATAGTTATATGTCCCAAAATTTCTTAACAGATATACACACATATCTGTTATATATATAAAATTCAAATATAATTTCCTAATTAGTTATTTTTGTTAATGTAAGAATATGGCTTTAATAGTTATATGTCCCAAAATTTCTTAATTAGTTATTGCAACAACAACTATGCCTTTATCCCCTTTTTTGTGGTTGGCTGTTTGAATTAAGGGCCTTCTCTTCTGGAACACAAACAAAAAGTCAAAAATCATATCCTTCTTTATAAGTTCAATCCATTTCTTATATAATTACTATCTTACTTCCCCTCTTTACTAGAGCATCTATTAGTTTGTGTTACATGTTCGAACTGCCTAAGACAATTTTGTCCTCTTCTCAATTGGCGATCTCCAACATTCCACTAATACACTTATCCATCTTAACAATCTCATTTCAGCTAAGCTAATTTTCTCGAGATGTTTTTTAATTGTCCAAGTCTCCAATCTATAAAACATGGCTGATCTTGTAGTTGTCTTATAAAATTTTCTTTCAACTTCAAAGGTATCCTGCGACCACAAAGTACTCTTGAAGCATTCCTCCATTTCAACCATCCCGCTTTAATTCTCTGCATGACATCCTTCTTGATCTTTCCATCATGATGAATGATTTATGCTAATTACCAAAAATTATCACTCATAGACATCTCGTCTATCTGTATGTACCCCTCATTTCTCGTTGCCTTCTGGTTGCAGTTATATTTAATAATTAAATATCTAAATTATACTCTTTAGTTATATATGTTAATGGTGCTAAAACTCGAAACTGCCAAAATGGAAACGGAGTGAAACTATCAGTAATTTTCAAGTAAAGAAAAGCAGTAGTAGAGGAATGAATTCTAAACCAACCTAAACAGAAATCCAAGTTATAAAATTAAAACCTTGCTATATCAACTGCTTAGTTCGGTGTGTGCCTGGCAGACTTTATTTTGAACTTGAAATCACTACTATTTGATGGCTTTCTGAGTCTGCTGTTCTTGGACACACAGGTATTTGTCTTTAGGTTTAACCTTTTAAGTATCTTTCCTCATGTGGCTAAGTTTACACACCAGTTCACAGAGAGATGACTTAAGTCTTGCTGTCTACCATCCTTTTACTTTTATAGGTTGTACTTTAATCTGTAAGCCAATTATTGAAAGGGGTATTGACATACGCCCGACGTACTCTACGGCTTTAAATTGTTGCTAATATGTTTTGTTTGATTTTGTTGGTTGAATACGTAGCTGTTAAGTACTGCCTTTTGTTATAGTTTCGTTTTTTTTTAATTTCAAGCATAGTTTACAGGATCACCCGATACTGACACATATCGGCTGTATTGTATTGGTTTTACTTTTGGCATGTCTGGATCTAATACCGACCAATCCCAAAGTCGGGGCTCTCTTTGCAAGTCAATTTGACAGGGAAAAATTAAACGGGAATGAGAGAGTACGGAAAAATAGGGTCAACACAATGGTTCTGCCGAAAATCTACAATGTTACTGTTGTCTATATGATTTCTTAGTAACAAAGTGTAGCCATTACCATTTGTCAAAATTGTATATCAACGAATTCACAAGATTCATCCATATGAATATTATTCTATTCGAAACTATTTGTCATGGTCGTAATATATCCAAAGATAAGTAAATAAACGGAAGTATCCATTGTGGGGAACAATTCAACAATGTTGGAATATTTTCCCTTTTAAAACTAACGAAAAAGTTAAAAACAACATAGAGTATAAAACTATATCAAAAGTATTATATATTTTTCTTTTAAAATATTATTTTACTACTTTTGGCTTTCCAAAATGAAGAACCAGATGCTCTGATTTGAAACCGTTAGTACTGTCGGAACGGCCCATATTACCAGAGGTTTCTATCAACCTACCCTTGTGTGATTCATGATGAATCATATACTAGGTGGTGGTGCAGGCGGGCGATTTTCAAACGGACTCCTTAGATAGAGAAGATCGCCACGATTTCGTGATCCATTGCTTTCCTTTGTTTATGAATTCTTGCAAAGTTAGCCTTTGTGGAATCAATATTAGATCGATATGCATCTCTCCTCTTTCAATTGAGTATATAGCAATTTCCTTTGGATCTATTAGTCTAAGTAGGAAACAAATACCTTGATATTATTCATTTTCCTTTGATTCAAGGGGTCAACCCATCTTAATTGTAAAATTAAAATAATTTTTCACTCCAATTCGTCTTCTACCTTGTTCTTGAATTGTTTTTCCTTTTACCATCTTTTTATGGGTGATCTCAGGTAATCTTCTTCAACATTTTTTTTGTTTTGTTATTACCAATACTCATAGGAAGGTTAAGAAACCGATTCTGATACTGATAGTCGGACCTTGATTTGAAGTCTTTGTTCTAGAGGGTACCACTTCAGGTAGGCTTGTCGCTTGCATCCCGAAGGAGTTCGACTCAAGGAAACTACCTTTCTATATACTGGGGGGGGGGGGTAAGGCTGTGTACATCTTGACCTTTCCCGCACCCTACAATTAGAGGGAGGCTCGTTGTGCTGGAATGCCCTTTTTAAGTCTTTGTGTGTGTTTGGATATCCATAATTTGTGATAGTGTTTTGAAAGGATAACAGGTCTTACTACATTGCTAGAATTTGTTGATTATTCATTTTTTAGTGTTTTCTTTTTGCGAACATGATCCTTGAGTTAGCACTGAATGTATAACTGTACATGCTATATCATTTGGCAGCAATTGGCCTCCTAAAGCAGGAGGTTGAAAACCTTGGAGATCTTGATCCATCCGCAGAGATCTTGATTCGTTTATTGTGTGCTGTACCTGGATGGGCTGAGAAGAACGTGCAGGTACGTCATATGACGGTTGAAAAGGTGAGCGATTCATAGTTATGCTTTAGGGCTTTTTTAAGCCTTACTCTTGTTTATACAGGTGCAGCAGCAAGTCATTGATCTTATCACATATATAGCTTCCACTGTGAAACGTTTCCCTAAACGGTGTGTTGTACTTTGTCTGCAAGGTGGGTTGATATTTTTGACTCAGCAAGATATTCCTTACAGAACAGAACTATAACTATCTATATACCTACATCCGACTTGCTCAAATCTGTTTACTTCTATAATTGTGCGTACTAGGAAAACCCCATTGGTACTTGTTACTCCTATAATCTGTTTGCTCTACTCTGTTTCAGAAAACCTATTGGTATTTGTATTTAACACTCAATATTATGAATGGTGTACTGGTTGGTGGTCCTTTATTTTATCATATTGACCTTATGTGACTCTGGATTTGAGTTCTTGCCGAGTCAATTGCACTACACAGTTAGAGGTGCACTTGTTGCACTACACAGTTAGAGCTGCACTTGTATGCCAACTGTAATGTAACCCATTTGTTTCACTTCTATTTTGAGTTTTGACAGGTATAATGGAGCGAGTGGCTGATATTAAAACACGTGCACATGCAATGAAGTGTCTTACTAGTTTCTCTGAGGCAGTTGGCCCAGGATTTATCTTTGATAGGGTAAGCAGATGTGGGTTTACACTAGATTTACTCACATTTATTCAACATTTTTTTTATGTTATACCTCTTAGAGGTTGAAAGTATATTTTTATTTTACCATTTTGAAATCCAGTCATTATTCTCTGCCAGGTTTACAAAATCATGAAAGAGCACAAGAACCCAAAGGTTCTCAGTGAGGGAATTCTCTGGATGGTGTCTGCAGTAGATGATTTTGGTATTTCCCACATAAAGCTAAAGGTGCTTGTCGTTTGTTGTCTTTGAATTTTCTGGATGGTCATTGAAAGCTGTTTTTCTTATTTTTAAGACAACTTTTTGTAGGATTTAATTGATTTTTGCAAAGACACTGGATTGCAATCTAGTGCTGCTGCAACAAGAAACTCAACTATCAAGCTTATTGGAGTTTTACATAAGCATGTTGGCCCAGGTGGGCTTCCTCTTCACTGCTAATCTCCTGCTTATGTTGTCCAAAGGGTTTTAATGTCGACTCCCCTGCAGATATTAAAGGTTTCCTGTCTGACATGAAGCCTGCGCTTCTTAGTGCCTTAGATGCAGAATATGAAAAGAATCCATTTGAGGTGTGACATTACTGAAACATGCACTTCTCTATCACTTTTCATGACTTCCCACTTTTCTATATAATTGTCTCCTTTGACAGGGTGCTGCTGCAGCTCCCAAAAAACAAGTAAAAGCTTCTGATTCCAACTCGTGTGGGTCCACTACTGGGTTTGATGGTTTGCCTCGGGAAGATATTAGTGCAAAAATAACACCTACTTTGTTAAAAAATCTAGGAAGTCCAGACTGGAAGGTTTGGTGGTTAATTAACTCTTCTGTTCTCAGTATGAAATTTGTATTGATTCTATTCTTCCATTAAGATGCAATTGGGGCCTGTTTGTGTATAACTGCAGTTACGGTTAGAGTCCATTGATTCTGTAAATAAAATTTTGGAAGAGGCTCACAAGCGCATACAACCTACTGGCACTGGTAAGTGGAAACACTTGCACTTCTAATTGGTTGTGAAGGTCACATAGACTCATTTTGTTGATTTCTTTCTGCTTTTTTCTTTTTTTCTTTTGCAACTGCAGTGGAGTTGTTTGCAGCTCTTAGAGCCCGTCTATATGACAGCAATAAGAATTTAGTCATGGCAACCTTGGGTACTATAGGAGGTATTGCATATGCTATGGGTCCTGCAGTGGAGAAGTCAAGCAAGGTTATTGTTTACTTAGATGAACTCCTACTGTACTGAGCATAAGTATTTCTTTGAAGCTTTCATAAAGTTACTGACTCTGTGCCAATATAGGGAATCCTGTCAGATGTATTAAAATGTTTAGGTGATAACAAAAAGCACATGAGGGAATCTACTTTAACTACTTTAGATGCATGGATTGCTGCAGTAAAGCTGGATAAAATGGTACGAGTTGGTCAAAGGCACTCGTGCCTTCTTCTATAGTTATTTATATAGTAACAATTCACTCACTTCTGGTGCTTATTCAGGTTCCCTACATCACTGTTGCTTTGGCTGATGCCAAGATCGGTGCAGAAGGGAGAAAGGATCTTTTTGATTGGATGTCTAAAAATCTTTCAGGGAACAGTGATTCATCAGATGCTTTGCATTTAATGAAGCCAATTGCTAATGCTCTATCGGTATTATTCAAATATTAATGTGCTCTTATTCTTTTGTGAATTTCATAGTAAATAAACCTCATCTCCCTGTTTATCTAATAAGGCTAGAATTGCTTTGACGGAAGTCTACAAATATTCTACGGATATCTGATTTTACTTTTCCTACTTAGGACAAGTCGGTGGAAGTTCGAAAGTCCGCTGAGGCTATCATTGGTGAAATTGTGCGGGTTTTTGGCCAAGAAGCAGTATGTGATTAAAGACTACCAACCCTCTGTCTTATGATGTCTAGTCACGTGACACTAATACCTATTATATATTTTTAGGTGACCAAGAGTTTAAAAGATTTAAAAGGACCTGCATTAGCCCTTGTGCTTGAGCGGTTGAAACCTTCAGGATCAGCCTTTTCAGAAGCATCAGATCCCATGAAATCGGTTTCAACTGGTCTGCCATCTAAATCCAGTTCCAAGATAGGAAAACCAGTTTTAAACGGTGCCATGGATCGCGGGCCTAAGCATGGCAGCAAGACTGCATCTTCTGTCTGTTTTCTTCTTCTTCTTCTTCTTCTTCTTCTTCTTCTTCTTTATTTGTTTTTGACAGTCCTACCCAAACAGAATACCCATAATGGACTTATTTGTTTATCTTTACAGAGAGGTGTTCCTGCAAAGGCTTCAAAGTCCAACTCTATTTTGTCCATTCAGGATCTTGCTGTTCAGTCACAAGCTTTATTCATTGTTAAGGATTCAAACAAGGTCTGTTTCCAGGCATGTGATAATTGAGCACCCTTAATTAATGTCTCTCATACAGTTTCTTTTCTGTACAGGAGGATAGAGAGAGACTTATTATACGTAGATATAAATTTGAGGAACCACGTCCTGAACAGATTCAAGACCTTGAGGTAGTTCTTTATTGCATACCGTATGGTCAATTCTACCATATAGTTTTTGCAAATTCTTTTGATGTTCAATCATCTATGAATAAGATATATAGCACTTTTCCTGGCACTACCGCCTGTCATTATTTAGCAGGATTAATTGTCATTCTATAAAATTCTACACTGTAGTATAGGCTAGTCTGCTTTAGTGCTTTATGAACCTTCCCAGGTTGGTATATCTTTCTATGTGCAATATGTTGTCTGTATCCTTCAGTTAAATATTTTGCCACACTTTGTTATGTTGTTGAGTGCACCAGGTTGTTCCAGTTGTATAAACAGCATTGCACATGTTTAGTTATTCTGACATCTCTTTGGGCCGTGGCTGCGAGTTATGTTTCTTTACACACATAAGAGAGGTGGTTCTAGAGGTTCACTTCGTCTTTGTGGTCATCAGTCATCTCTTCTTGCTCCCACTGGACAAATAGTTTGTCACTTTTGATGTTTCTTCCAATCAAAGTACTGAAATTGATCCCGGTTGACAAAATTTTTCATCAATTGGGGTTACATGTCAGACAGAAGACTGTTGATTTGCTTTCCACACATTAAGGTTTTGGTTTCAGAGGGAAAAAAAAATGTAGAATGGCTTCTGTTCATCAAGTTGGCATGCTTGCTTATTTAAACCCTTAAAGGTGATTTCAAGGCAAGTTGGCCTTATATTGCTTTAGAAGTGAGAAATCAAATAATGTTTGAGCTGTTGACGGGAGGTGCTAAAGATATAAACAGATACAGTTATTAGAGATGTTGCAAGGGATGTGCAGGCATAATAAATTAAGAAAGATCTAAAAAGTTAATGACACTTCCTGATTTTAATCATTCTTGTATAACATTTAAGTCATAAAATGAGCTAACGAAATTTTAAAGTAATAGCTTGCAAAAATTAAGTACAACAAATTCATGTAAATTGTATGTTTAGTAAAAATCTATCTATTAATAATGAAATACTGAGCGCTAATGTTACTAAATGTTTATAACTATATAAGTTGTTCAAACTTCAAAGCGTATCGTTTATTGTTAATATTTGCTATATTTGGTCAGATATCATAGTATCCACCAACTTGCGACATGTCAAGGTTAACTGCAAAATGCATCAGTCACTCTATCAGCTTTCATTTTTTAGGTTTAGTGGTGCATATTAGGCAGTTGTACTTCTACAGACTATGGTGCACAAACACGGACATTGATACGGATATGGACACGATGCATAAATGGGATTTGCACATTTTTTAATATGTATAAAAGTTACCTATGTTGCACGAGTACGGACACAAAAAGGGGTACAGATACAAACATCATTTTGCCCTCTCCGTGCAACATAGTCTACGGGTTTAGTAGGGTATGTTGGATTGTATAATGCATCTGGTTGAGGGCTTAATATTCACTAGTGTGGTGACAACATAAAAGGGAATTGTATAGAAAGTTTAGTTCCACATCGGATAAAAAGTGGGAGGATGAGGTTTAGATATATGGGAATGGTCATGGACATAATAAGGGGGTTCCCTTTTAGGTCGTATGGATCAAGTCCAATAATAGGAGTATGGCTGCAAATGAACAAAGCAACTCGCGAGCTCGGGTCGACAAAAGCTCGACTAAGTTCCTTAAAGAGCCAAGCTTGAGAAAAATAGCTCAATTTCCTTAACGAGCCAAGCTCAAGGTTGTAAAAGTCACAAGGTGCTAGTCGTACGGGCACCCGATGCCTAGCGCCTAGCGCCTAGCCCGCCTAGGATGTCGCCTTGTTCTAGGCAATGTGGATGGATTGTTGACTCTGACAAATTCCTAGGGCTAAGTGGACAAACCCTTGTTGCAAGCCTTGCCAATTTGGACACCAATAGCTAGCCCAGACCATTCTTTCTGGGCCTTGCAAGTAGAATAAAACCTCGTTCAAGAAAGTCCTAAATAATTTGTGACTACCCACCTGTGACCCACCCACTTACTGCTCATCCATCTCCACCCGAACCCAAGGGAAGAGAAGCGAAGATAGGAAGGAGTGAAGAATTGTTTCAATATTGATTAAAGGGTTGGGAGTTATAGCAGATGCATGCCATTCTTCTCTTCTCCTCCCACTACCACCACTGTGGCAAGGCTGATCTGCACTCGCCATTGGTGCTTGGTCACTTGTGAGTGCTCGTCGGCATCGGAGACTCGCGAGGGGGTAGACGGTGGCGCAGTTGGGAGTTGAGACTCCTTCCTTCAGTTGCTGCAGATTTTTTTTCTTTTCCTTTCTTTTCTTTTCTGAATATGAATATCTTGTTTTGGGATAGACAATCAGACAATGGTTTTCAGGTCGGATTTTGGGTCGAGTATCAGACCCTGACTTAAAAAATTGCCTAGCCTGTCTAGGCGGCCAATTAGTGTCGATCTTTTTGGCCAACACTTATTTAGTCAACTACACGATTGAAAGTTAGGCACCTAATGCCAGCCTAATGCCTAGACGTCGATTTTTTTCCTACTTTTGAACACTGGCCGAGCCGAGCTTGAACATGGGAAGCTCGGCTCCAAAGCTCGTGAACAAGCTCGCCTAGTAAGCTTACTTGACTCGACTCGGTTATGACTCGATAAACCTCAGGACCCTTAAATTTTGTCCATTATTTTCCATCCTTTTGTCTCTTCCAAATCCATTAACAAACCATCAAAGATCTAATTTTTCCTATTTCTTCTTGGTCAGTTCTACTTCTGATTAGTCATTTCAATTCTTTGTTTTTTATTTATTTACATTTATCATGTATTTTTGTAATAAAACTTTGTGGAAAAATACCATGACTCGAGCTCGAACAACTTGCAAGCTGGTCACAAGTGGCTCGAGCTTGTCTCAAGAGCAAAACAAGCCGAGTTTGAAACCTCCGGTTACTTTGAGACAAGTTACAAGTTGTGCTGATTCATGCATGATAGGTTTAATGATAATCACTCCCAAGAGATGATAATATGTTGGATCTTCTAGTTGCTCGAGCTCCCTCGGATACGAGCTAAGGTAGAGATTATTGGGTTGTATGTTACATCCGTTGAGTGCTCAAGATTCGAAAGCTTGGTGACGATATAAAATGCAAGGTTCGCAGTATCGGAATTGGTATGATACCCTTCCTATGAGAATCATGATTGATGGTATCGGTGGTGTCACGACCCGCATCCGGATATTCGGGCTCAAGTTTGTGGGCTATGCCCTGCCTACGCCGCAATATCGACGGTAGAACGTTGTCAAGTACCTAATAAATATCTACAACATTTATGAATAACATGTACTCAAATCACATACGACTAAGGCAGATATGAATAAGAAAGATAGTAGCAACACTGAATCAACCAGAATTACCAATAATGATACATATCCGAACGTATCGGAGACAATCCGATAAAGAAACACAAAATCTAAATAAGGAGTAATGGCCTAGGGCTCCCAGAAGTCAACTCACGGTCAATGTAACATCGAGGTCTGTCTCAGCTAGCATCATCATGTAGTCTAAGAATGTAGGGGCATAACAACTCCTAAAAATATGGTTACCCTGTCATGATTGGAGCGAAGTACATAAACTAACATCAGTTCCATTAAATTGACAATATCTATAAATGTCAGTAAGCAATGGAAATACATGATGGATAAGTAATACTGAACATTGAAAAGTATAGGATAATCATGTAAGCGTGTCATGGTAACAATGTACTGTATGTAATCAAGGGTACGATGTAACAACATGTAATAATCTAGAATAGAACATGTACTACTAAATATTGCCCTGAGATATTAGTTTATTATGTGATCGACTTAGGATCAAGATCAGGCTATTCCATATTACCGGCTATGTATAAGTACAAGTACAGGTAAAGATGGATCAGGCCGACCATTTATGGAAAGCTATGCACAAGTACAAGTAAGGTCAGGCTACACACTATGTATGGTGAGGGTGAGCTATGCACAAGCAAGTAGTTTGAGTATGATCATATAATCTCCTAATATCTTTCCATCCCCCGACTAGTATAATGGATCCAACCATGGTACGCTATGACACAAGATTCTCTAAGAGGGTAGCAAATTTTCTTAGGAATCGGTGTCCATACAAGTACAAGAACAATAACAATACATATACCAGTATACCAAGATAGCCAGGAATAACATCTCATGACGGGATCCAAGCTATACTAGTCCGTGTACTCTCGTGTCAGAAATCAAGCATAACACTACAAACTGATATCATAGAGACTATCAAGATAATAAAAACTATCAGAGAATGTACTCGCCTCAATTTGTTGGAGTCGACGTACATGACTCGAACGTGTTGACACAGAATAGGTAACGATGCTATGCTCCACAAGATGGTCCCAAATGACGGTATATGCGGTTTCATTGAATCCAGAATAGTCCAAATAGCCTAGTATGGTATATAGAAGTCCAAAATCAGAGTTCGGCACGATAATCGAATCAAGAAATAGGAAACGACTATAATAGTCGCGATTATGATTTTAAAGCAAAGGGTGTAACTAAATACATAAGCTTATCTTAAAAATTCATTTATAGTATTTAGGAAATACATTTTATAAATCAAAATATTTTTAGATATTTGTTTTGAAAACCCAGAAAATCATTTTAGCGCTAAGACTCCAATTTTGTCAAATATGCTTTTTGGCTAAAACTTGATAATAGATTTTAGAAATATGATTATTATTTTTAATATAATTTCCAAAATAACTAATACTTTTAAAATAATAACACAAATGCATATACCTATATATAGTGAAAGCACATAGCAAAATATATACATATTTTATTTCAACATTTCTTTTGAAATCATTTGCTATATATATATATATATATATATATATATATATATATATATATAAAACTAAAATTTTGTATTTAAACTTTAGCCCAGTCCATAATACTAGGTCCAAATACATGGTTATTCTAAAAGCCCAAATAATAATTAGAAATATACATATATACTCGTACTCGTATATACCTGCAAATATACATGTATACAAGCATAAATAGACAGGCTTATATTATATATATATATACCATGAGATTAAACCAGCCTCAATACACATAATTAAAACCCAAATAATTACCCATCAGCTCAGTGCAACCCAAATATTAACAGTAACAACTATTTCCCTGAAGATTTCTGCTGGGCTCAAAGCCCAGCCCATACCTATAAATCCATCACTAATAAATTAAAACTAATTCTTTCCCCTAATCTCACTGTTATTAATCAAATGAGACCTTAAAACTTAAACGCCTACTTAGACAGGCAGAAAGAGAGGGTCAAAGCTATGTGTCCCCATAAATCCCAAATCCCTAATAAACTTGGCCATTAAAATCCCCAACTCACAGAGAGGGAAGGGGCTTCTTTTAGCCTAAATCGAAGAGGGGGGGGGGGGGGAGGGCAGTGCTGTTCACCATTTCTCATCTCTCTTCAAATAAAAACCTAAATCAAAGAAGCTGCTGACCAAATCCCAAATTAAAACCTAACCCCTATTACTAAAGAGGGGTTGAAGCCTCTGCTGACCCCTCGTCCCCAAAATTTCTCTCGGGGAGAGAAAGAGAGCGATGTGCTTATTCTTCCTATCCCAAATTCCCTTTTAAAACCCTAAATCCCTAATTTCCTACAGAAGTGAGTGAGAAGTTGTGAAGGAGAGGGGAGAAAGAGGTGGGGGCTCACCGGGGGTAATCGCCGACGGGACGTGGCCGGTGCGCCTGCTCTGGAGGAGCTGCGCCAGGCGGAGGCGCGGGAGATCGGGGTCCTGGCGGTGCGGAGTGGGTCTGGCTTGGAGGCAACGACGGCTCACTGGCGGAGAAGGAGGCTGGAGGTAGTCGGACTCACGGAGGCGGCATATGACGGCTTAGGTAGGTTGTTGGTCGATTTTCTTCTCTTTCCCTTTCCTTTTTCTTTTTCTTTCTGTGATATGGTTATGGTCGGAGTTGTGTTAGGTGTTGGGAGCCAGAGTTGGTCGGTGGCGGTTGTGCTGGTGTCGCAAGTGTTGGTTGATGGCGGTGGTGGCGTGGTTGGGTGTTGGTGGTGGAGCCATGGGGGAGGCTGGCAGAGTGGGCGGCGTGTTGGGTGGTGAGTTGAGGAGAGCTTGGTGGTGATGGCAGCAAGGGTGGCAATGGCAGTAGCGTTGGCTTGGGGGCGGGTGTGCCGGATAGCCGTGGTGGTGGTGGTGGTATTGGGTCAGGGTTTGTCGGGACATTGGTTGTCGGGACATTGGCCAAGTTGGCCGGGCGAAGGGCTTGGTGTGGCGGGGGAGTGTGAATGGCTACTGGAGGTGGAGTCGCTGGTGGCGGCTAGCTGCTGGATTAGAAAATTTTGCTGCAGGAGATGCTACAGCCTACAGGAGCTGCTAGCTGCAGGGAACATGACAACTACTGTGTAGGAATTTAGTGTTTAGAAAATTTTGCTATGTTGTAAAATATTATAGGGTAGAGTAGGAAACCCTAATGACAGAATTGTAAATATAATAGTGGTAAGAAAAATAGTGGAAAACACTAACAATTAACCATAATACTAACTGCTAGCAACTAGCTAAACTAATTATTAGCTAAGAATTTATTTAGTTACTAATTACTAGCTAATTAAAATTTAGCTACTAATTATCAATTACTGGCTAAATTCCAAGCCGTAGCCCACAACCTAGGCCTAAGACTTGGTAGGCTAAAATGGTAGCCCACGATCCAAGTCCTAACTTGGTAGGCTAGAACTGGGACCGAAGTGGTCTTAGTTCAAATACGAGAGAAAAAACAGAATAATTTACTACTTATCGAAAACTATAGGATTCAAATAAAATAGAAATAAAAGTATTTATTTACAATAATATTTTTATAACTTATAAAAATTCAAGGAATTTGGACACGATATTTATTTGAGTTAAAATCTTATATAATATAGTTTTCTCAAAATCAATGACCCAATGAAATACCGATAGCATATCGTAAATACACTTCATATTAAAATTCACGTTTTAATATTTAGAAAAATTCAGAAAATAGAAAAATAGAAAAAATAATTTTTTTTAAAATTCGGTTAACGGAGGTTACAAATCTATCCTCCTTGAAGAAATTTCGTCATTGAAATTTAAGATTAACAGAGGAATCAAAACATAATGGAGAGGTTAGTCAATACCTTAGGCACGATCAAGAAAAATCAATTCAAAGCCACTTAGGCACGACTAATGATTTTGGCACGATATAATCGTAGTATGAACAAAATTATATATGCGTGATTTAGAAATAAACTCTAAGTTATTTAGGCACGATTAGAAATAAATACAAATTATTTTAAGCACGATCCCAGTCACGACTTGAAGAATCGAAATCGAAATCGTTCAGTTACGATCAAGTTAGAATCAAAATCTAAGTATAGAATGATCAATAGGATCTAAGCTTGATAAGGTTAGATGCAAAGTTGTTTAGGCACGATCAAGTACAGAAACGATGCGATTTGACATCATTTAGAATAATCAAATGTTTGGCACGATCACTTTCTGAGGATCAAATCAACTTGGTCACGAGTATAATCAAGGCTCATACGTGCTTAAGAATTTGGAATGATTAAAATCATTTAGGCACGATCTATGATAAAGCTACGAAGAAGATTAAAACCTAGGCATGATTAGGAATGAAATCTAAGCACGAGCAACTATAGGATCGAAATTTAGGCACGACGTAAAGGTTTATTCAAGCATGATCAAAATCCGGATTCTGACACGACTAAGTTCGTAATCAAATTCGATAGTCGTGATCGAAGATTAGAAATTTTAGGCACGATTCAGGGATAAAATTAGTACGTATAGTCAAGATAATTGAAATCAAAGTCGTTTAGTCATGCCAGGTCATCTAGGCACGACCAGACACGAAAATTCAGGCATAATAAAAAATAGTATGAAATCTAATTATGGTTAGAAAAGAATTTAGACGTTGTTGAGAATTAAATTGAAGTTTTCCGTACGAGCGATAATGACATTGAAATCTAACACGATCAGATTTTGCACGATCAAGGATAAGGTCAATCTAATCTTGTCGAATCAATATTTATATACGATGAAATAAAATCGAAGTCTAGGCACGAGCTATAAAGGATTGAAATCCAAGTCACGGTCCAATTTAAATCATTTGAGTATAGTCAAGAATCAAGAACCTTGGCACGATAAAGAAGATGACCAAAATCGACCAGTCACGATCAAAGTAGACAAAATTTAAGCGATATTGAAATCTTAGGAACGATTCAAGGATAGAGAAATCAAATTTCTTCTACTAGGATAGGAAAAATCAAAAGATAGGATTGCAGAAGGAAGTCAATGTAATCATCTCACTCTACTTCTACTACTACCGAGGTTATCCGAAGTCCATATCTACTACTACCAGAAATCATGATTTTTAATCATGAAGATCAAACTCTTATATGACTACTACAAGGCATTCAACCTTTATTCCAAAGGCACTGCCTATGAAGCATACTCTTGTTAGAACTATTCAAATTTTTTTCTTTACTTGATTTTGTAATCTCTTATCAACTTAGTCCAAATTTCTTGATTGTGCCCACCTTGTCTTTAACCTAAATCTGAAATTCCTGAGTCATGGTTTATAAATTTCTTGAACATTGTTCGAATCATACTCCTCGTATTACTCAAATTTAATGCCACCACTACCATATAAAATTTTGCTTCCCTATTAGAAAAATCAGTCTTCACACATCCTCCAATCTTATACCTTTAAATGTTATCCCCCTTAAAATTTAGAAGCCCCACAAAAGTCTCTAAATTTTCCTATAATTGAAATTTTTTTTGTTTTTTTACCAGTTAATCATTCTCCTGCCAATTCTTTACTCATTTTAGTATCATCACTGCATACAATCATAATCTCCTTTCCATTTATTTTGAATTCCTAAATTCAGTACCCTAGTTTTAATTCAAACATGAAATATCTCGAAAATCAATAACTTAAAAAATATCCAAGTTCTCAAAATTAAATTGCCCTCGAATATCCTCATCAGCCCCTTTTTTAAATACAACTCCGGTATTTTACAGTCCACACCATTAATGTATATTCTACTATCCTTCTTTCCTGAAATTCTCCTACACCTTTTTCTTACACAATTACCCCATACTCTAAGTAATCCTTTAAGTGTAATCATTTCCAAGTTGATACTACCGGTCCCTTGATTTCGTTTACAATCTTAGTCATATCCTTCTCACTCGCATGTTACCTCCTTACAATATCCTAAATTTAATATCATACTGCTACACCTAGCTAATATTATCACCCTCAATAATACTCACTAATACTAAATTGATACGCTACACCTATCACTTATTACTCACCAATCATGATACATCCTGGACACTTGCATCCTCTAGGCACCCTTGCACTCCATAACTATGCTGGTCGTATGCTTGATACTCTAGGATACCAACTGATAACTATACTCCGACATAACCTATCTTCAAGTTACTAAGCTACTACATTATCTAAGAAGCTGCCTCGAAACTTATGAAGGTGAGGCTCCATGAGGAACTGAACTAGAGGAACTAAAGATATCCTTACCCTGAGCTATTAGAGTGATGGAACATAACTCAATGATAACAAGGTGGAATGATATGGACGATATGTTAAGAATCAATTTAAGATACGATCTGATAACCATACACGTCTATTCGAAATCTTGTTACCCAGAATTTTTGCCATGCCAGTAAGCATAGCTGCAATAAACGATAGAGTCCATAACTAAGGTATATATCCTATAATTATATTATCTAGAATTCTCACCACGCCAACCGGTATGGCTGTGAGAAATTCCAAATTCCCTAACTAAGATAAGTATACCCTAAATCAGGCTCTATGTTTTTGTCATGTCAGCTAGTATGGCTGCGATAAACTTTAGACTCCATAACTAAAACATACATTTATCTTTCACATTGTCCTTATCAAATATGTCATCAGAATATACCTTAATTTAGTCCATCAAATTTATCTCTATACAAAATCAAAGTCAACAACGAACACCAAGATTAAATCAACGAACAAGGAAGAGTAGATGGAAACAAGTGGGAACAGATTTCGAGACAGGGTTTAGAGTGAGATTTTCATGGGTCGTCCCAAGAATCTCTCAAGGAGTCCTAATATGTGTTTGGGTACCAAACCTGCTAAAATATTCTATGACTCAAAATCCTCATCCTAGGACAGGCTCGTAGTAGTATGGCTAAGCCTAAGTACTACCACGACTTCGCACTAGTTGCGAAAACTGACCTGCATAAGCCACCATAAAAGGTGGTTTCAGATCAGAGTAGCAGAATTTTTGGTACTGAAAAACAAATAAATATTAAAAAATTTAGAAAATTATTTTATATACTTGTACAAAATTTAAGTATTTTTTGAGTTAAATTTTGAAATTGAATTATATAATAATATTAATAACCCTTGTTGACTAGTTTACTTGTGATAAATAAGTTTTTTTTCATTTACATGTTTTTCCAACCTTACTACGCTTTTTCACCCTTTATGATTGGTCTTTTTGGTTCAGTTTTCTGTATTAAATTGACTGGGCAAAGACCCCCAACATAGAAATCGGTATGTATCGGTAGCTCGGTATCGGATCGGACATGTAAACTGTATCGGTATCGGTCGTATCAGTCTCAGCCAATACTGCAAACTATGATAAAATGGAATTGTATAAAAAAGTTTAGTTCCACATCTAATAATATGGAATAGAAGGTGGGAAGATGAGGTATAAATATATGGAAATGGTCATGGACTTAATAAGGGGGGTCCCTTTTGAGTCATATGGGCCAAGTCCAATATCATACCTGACGCTATGTTCCCAACAAGGTAAACATGGTTGTGAACGAGAAAGTGGAACTATATTTTAAGATAGATTAGTTTTGAATGCAACAAATGATGCTTATTCTCATATTTTCTCTGTTTTGTAGTTATTAATTACTTCTTCAGGATATTAAACTACTGCATTCTAGACACTATTCTTGGACACTGCATGTTTTGAACTAGCAGAGTGACGAAATTAATATCTGAAAGTTGTTAAAACTGGATATATTCATTTTTAATTGGTTAAGGCACCTTTTAAAAGCATTCAGTAGGTATAGTCGTTTAGAAGATGTTAATACCAAAATCGTTGTATTTATTGCACTGGAACTGCCTAAGTATATCTGTTAGTCTGAATCATAATGAGTGATTAGATTCCAGGTGCAGATTATACAGCATTGTAACTTCTATGTGAAAATAGAAGCTTGATGGGTTTGTGCAATGAAATAATATAAAGGCATTACTGAAGCTGAAACGTAAGCAATTGCCACTGTAACTATATGTGATAGAAACAGTTATTCTTAAAGTTACATGTATATGAGAAGTTTTGTCGTCCTTCGTTTGCAATAATGGTTCAGAGTAATCTTACAATGTGGTTCTTTCTGAGTGGTCATCATCATCATCCAAGCCGTCTCCCATCAGAATGGGGTGAATTATGGAGCATAACTAAAATCCATTAAAGGATTTGACAAAGTTTTTACAACTGGCTCTTGATGTGACGTCAACCCTCTGTTGGTTCAGAGTTCCTTGCCAGTTAGCTATGTGCATTTGATGGTAATGCCATAAAACTTAGGTGGGCTAGTTGGCAGGTAGATAGACCTACCTTTTTGATATGCAGTTTTAAGTTCATCAGTTCATGTAACCAACTACCAAGGATCACCCTCGAAGTTCCCCTAGACAAAGAAGTAAGATGATACAATTTGCTATAGGTAATCACATTCTTTTCTATGACACATTAAGCCAAAGTGAAAAAGATATGTTTGGTGGTCCTGGACGTTTGAGCTTCTTTTTTTCTTTGACCTTCTTGAATATATGGGTAGTTATCAGCCTCATTATCTGAAAGCGACCTACATCATTTGCAGTGTGATTTTATGAAGCATTTCAGAGAAGACCTACATAGGCGACTTTTGAGTCTGGATTTTAAAAAGCAAGTGGATGGGCTTGATTTGCTACAAAAGGTCGTTTTCATTTATAGTATTTGTATTTCACATTTTTCTTGTGCATATGATGTTAAAATGATTTTTTGACCCTGTAGGCTCTGCCATCAAGTGTGAAAGAAATAATTGAACTTGTTGATATTCTCTTGAGGTGGTTTGTGTTGCGCTTTTGTGAGTCGAACACCACATGCTTGTTAAAGGTTATTTTTCTGTTTGTTCAATATACAAATTCATCTATTCAAGTGTTTATTACTGTTGACACAGCTGCATTTATCTACAATTTGGCATGGCAAACAGGTATTGGAATTTCTTCCTGAACTTCTCGATGCTCTTAAGGATGAAAGCTATACTCTCACAGAGGCTGAGGCGGCAATGTTCCTTCCATGCTTTGTGGAGAAGGTTTGTATATTTATCTCAATTTCATTATGATATATTAATCGCCTTTCGCAAATGCATATGAAATTTGTGGTGCTATCTGGAAAAGAAACAGCGAGGAAATGAATTCCAGTGTTCCTTGGTTCTTTCCATTGACTTGAGAAACATTATCAGTTAAACTTTGTTTTGGATCTGTCTCTTTCATATTCCTACTTATCCTTACCCCCATCGTGTTAAGTATTCTATCTAGTGTTGTGGTAACTGTCATTCCTTCTTGTTGATTTATTTGGCTCAAAAGTCACTTTATTAAGTTGTTCTTATTATTCTGATGCAGTCTGGACATAACATTGAAAAAGTGAGAGAGAAAATGCGTGAGTTGATGAAGCAGATCGTATCTATATATTCTGCATCAAAGCTTTTCCCTTACATTTTGGAGGGTTTGCGCTCAAAAAATAACCGAACTCGAATTGAATGTGTTGACCTTGTTGGCTATTTAATTGACAATTACGGGAATGAGGTGCACAATCTGACCTGGTATTTCTTTCCCTCCTTTTGACTTTTCTGTCATTCACGTTCACATGTCTGTCTCCTCACAGGTTAGCGGACAGTTTAAATCTTTGCAACTTGTTGCTGGGTTAACATCTGAACGGGATGGTGAGATTAGGAAGGCTGCTCTAAATACTATGGCTACTGCTTACAAAAATCTTGGTAAGTTCCTCTATCTGAATAGTTGCTAGGTCTCAACCATCCTCCTGTGTCATACTGCATTGAATAGCAGAATTTCACGTGTGTATAATTGTTTTGTTCACAATGTAAATATGCTATAAATAGGTTTCATAGTGGAACCGCAAGTACCTCTTTGATCTTAATATTCACTTTTTCTTGATCTCAGGGGAGGACGTATGGAGGTTTGTAGGAAAGCTATCTGATGCTCAAAAGAGTATGCTAGATGATAGATTTAAGTGGAAGGTTAGTATGATATTATCCAGCCATTCCCACTTCTACACTATGATGCCACCAAGCACCTGCATACACCCGGGTTATTGATATGTCCTGCTGACCTGTTCTTATGTCCTTTTCTTAATTTAGGCTCGAGAGATGGAAAAGCGGAGGGAAGGGAAGCCTGGTGAAGCTAGAGTAGCATTACGCAGATCTGTCAGGGATAATGGGTCTCTCTCTCTCTCTCTGTGTGTGTGTGTGTGTGTGTGTGTGTGTGTGTGTGTGTGTGTGCATTCTTGCGTGCATTTTAAACACATAAATTCCATTTCCTCCATGTTTAAGTAAACTTCTTATTGCTATTTGAAATAGGGTAGTAAAACAGGATGCTACTGTTTGTTAACATACATAGCACTGTAGTCATCTTTTCATAGCATTATAATGCTAGTGCAACAACATTTTGCGCTTCTAATCACTCAGAGGGGTGCACGGGTGTGCAGTTTTCTCTGATATATTATGGAGTGGGGTTGATGTACATGCATGGGTTATTTGAACCATGGTTTGTTTGTGAATAAGTTAATCTTGTAATATCGAAACTGGAAATTTATCTTATTTATGTTCGTTTTACAATTTTTGAAGAATGTTGTTTAGTTATTGAATCCTTTTTTTTTACTATCAAATTATCAGTTTTACTTGCACAATTCTTTTGGTTTATAGCTATAGATAATATTGTCAGTTATTTGATTATAGAAGATTACATTTTACTGTCTTGGTTTGTGCAATGGCCCTCTCATGCTTATAGCTACCTTGGCTAGAAAATTTGTATCAATATAGAGGGTTGATGTCTAGTTGACCGATGATCAATAAAATTTGTTTTCTTTTATGGAGTTTTCTTATGCTACATAGGCCAAATTCTGATGGGGGAAGGCTTTGGCGAAGATGATTATAGAAGAACATTTGGTCCAATGGAAACATGAGCAGGATTATTAAAAAAAATTCAAATGATTTTTTTTTAAATATTATTGCACTATTGATTTTTTTTTTAACCTTATCACCTTTGTTGTTTTATGTTATGAAGCACAAATTCACTGCAATTTGTGTAGTTACTATGAAGTGCTTGTTTAAAGTTGAAGGTTTTTGTTATGACATGTTCAAAAATTGAATATTCAGGATGGATATAGCAGAACAGAGTGGAGAAGCTCTTTCACGTTCTATGACAGGTCCTATTATGCCTAGGTATCTAGAAGATTTAAGGATGTAATATCTGGCAAAATGTTCTGTTTGTTTTTTTGTTATATGGCTGGTAATTTAATGTTCTTATGTCAACCAGCAGTAGGGATAATACAGGTTCTCTGGATTCTCATGTGGAAAGGCACTTCTTACCCCGGCAACTGGTTTGCTCTAATGGTCCTACAGATTGGCATGAAGCCCTTGATATTATTTCACTGGGTTTACCTGAACAGGTAATGATTGTTATTATCATGTAAAAATGTACTTTCTGGACTATACTATTGCGTTGCACTAATGAAGTTGCTTTGCTGTATAGTTTCTTAGAGCAGATTTTGCGTGTGTTATTGTTTGTTAAGTTCTTATACTTGTTGAGGTTGAAATAAGGAACTTATGAATTAACATATTACATATATATTCTAGACTTCTAGTCCGTACAATAAAAAGACAAATGAATTACAGAGTTAATAAATATGAAGCCGTTATCCTAATGTGTTATCATAGTACATGAAATCAAGCTATTCAAAGCATCCACTAGTAGCTGCAAGGCATTAATGCTAATCTTGGTTGGGCTTTCATTGTACTGTGTACATGTCAAGATAAATAAAGCTTCAATTATTAGCTACAAAGAATTGATGCTCATTTTAGTCATATTTACAATTAGTCAAACTATTATAATGTACACACCATGCAATAATCTTGAATTCATTTCCCCTACACATAAGTTAAATACTAACACCAAATCCATAACGCCATTAAATCACAAATCACTCATCCAAGCCTTCTCCCATCAGAATGGGGTCACAACTATGGAGCATAAAAGAATTGATAGTTTTTATGACCGATTATCGACTCGACTTCAACTCTCTATGTTGGTGCCATATCCTAGCCATAGTAGCTATGAGCATGAGAGGGACATGTCATAGAACTTAGACTGTCAGTTGGCAGGTAGGTAGACCTACCTTTTGGTTAAGCAGTAAGCTCACGCAACCAAGGAGCACCCACAAATCACTCAAATGAATAAACCCATAGAAATGGTGAAGGAGATGGTCAATGAGTGGAAGGTGCGAAAAGAAAAGGGAAAGAGGCTTATACAGTTGTTTGTTGTGGCTGGTAGCTTCGTCTAAGGTGTCTTTTTGGTAAGCTATTGATGGCATGGGATATAGGTGGCAGGGTTGTCGATACCCAATGGATATATATATATATATATATATATATATATATATATATATATATATATATAGCATGGATATATGGAGACTCGCGGGCGACCTGGATACTAGGGCTAGGGCTTCCCCCCCCCCGCGGCCACCGGACCCCCTCGCCGGCGGGGGGAGGAAGATCGGAAAGAAGGGGGGGCCGGGCAGCCCCCCCCCCCCCCAGGCCAACGACGGCGCCCCCCCACAGGCCGGGGGGGGGGGGCGGGATCTGCAGCGGGAGGGTCGGGCGGACCCCCCCGATGGGTTGACATCACCTGCGCCTCCCCAGGCGGGGGCGGGGGGATCATCTGTGGGGGGGGGGGGGGTCAGGCGGACCCCCCGGTGCGGTTGCCGACGGCAGCGTCCCCGTCGGAGGCGGTGGGGGGGCTGGATCGGGTGGGGTGGGGGGGGGGGGTCGGGCGGACCACCCGGATCCGTGGTAGGAGGTGGCGCATTCCCCAACCGTAGGGGGGACGGGAGTGACAGGGTCGTTGACGGCAGACCCGACGAGGGGATCAGATGGGGTTCGGATCTCGCGGGGTGGTTCAAATTCCCCGAATTTCGAATTTGGAGCAGGATCTGGTCCTAGGGGGGCCAGACGGAGGGAGGAGGATGGACTACGGTTACACGTCGTCGTGTGGCAAAGACCGGCGGGAAGGTTGGAGGAGAACATGGCCATATTAGGGATCGCCATCCGGCGGAGAGACGACAGGGAGGTTCAGGGGAGCGGGCATCGGCTCGTGGCCCTGCGGCATCTGCCGGGAGATCAGTAGGCTGGCGACCCAAGGCGACCGCGACGGATAAGGGGAAGAGTAAGGCGGTGGATCTCGGCGGGTAGGGGTCGGGGGCTGCCCCTCCGGAGGGTGTTCCCAGGCCACAGGGGGCGTTCCCTCGCTCGGCTGGACGGTCCTGGGCAGACATCTGCAAACCTGTGGGGCCGAAAACTTCCACTTCGATGGAGTATGTGCCGCCTATCAAGGCAGGGAGCGGTTTTCGGGCCTCGTTCCCTGCGGAGGAGATAGAGAAGTGACAGCATACTGGGAGAACACTTTGGTTTTGTACGTCCTAGGCAACAAGCCGTTCTATGGACAGATCTGGGGCTATGCAGCGCGGGTCTGGCAGCCTAAGGGGAGTATGGAGTTTTTTGCCCTCGAGAACGGCTTCTATTATGTGAAGTTCGGGCTCGCGGATGATGTCGCTAGGATCCTACAGGGCGGCCCCTGGACGTTCGACGGCAGACTTATCATTCTAAAGGAATGGACCCCGGAGCTTCGATGTGAGAGGAAAGTTCTGAATGCCATACCAGTATGGATTCGCTTTCCTGAGTTCCCTGTCCGGTTCTGGAGTATTCCATTGCTGATGCGTCTGACGAGCTTGGTGGGCACTGCGATCAAGGCGGATGAAGCTACGGCCTTTCGGTCCAGGTTGATGTACGCCAGGATTTTTGTGGAGATTCGGGCTGGGGGAGAGCTACCGAAGGTGGTGGAATATGAGATCCCTTCAGGAGAGGTGCTTACACAGAGGGTGGAATACGAATGGGTCCCACCTACCTGCTCACGCTGTTCCTGCTTTGGGCATCTGGCCAGTGCTTGTACGGCGGAGGGTCCTCAGGTGGAGCCTACTACGGCCCTGAGTGAGGCCCCAGACTTTCACAGTGACATGGATTACCGAGTTGACAGCGGAGAGGAGGTCTTGGCGGGAGAGGATACCCACCCAGCGAGTGATGTTGGGATGAGCCTCATTGTCTCTACCCAGCTTGCATCCACGAGTAGGGTGTTGACCACACGTCCGGGGCAGAGTAGTATAGTTACCAGAGGCATGGTGGCGTGGGGGATTGAGGAGCGAGGGGGAGGCGGATCGGCTGAGGGGCATGTTTACTGTAGGAAGAGACGTGCTGTAGGGCCGCTGAGTGATGGCCCCTCCAGGGAGGGGGGTCACCCTACTGACGGTGAGGAGGCGGTGTGTGTGGACAATCCTGCCTGAGCTTTGGTGCTCTCTCAGACCGTTCCCCAGCAGGCCATTCCGACTGGGATGGAGGAGGATCTGGTAGCGACGGATGTGGCACACCCCCCAGGTGTCGATCCGGGTGTTTTCCAGGGGACCCAACCTCTCATTAATTAATGGCTATTATCGCCTGGAATGTGAAGGGGGCGTGTTCGCTAGGGAGGTGGAGAGAGATTTGTGGGGTGCTTCACAGAGAGAAATGTGACATCTCTGTTCTTTTAGAAACCAAGATCAAAGGTGATAAGACTCTTGCTCGGCGGATCCCATCCCATTGGGCCCAACTGCACAACCTGGCACTGTGTGACATGGCCAGAATCTGGGTTAGGTGGAACTCGAAGAGCTGGGATGGAGATTTGATCGTGATGACGGAGCAGTTGATTGCCATCTCCTTCTCGAACAAGGGCGGATTTCGGTTCCTACTGGGGCGGTCTATGGCCACAACGACAGACGGAGAAGGGAGTCCCTATGGAGCGACATCTCCCGTGTCGCAGCTACAGCAGATTCGTCGGCTCTTCCTCTTCTTATGATCGGGGACTTCAGAGCCCTTCTGCACCGAGGGGAGAAGGTGGGCGGGCGGCCAGTTCCAGACTCTTATCCTTTATGATTTTCAGAGATGCCTCCTCCAGGCGGGGCTCCAGGAATTGTCTCGCTCTGGTTTCATCTGGACTTGGCATAACAAAGCAATCCGGAACAGGGTTGCATGTCAGCTTGATCGAGGTCTGGGCAATGGGGAATGGTTTCGGCATTTCCCAAACTCTTCGGCGGAGGGCATGGCTGCTGGGACGAGCGATCATTCCCCCATCCGGGTTGGTTTCACTTCTCGATCTCCGGGGAAGTCCCGTCCTGTCAGGTACAACAACAGTTGGTATATCTCGGAGGGCTATCTGGAGGCGGTCTCAGAGGGACTTACTAGCGGTCAGGAGGGGACGGCTCAGTTCCGCTTGGTTCGTCGTCTCAAGGCCACGAAACAGGTTCTTCGGAGCTGGGTGAAGCGGTTGCCTAAGACTTTCTTAGAAGATAAGGAGGTGGAGTTGCGAGCTATCTAGCAAGACATGCAAGCTGACATGCTCAATGGGGACCTGGCGGCTAGAGAGAAGGAGCTGATCGAAGAAGTCAACATCTTGCGGCTGCAGAAGGAGATTAGCACGGCTCAGCGGGCTAAATGCTCCTGGCTCAAGAACGGCGACCGGTGCTCCAAGTTCTTCTATGATATCATCCGGACCAGGCACCATAGGAATCACATCCACCAGCTTCTGGATGTGGATGGCAGGCTTGTGGGGGAGCCGGCTGCGATCCAGGGCGAGGCGGTCAGGTACTACTTTGAGTTGTATTTCCAGACTGACTACCTGTCTGTGTTCCCAGAGATAGTTATGAAGAGATTGGTGACTCCTTATGGGAATAGCATTCTTCTTGTCCCTGTGACATTGGAGGAGGTGGAAGCTATTGTCAAGCAGACGGATCCCAACAAGGCTTCCGGACCGGATGGTTTTAGCAGTGGGTTCTACAAACACCACTGGGACACTCTGAAACATCAGGTCTTGGAGGTAGTACATGAGTTCTTCTCCAAAGGAAAGCTACTGAAAGAGCTGAACCACATCTTTCTGACCTTGGTGCCCAAGAAGGAGGGAGCGACAGCGCTGACGGACTTCAGACCTATTGCGTGCTGTAATTATCTTTATAAGATAATTACGCACCTTATGTGCCGGCGGATGGAGGGGATCATGCAGGACTTGGTCTCTCCGAATCAGACTGCGTTTATCAAGGGGAGGTCGATTGCTGAGCACAGTCTCCTGGCTCATGAGATGGTGATGGGCTTTAGCAAACCTGGAGGGGAGAAGGCATGCGTGAAACTGGATCTGAGGAAGGCGTATGACATGGTCAACCGCGACTTCCTTTGCCATCTGATGTCCGCCATGGGTTTTGGGGACCGCTGGGTTGCTCTGATCCGGGAGTGCATCACGTCCCCCACTTTCTCTGTCCTTATCCAGGGCATCCCCTATGGGTACTTCCAGAGCAATCGTGGGCTGAGGCAAGGAGACCCCGTCTCCTTACCTGTTCACGCTTGTTATGGAATACTTCACATGTCTGATGGACTTAGCAGTGCACCGAGGGAGGTTGGTCCCTTTGTTCCGGAGGGTGGTTCCCCCAGTCACCCACCTCATATATGCTGACGACCTCTTGGTGTTTATCCAGCCGTCGACGGAGGGTATGCAGACGCTTGCAGAGATTATGGGAGGGTTGCATTCCTTCTCGGGCCTTCAGCTGAACAGGAAGAAGAGCCGGGTGTACTTCAACTCCTTATGTCCCCAGAAGGAGTGAGCTGACGTGGTGGGTATCGAGAGGAGTGATCTTCCGGTGCGCTATCTTGGCGTACCTCTCACGGTCAACTATGCGCGGGACTAGGACTGCCAAAGTCTGGGGGACTTTGTCCAGCGGAGAGTGGAAGGGTGGCAAGCCTCGGGATTGTCTTTTGGAGGGCGCATCGAGCTGGTTAGATTGGTGATTACGGCTGTTGCACATTTCTGGCTTCAATCCATCCTTCTACCTACTGCCACTGTTAGGAAAGTGGATCGGTTATGTGCAGACTTCATTTGGCGAGGGGAGGGGGGTATACATGCGATATCTCGGGGAACAGCTCTGTCGTCCCAGGAAGGAGGGTGGAGTGGGGATTAGGCCGTTGCTAGAGATTAGGAAGGCCTCCGCGCTTAAGCTGGCATGGACATTCATCGAAGGGGGGGTCTCTCTGGGCTGACTGGACGCATAGCAGATACGTGAAGCAGGACAACTTTTGGACGTGTGCTACTGACAATAATCATTCGGTCACGTTCAAGACTGTCCTGCGTCATAGGGGGATACTTAAAATCTGTTATCAGGAAAGTCATGAAAGACGGGTCTGGAACGGGCCTCTGGCGAGATCCTTGGATTGATCGGCGATCGTTATTGGTCATCAGGGGGGAACAGACTCATCAGGAGGACATCCGGGGCCTGGAGTGTTGCCGGATCATTCGCGCCGGGGTGTGGAGACCGGAGTCTTATCGATTTACTGTGGAGCTGGGTGAGATCATTGCCTCTATTGCCATTGACCCTGACTTGCCTGCTGATCGATGGGTTTGGGAGCCGATTGGAGCAGCTCTAGGAACTGGAGAGTTCCAATTCCGGAGTTGCTACAATCTCATCCGGCGCGCTTTTCCTCAGAGCCCTGACTTCGAGTTCATATGGTGCAAGGGTCTGGTCAGGAAGATGCAGATTTGTATCTACAAGCTCCTACTGGGTCGCCTTTTGACTAGGGATCGGTTGAGTTCTATTGGAGTGTCGGTCCCTGATCCCAAGTGTGTGCTGTGCAGTCTGGAGCTAGAATCTATTAGACACATCTTCTTCGAGTGTGACATGGCTTGGCAGATCTGGAAGGCGCAGAGTAGAGAGTTGGGAGGATGCGACTCCGGGGAGAGTATGGGTGACATCATCACGGTGATCCGGGGTAGTAGAGGTCGAGGGGAAGACTGGTTTCGGACTGCCAGAGTTCGCATGGCTGCTTCAGTTTGGCATGTCTGGCGGGAACGAAACCGTCGGATATTTGAGGGTCTGGTTACACCTCTGGTGGGCATGCTTCATAACATCGAATCTGATGTGAAAGTTATGGGAATTTGATGAGTGGGAGTCCCACTTTGATTGTATGTTGTACGATTATTACTCTGCTTTGGAATAAAATTTACCCTTTTTCCAAAAAAAATAATATATATATATATATCTAGCATGGGATGTAGGTGGCAAGGGATATAGGTGGCAGGGTTGTTGATACCCTATATATATATATATATATATATATATATATATATATATATATATATATATAAAGCATATATAATATGATATAGGATGGAGAAATCGAGCGCTACAGGAGGGGGCAATTTGGGCGATCGCGATCGGGAAGGAAACCCTAGGGGGTCCCTCCTTTGGGACCCCGGGGCTACATGAGGGGGCTGGCCGACCGGCAGTGGTCCGGCCGGGGGCGGGCCGGCCACAGACGGACCCGACGACCGATCTACGCGCGGAGGCAGTGGCAGCGCGCGATCTCCAGGCGCGTCTGCACGCGCGGGCGGCGGTGGCGGCTTCGTCTGCTCGTGGGGAGGCGGTGGCAGCGCCGGCACAGGGGGAGGCACGGACAGCGCCGGTGGTGGCTGTCAGGACGCCGACGTTGGCAGATCCAGCAGCTCGGTTGGCGGGGGTAGATCGACGGCAACGATCGAGGGAGGATCGGCGGGAAGGGCGGACGTCCCAAACAACGGGGGGAATCGATGGGTTCCTGATTTAACTGGAACACCGAGCTTCCAACCTGGATCTAGATCCGGTTCTCAGGGAGGGCAAGATGCAGGAGGCGGCTGGACTACAGTTACGAGACGCCGGGGAGCGAAGTCTAGAGGCAAAGTGGGGGGCGTGCAGACCCACCAAAAGTCGCGCGTCTCTGATGGCAGACGGGCGGGAGAGGGTTGGGGGTCGGGGGCGGCGACTCGGGGCATTGGGACGTCTGCTGGGAGAACGGTGGACTGGCGCCCCAAGGTGTCTTCGGAGAAAAAAGGAAAGGGCATAATGGTGGACCGGAGGGGTCAGGGGCAAGGGCCAGGGCCATCTCCGTCTGGTGTCGTCCCTCCCCCACAAGGGACGCCCCCCCGGCCTGCGGGGAGGTCCTGGGCTGAGATTTGCAAACCGGTGGGTCCTAAAAGTCCCACCTCTATGGAGTTTGTGCCGCCAAAGAAGGTGGAGAGTGGTTTCCGGGCCTCGTTCCCAGCAGAGGAGATTGAGAAGGTGACAGCCTTCTGGGAGAACACGCTTGTTCTATATGTCCTGAGAAACAAGCCATTTTACGGTCAGATCCGGGGGTATGCGGCACGTGTCTGGCACAGCCTAAAGGCAGTATGGAGTTCTTTGATAGAGAAAATGGCTTCTATTATGTGAAGTTTGGGTTAGCGGAAGATGTCACCAAGATCCTGCAAGGAGGTCCGTGGACGTTCGATGGCAGACTGATCATACTGAAGGAGTGGACGCCTGAGTTGCGATGCGAGAAGGAAGTCCTGAACGCTATCCTTGTCTGGATTCGCTTTCCGGAGTTTCCGGTGCGGTTCTGGAGCATTCCCCTGCTGATGCGACTAGCGAGCTTGGTGGACACTCCGATCAAGGCGGATGATGCTACGGCCTTCCGATCGAGACTGAAGTATGCCTAGATATTCGTAGAGATTCGGGCTGGCGGGGAGTTGCCGAGTTTTTTGGAGTACGAAATACCTTCTGGAGAGGTTCTAACCTAGAAGGTGGAGTACGAATGGGTTCCACCAACCTGTTCACATTGCTCTTGCTTCGGTCACCTGGACAGGTCATGCCCGTCAGGAGGGGCCCTACTAGGGAGGCCCATGCCCTCCTTCCCTACTGAGGAACCAGGTTCTTCACGGACGACGGAGCCTTATCCGGGGAGGACAGAGTGGATGATATCATGCAGGAGGGGGACCGTCCGATGGAGGCCGTGAGTGATCCGAGCGTGACTGTGCCAGCCCAGTCGGTTCCCGCTAGTGGAACAATGGACATCTTTTCGGCGCAGAGGAGTATGGTCACCAGAGGCATGGTGGCTTCGGATAGAGCAAAGCGGGGAGCTGGCGGACCATCTGCGGAGAAATTCTACAGTAGGAAGAGACATGTTGGGCCACTGCGAGATAGTTCCCCAAGGGAGGGGGGACAACTCACGAACAGGGATGAGGTGTTGTGTGTGGACAATCCGGCTTGGGCCTTGATGCTTACCCAGGATGCGCCCCAGAGTGACCATATAGCAGGGAGGGAGGAGGATATGACAGAGACGGATGTGGTACCACCCCCAGGTACCAGTCCTAGTGACATTCCGGGGAATCTCTCCCTTATTAATTAATGGCGGTTATCGCCTGGAATGTGATGGGGGCGTGTTCGCTGGGCAGATGGAGGGAGATTTGTGGGGTATTACGCAGAGAGGTGTGGCATCTCTGTCCTGCTGGAGACCAAGATCAAAGGGGAGCAGACTCTGACTTGCCGGACCCCATCTCTATGGGCCCAAATTCACAACTTAGCTCTTTGTGATATGGCTAGGATCTGGGTCAGATAGAACACCAAGTCTTGGGACGGAGACTTGATTTTGTTGACGGAGCAGCTGATTGCTATCACTTTCACTAACAAGGGTGGATTTCAGTTCCTACTGGGTGGGGTTTACGGCCATAATGACAGGCGGCGGCGAGAGACCTTGTGGAGCGACATTACCAGGGTTGCTGCTGTTGCAGACTCCGCTCATCTGCCTCTCCTCATGATGGGAGACTTCAATGCCCTGCTACATAGAGGGGAGAAAATGGGCGGTAGACACGTTCCTGATCCGGTGCTGTCTGATTTTCAGAGTTGTCTTCTTCAGGCTGGGCTCCAGGGGCTGACTCGCTCAGAATTTATCTGGACTTGGCATAACAAGGCTGTCCACAACAGGGTGGCTTGCCAGTTAGAGCCCTGGGCAATGGGGAGTGGTTTCGTCGTTTCTCCAACTCTTCGGCTGAGAGTATGGCCGCTGGTACGAGTGACCATTCCCCCATCAGGGTTGGTTTCACTGATCGCCCTACGGTGAGGTCTCGTCCCTTCCGGTACAACAACAACTAGTTCCTATCGGAGGGTTACTCGGAGACTATTACGGAGGGTGTTGCGCATCAGGTTGTGGGGACTGCTCAATATCGGATGGTTCACCTTCTCAAGTACACAAGGAAGGCTCTACGGTCTTGGGTGAAGAGTTTGCCCAAGTCCTCTCTTGAAGACAAGGAGGCGGAGCTTCGGGTCATCCAGCATTCCATGCAATCTGACATGTTAAATGGGGACCTTGCGGCTAGTGAGAAGGAGCTGATTGGGGAAGTCAATACTCTGCGGCTTCAGAAGGAGATTAGTGTGGCTCAGCGCGCTAAATGCTCCTGGCTTAAGAATGGCGATCGATGTACTAAGTTCTTCTATGATGTCATTCGCACCAGACAGCATCGGAACACCATCTCTCAGCTTTTTGATATCGAGGGTAATCTGATTGGGAAACCGTCCAAGATCTCAGGAGAGGTGGTCAGGTACTACTCTGAGTTATACTTTCAGTCCGACTATCTTTCTGTGTTCCCAGATGTAGTCACGAAGAGATTGGTGACTCCATATGGGAATAGCCTCTTGTTGGCCCCTGTCACTATGGAGGAGGTGGAGGCCATTATCAATAAAGCAGACCCCAATAAAGCTCCAGGTCCGGATGGATTCAGCAGTGGGTTCTACAAACACCACTGGAATATTCTGAAGGTCCCGGTTCTCGAGACGGTCCAGGAGTTTTTCTCTGAGGGGAAGCTGCTGAAGGAGTTGAATTACACTTTCTTGACTCTGGTACCAAAGAAGGAGGGGGCGACCTCGCTGGCGGACTTTAGGCCTATTGCGTGCTGTAATTATCTTTATAAAATAATTACGCACCTTATGTGCCGTCGCATGGAGGGGATCATGCAGGACCTGGTCTCTCCGAACCAGGCGGCGTTCATCAAGGGGCGATCTATAGCTGAGCATAACCTTCTAGCTCATGAGATGGTGAGAGGCTTCAACAAACCTGGTGGGGAGAAGGCATGTGTCAAGCTGGATCTGAGGAAGGCCTACGACATGGTCAACATGGAGTTCTTATGCCACCTTCTATCCGCTATAGGGTTTGATGATCGTTCGGTTGCGCTGATTCGGGAATGCATATCGTCTCCCACCTTCTCGGTCCTTATCCAGGGTATTCCACATGGATTCTTCAAAAGCAACCGTGGTCTCTGTCACGACCCGCACCCAGTGTAGGGGCACGAGAAGTGGGTACGTCCAGCCTACGCCGCAGTGTCGGCGGTAGAACGCTGTCCTAGGTTACTATCTAATGAACAACTCACGCAATTATATAATGTACTTGTCAAATCTCAACTCCAAACGGAGGACAAGTATATATATAATGAAATCTCAATCACAGTCTAAGCACGATAAGATAACACAGAAGTTTATAACCAAAGACCAAACAACAATTATCAACTACTAAATAATAATAATATCTGAAACAACTCAAATACAAACTCATATCTCAAGTTATTACAATTCAAGTTCTAAAACATGAAAACTAAACCACGTCTACTAGCTAGTCTCCCGATCACTCCTGAGTGTCGGGGCCAAAGGAAGCTAAGCCATCTCCTGCTCCAAGGCAAGTGGGGCAAATGTCCTCAGGGCAATCATCTGTAATATTTTCAACAGGTCCAGTCAGGACAAGAACGAGTACAATTCATCTAGAAAACTCAAGTAAATGACAGAGAACTCTATAGCAGTTATAGACAGTTTTATTGATGAATATGGTAATTTATATTCAGCTGATGGTATAGAGAACAGTTAAGATACAAGGAAAGTAAGGTAAGTAAAACAAGAGAAGAATCATGGCAATGAAGACTGTAAATAGAAACTAGCTGAACTAGAGTAACATGATATAAGTCCAGACAATAAATGTAAGACAAGTGTAAAACCCAAGTAAGTCCAGACAATATGAATCCGATACCAGGTGATTCCAGTACAAGATGAGTCCAGTATAAGATGATTCCAGTCAGTGATCAAAGATTCCATGGTGAGTCCAGACTATACTCTAACAGTGTGTTTTAAAATACCGAGATCGACTTGTAAACGGCTGTAGGTATGAGGCACATCTCTCACTGATCAGGCGAAAGATGGCTATGCTTCCAGTAGATTCCGGTAGGGAGATTCCAGATTTGGGGTATGTCTACATGTCTTACTCAATATTTCTCTGCCCCGTAATACAAGTGAATCCAGTACAAGACACGAGAATCGAGAAGAGTCCAGTCAAATGTGATGATACCAGCAATGATTCCAGAATGATTCCAGTAATAGATGCCAGACATGATGATACCAACAATGATTCCAGTAATAGAGGCCAGACAAGATGGTATGTGTGTCGCATACATGAATCCAGAAATATTCATACGTGTTGTAAGAATCAAATAAAACTAACTAGAACTGAAGTACAGTAATTGACAAGTAAATGAGAGAACTATCAGAGAATGTACTCGCCTGATACTCTGAAAAGAGTAGTGTAATATCAGATGTCTGCACCGGAGTCACAATGTCCTAAATAGAGCAGTACATGTTATAATGTGTTTAAAATAAGATGAATGAAGTTTACGATGCAATCTACATGATTTCTAAGCCAATCTAGGTTAAAGTCAAACTTGGTCAACTGTCTAGGGCCAGTCAATTCTGGTCACAATGGTCAACATCCAGTCAACTTAGTCATTCTAGGGTTTTGGTCAACTAGTCAAATTTAACTAATTAGGTCAACTAGGCTATTTCATCCCTATTACCATGGTAAAGTCAATTACCTTGCTAACTTAGCTACCCTCATATATAATCTATACTCATAAACAATACCATTTCCTACTCTAAGATATCACATATACCTACATCATGTATAGCCTAAGGGGTATTGTATCCTATACCAATATCCCATGCCATTATCCACTCACTCTAGGTAAAACCATGTATTACGCAACTACCAAATCTCTATGGCCTTTCCCCACACATTCTCCCTAGGTAAAACACTAAGTAACCCTATAATGTACATAGCTATATTAATCCTATAGAGTATATAACAACCCCTCTACTACTAATGGCACACCCTACATATACCATGGTTATACCTAAGATACCAAGAAAGGGAGAAACTGGAATGGGTGAGTAAGGGCACTAATAGTTCAGTATGGACTCAACTCAATTCCTGCTGCCACTCACTCTAAACACATGATCCCTTACACTCTATGAACACCCTCACCAACTGAACCCTCTCCCTCTCACTGGTCCCTGTGCAAGAGGAGTACATAATCAATACCTACTGCTCACAGGTTCCCAATTACAGTTCAGTCAGGACAGTCTATATATATACATAGATACAACCTTAATTCCCAAACCAATTTACATTCAAACTCAGGTAAATATAATACACATTCTCAGTTTCAGTGCAGTGGTGTGTTTGTGAGGCAGTGGTGTCAAACATGTATGTCTTCAGAATGTGACAGAACAATGTGTGTGTGAGCTCGACTTTGAGTATCAGATGTGGCAAGTAGAGTGTGTGTGAAGTGTCACAAGTGAATGGAATGAAAGTGAACATGTGTCAAATAGTATCAGAGATGTGTCACAGACATGCAATGAGTGTCAATGTGTCTATGTTCAGGAAAACAGGGAGTAGAGGGTTTATGTGTGTGTATGTGTATATGTTAGTCTCTGTATGTGTGTGTGTGAATGATGTGGGTTAACATGAATGAGGGTGAGGGGTTAACTGGTTATATAAGTGTTCAGTTCAGACAAATGTGTTTGTTCAATGTGAAGAGGTATACAAGTGAAGAGGTATACAAGTGTATGTCAATGGATAGCAGGGTTAAGGTGTCAATGAGTGTGTGTTCAGACAAATGTATATAGGTTGGCAGCAAATAGGTTGTCTATACAAGTGTTCATTTCAGGACAAGTGTGTACAGAATGTATAAATACATGCTCAGTTCAGTCAAGTATCAAAGTGTATATTAACATGCTTTATATTTCAGTTCTGTCTTATACAAGTGTAATGGTTCAGTTAACAGTTTCAAATCAACTTGAAGGCAGTTATAGTGATCAAGTTCAATCCCAGTTAACACCATATTAACAACTTAATAGTTTGTAAATCTCAGAAACAATTTAACCCATTTTCGAATATCCCAATTCTGGAACACAGTATCAGTAATGTTGGGGATTTTCAATTCGAATTCAAAAATGCAAATGAAATACATACAAAATAGGTTAGGGTAGAGTCATACACGTGTCCAGAGTCCACACGAGTCTCCACGTGTCTCCACGACTGGACACGGCGTGTCCAAGTCACGAAACACGCACAAACACATTGCGTGCACAGACTACATCGTGCTGCGATGCAGTCGCCTCGTGGACACGACACGTGACACTTCATGCCACGTGGACGTGTCCCTAAGTTCGCCAAGGATAGGGGAACGTGCTCGAGTGTCTGCAACGTGTCCACGACACGCGTACATTCGATACGGACACCGTATCAGTGAACAATTTTCGTGTGCGCAGTGACAGTGGTAGATCAGTGCGGGTCGATTTTCTTCGTGCACACATATCGAGAACCCGTGAAACTTTATAGGTGTCGTGTCAGTCACTAGGACAACGTGTCTACCAAGTTTCACGAACTGAGTCGCCGTGTCGTGTCCCACAGCAAGCCCGAGCAGCAGGGCATGTGTGCGACTGCTCGTGCAGCAAGTTCGTGTCCATTTTGGACACGGACACGACTCAAATGTCGAGTCAGTCCTCACGAAATCCAAAGCACATGCATATGGCTACAACTATGTTTAGTTAGTTTTCGAAATTAACAATATTTATTTCCATTCAAGCATTTCATCAAACACCCATTTAAATACACCGATACGTGTCCGATACGGACACGAAATGGACACGATTTTCTATCAAACTTGGGCTACACCTAGGGGAACCCTAAATGAATGCATCTATGGGAAGAAATCAGGAATTTAATAGGGTTTGTAGGGTTTTACCTATTGAGTTTTCAAACTCAATGCAATGAGCCTCGACTCGACGTCTTCCTTGATTTGCCACGGTTCAAACGTCCTCAAACCTCGCTAGCAAGCACCCACAAGTCTCCTCGAATGTTGGGGATGATGATGCAATTGATTTGACTCAATTTGGATTAATTGGGAGAAGTTTAGGGAAGAACAAAGTAGGACTTTTTTAGGGTTTGTAAAAAGAGGCAAAGGCTCTTAAGTGGGATACTTATAGGAGGGGGGGCTTGTATGGCTGTTGAAAATATTAGAGTTAGGGTTTTAGATGAGTGGTTGAGGTTCCTCCACCCAATTCCAAGCCTTCCTATTGGTTCAAGGCTTCTTTTCACAAATATCTTAAAAGAAAAATATCCTACCTAGGAATATCTAGATATTACTAACCTTGGCACTTAGTAGGAATGTTCTAACCATGATTCTAACCTCAAGACTAATCTAGGTTAGGTTAAACTTCTAGGGTTAAGGCTTAACTAAAGGATTAGCACAATATTTAATTAATCAAAATTATAATTCCACAAAATTGTCAAAATGACCAAAATACCCTTAGGCTAAAAATTGGTAATTTGAATTCTAATCACATGACTAGGCTCCCTTGGTCATGGTTAGTCTCTAGGCTTAGCAAAACTAGGGTTTTACTAGTTAACCATCAAAATCGCAATTCAACATTTTAAATAGTTTTAAATTGATTAAAAATTACCAAAAATCACAACATGATTTAAATATCATTATTAAA
The DNA here is from genome assembly GCA_029216955.1 of Iris pallida. Taxonomy (NCBI): domain Eukaryota; kingdom Viridiplantae; phylum Streptophyta; class Magnoliopsida; order Asparagales; family Iridaceae; genus Iris; species Iris pallida. The sequence continues at coordinate 11,904,214 of JANAVB010035817.1, read as the reverse complement.
TGATTATAATCACAAAATTTCAAAATTACTCTCATCTGGAAAACTGGGTATTACAAGTACCTCCCTTAGAAGAATTTCGTCCTCGAAATTAAGATGATCGTACTCCTCTTAGGTCAAACCCCAAATCAAACAAGGTCGAAGAATAACATGCAAAATCAGTCCTACTGGTCGTGATTCCAAAGTCTCGAGCAGGATAACTACGCTATCTAGCATATCACAAGAATATCCTGACAGGTACTAATGGAAATCATACATGAGGGTGGGAGAGAAGAACAAGAAGGTCAAACCTGCTAACCCGTCACCTGCAGCGTCGGTCTACTCGACTGTCAGCACAAAAGTCCTGTCCCTCTGGGGTATATCCCTCTGATGGTGCGGGGCACGGTGCTGTGCTATAGGTGGCCTAGCTCCCTCTATCTAATCCATGATACTCAAGTAACATCCACACTGATATTCCATTCCATCATATTAGGGCACCATCTATATGGTATCTATTCTAAAATCTGATAATCATACTCGTCTATCCAGAACCATGTTACTAGAATCCTCGTTACGCTAGTAAGTACAACAGCGATAATCCATAGAGTCCGCGACTAAGGTACATACCTCTAGAATCATGGTATTTAAAATTTTTGCATTGCCGCTAGCTTGGCTGCGAAAACCTTAAATTTCCACACCCGAGAAATACATCCAAAATTAGACTCTATCTCACCGCCAAACCAGCTAATATGACTGTAGAAGACTCTAGATTCTATGACTGAGGCAACCTAGCCCATAATGTTATCTTGGTAGAAAATCAAGTCAATAATGAATACCAAGAATCAAATTCAACGATGAACAAGGAAGTAGACAGAAACTGTCGGAATCGAATTTCGAGATAGTTTATAACGAGATTCTCAAGGATCATCCCAGGAATCTTCTGAAGTAGTCCTAACTGTGATTGAGTACTCTCTCAACTGAAGCCTATTCCTTAGTTCCTATCGCAGGCTGTAGTGATACTCTAGTTCGAATACCACTACATAAACTCGACCTGCATGAGCCACCACTAAAAACGTGTCACGACCCGCACCCAGTGTAGGAGCACGAGAAGTGGGTACGTCCAGCCTACGCCGCAGTGTCGGCGGTAGAACGCTGTCCTAGGTTACTATCTAATCAACAACTCACGCAATTATATAATGTACTTGTCAAATCTCAACTCCGAACGGAGGACAAGTATAGATATAATGAAATCTCAAACACAGTCTAAGAAAAAATAATATAACACAGAAATTTATAACTAAAGACCAAACAACAATTATCAACTACTAAATAACAATAATATCTCAAACAACTCAAATACAAACTCATATCTCAAGTTATTATAATTCAAGTTCTAAAACATGAAAACTAAACCAAGTCTACTAGCTAGTCTCCCGATCACTCCTGAGTGTCGGGGCCAAAGGAAGCTAAGCCATCTCCTGCTCCAAGGCAAGTGGGGCAAATGTCCTCAGGGCAATCATCTGTAATATTTTCAACAGGTCCAGTCAGGACAGGAACGAGTACAATTCATCTAGAAAACTCAAGTAAATGACAGAGAACTCTATAGCAGTTATGGACAGTTTTATTGATGAACATGGTAGTTTATATTCAGGTGATGGTATAGAGAACAGTTAAGATACAAGGAAAGTAAGGTAAGTAAAACAAGAGAAGAACCATGGCAATGAAGACTGTAAATAGAAACTAGCTGAACTAGAGTAACATGATATAAGTCCAGACAATAAATGTAAGACAAGTGTAAAACCCAAGTAAGTCCAGACAATATGAATCCGATACCAGGTGATTCCAGTACAAGATGAGTCCAGTATAAGATGATTCCAGTCAGTGATCAAAGATTCCAGGGGGAGTCCAGACTATACTCTAACAGTGTGTTTTAATATACCGAGATCGACTTGTAAACGACTGTAGGTATCAGGCACATCTCTCACTGATCAGACGAGAGATGGCTATGCTTCCAGTAGATTCCGGTAGGGAGATTCCAGATTTGGGGTATGTCTACATGTCTTACTCAATATTTTTCCGTCTCGTAATACAAGTGAATCCAGTACAGGACACGAGAATCGAGAAGAGTCCAGCCAAATGTGATGATACCAGCAATGATTCCAGTAATAGATGCTAGACATGATGATACCAACAATGATTCCAGTAATAGAGGCCAGACAAGATAGTATGTGTCTCGCATACATGAATCCAGAAATATCTATACGTGTTGTAAGAATGAAATAAAACTAACTAGAACTGAAGTACAGTAATTGACAAGTAAATGAGAGAACTATCAGAGAATGTACTCGCCTGATACTCTGAAAAGAGTAGTGTAATATCAGATGTCTGCACCGGAGTCACAATGTCCTAAATAGAGCAGTACAGGTTATAATGTGTTTAAAATAAGACGAATGAAGTTTACGATACAATCTACATGATTTCTAAGCCAATCTAGGTCAAAGTCAAACTTGGTCAACTGTCTAGGGCCAGTCAATTCTGGTCACAATGGTCAACATCCAGTCAACTTAGTCATTCTAGGGTTTTGGTCAACTAGTCAAATTTAACTAATTAGGTCAACTAGGATATTTCATCCCTATTACCATGGTAAAATCAATTACCTTGCTAACTTAGCTACCCTCATATATAATCTATACTCATAAACAATACCATTTCCTACTCTAAGATATCACATATACCTACATCATGTATAGCCTAAGGGGTATTGTATCCTATACCAATATCCCATGCCATTATCCATTCACTCTAGGTAAAACCATGTATTACGCAACTACCAAATCTCTATGGCCTTTCCCAAACATTCCTCCCTAGGTAAAACACTAAGTAACCCTATATATGTACATAGCTATATTAATCCTATAGAGTATATAACAACCCCTCTACTACTAATGGCACACCCTACATATACCATGGTTATACCTAAGATACCAAGAAAGGGAGAAACTGGAATGGGTAAGGGCACTAATAGTTCAGTATGGACTGAACTCAATTCCTGCTGCCACTCACTCTAAACACATGATCCCTTACACTCTATGAACACCCTCACCAACTGAACCCTCTCCCTCTCACTGGTCCCTGTGCAAGAGGAGTACATAATCAATACCCTGTCCCTAAACACAGGACATACCCAGGTAGCATACATCTACTACTGCTCACAGGTTCCCAGTTACAGTTCAGTCAGGACAGTCTATATATATACATAGATACAACCTTAATTCCCAAACCAATTTACATTCAAACTCAGGTAATATAAAACACATTCTCAGTTTCAGTGCAGTGGTGCGTTTGTGAGGCAGTCGTGTCAAACATGTATGTGTTCAGAATATGACAGAACAATGTGTGTGTGAGCTCGACTTTGAGTATCAGATGTGGCAAGTAGAGTGTGTGTGAAGTGTCACAAGTGAATGGAGTGAAAGTGAACATGTGTCAAATAGTATCAGAGATGTGTCACAGACATGCAATGAGTGTCAATGTGTCTATGTTCAGGAAAACAGGGAGTAGAGGGTTTATGTGTGTGTATGTGTATATGTTAGGCTCTGTGTGTGTGTGTGTGTGTGTGTGTGTGTGTGTGTGTGTGTGTGTGAATGATGTGGGTTAACAGGAATGAGGGTGAGGGGTTAACTGGTTATATAAGTGTTAAGTTCAGACAAATGTGTGTGTTCAATGTGAAGAGGTATACAAGTGTATGTCAATGGATAGCTGGGTTAAGGTGTCAATGAGTGTGTGTTCAGACAAATGTATATAGGTTGGCAGCAAATAGGTTGTCTATACAAGTGTTCATTTCAGGACAAGTGTGTACAGAATGTATAAATACATGCTCAGTTCAGTCAAGTATCAAAGTGTATTTTAACATGCTTTATATTTCAGTTCAGTCTTATACAGGTGTAATGGTTCAGTTAACAGTTTCAAATCAACTTGAAGGTAGTTATAGTGATTAAGTTCAATCCCAGTTAACACCATATTAACGACTTAATAGTTTGTAAATTTCAGAAACAATTTAACCCATTTTCGAATATCCCAATTCTGGAACACAGTATCAGTAATGTTGGGGATTTTCAATTCGAATTCGATAATGCAAATGAAATACATACAAAATAGGTTAGGGTAGAGTCGTACATGTGTCCAGAGTCCACACGAGTCCCCACGTGTCTCCATGACTGGACACGGCGTGTCCAATTCACGAAACACGCACAGACACATTGCGTGCACAGACTGCATCGTGCTGCGATGCAGTCGCCTCGTGGACACGACACGTGACACTTCATGCCACGTGGACGTGTCCCTAGGTTCGCCAAGGATAGGGAACGTGCTCGAGTGTCTGCAACGTGTCCACGACACGCGTACATTCGATACGGACACCGTATCAGTGAACAATTTTCGTGTGTGCAGTGACAGTGGGAGATCAGTGCGGGTCGATTTTCTTCGTGCACACATATCGAGAACCCGTGAAACTTTATGGGTGTCGTGTCAGTCACTAGGACAACGTGTCTACCAAGTTTCATGACCTGAGTCGCCGTGTCGTGTCCTACAGCAAGCCCGAGCAGCAGGGCATGTGTGCGGCTGCTCGTACAGTGAGTTCGTGTCCGTTTTGGACACGGACACGACTGAATGTCGACTCAGTGCACACGAAATCCAAAGCACATGCATATGGCTACAACTATGTTTAATTAGTTTTCAAAATTAGCAATATTTATTCCATTCAAGCATTTCATCAAACACCCATTTAAATACACCGATACGTGTCCGATACGGACACGAAATGGACGCGATTTTCTACCAATACACCTAGGGGAACCCTAAATGAATGCATCTATGGGAAGAAATCGGTAATTTAGTAGGGTTTGTAGGGTTTTACCTATTGAGTGTTCAAACTCAATGCAAAGAGCCTCGACTCGACGTCTTCCTTGATTTGCTACGGTTCAAACGTCCTCAAACCTCGCTAGCAAGCACCCACAAGTCTCCTCTAATGTTGGGGATGATGATGCAATTGATTTGACTCAATTTGAGCTCAATTGGATTAATTGGGGGATGTTTAGGGAAGAACAAAGTAGGGCTTTTTTAGGGTTTGTAAAAAGAGGCAAAGGCTGTTAAGTGGGATACTTATAGGAGGGGGGGCTTGTATGGCTGTTGAAAATATTAGGGTTAGGGTTTTAGATGAGTGGTTGAGGTTCCTCCACCCAATTCTAAGCCTTCCTATTGGTTCAAGGCTTCTTTTCACAAATATCTTAAAAGGAAAATATCCTACCTAGGAATATCTAGATATTACTAACCTTGGCACTTAGTAGGAATGTTCTAAAAATTGGTAATTTGAATTCTAATCACATGACTAGGCTCCCTTGGCCATGGTTAGTCTCTAGGCTCTTAGTAGGAATCATTCCACAAAATTGTCAAAATGACCAAAATATCCTTAGGCTAAAAATTGGTAATTTGAATTCTAATCACATGACTAGGTTCCCTTGGCCATGGTTAGTCTCTAGGCTTAGCAAAACTAGGGTTTAACTAGTTAACCATCAAAATCGCAATTGAACATTTTAAATAGTTTTAAATTGATTAAAAATAACCAAAAATTACAGCATGATTTAAATATCATTATTAAATAATTATAATCATAAAATTTTAAAATTACCCTCATCTGGAAAACTGGGTGTTACAGTCTCCGGCAAGGTGACCCCCTGTCACCTTACATGTTCACACTTGTCATTGAGTACTTTACCTGCTTGATGGATAGGACGGTCCATTTTGGGAGGCTTGTCCCGCTGCACAGGAGAGTCGAGCCTCCGGTTACCCACCTCATCTATGCCGACGACCTGCTGGTGTTCATACAGCCTTCGGTGGAGGGTGTGAACACGTTATCTGAGATTATGGGTGAGCTAGAATCACACTCGGGACTTCAGATGAACAGAGAGAAGAGCAGGGTCTACTTCAGTTCACTTTGCCTTCAGAAGGAGGAGCGCGCTGATGCACTGGGCGTGGAAAGGAGCGAGCTCCCGGTGAAATACATGGGATTTCCTCTGACAGTCAATTATGTCCGAGACCAGGATTGCTATAGCCTGGTGGAGTATGCCCAGCGGAGAGTTGAAGGTTGGCAAGCGGTCGAGTTATCTTTGGGGGGCGTATCGAGTTAGTCCGATCGGTTATCTTTGCCCTGGCCCAGTTCTGGCTGCAGCCTATTTTGATACCCATGGCTACCATCAGGAAAGTTGAAAGGATCTGTGTTGACTTCATCTGGAGGGGGGGCCTTCATGCGATCTCTTGGGAACAGCTCTGTCGGCCAAAGAAGGAGGGAGGTGTAGGTCTCCGTCCTCTGTTGGCTGTCAGGGAAGCTTCGGGCCTGAAACTGGCATGGCGGTTCATCAAATGGAGACCCTCTAGGCGGAGTGGATGCAGTCTCGTTATGTGAGGAATGACAACTTCTGGAGATGTGGTATCGACAACAACCACTATGTGACCTTCAAACAAATTCTGAGACACAAAGGTGTTCTTTAATCGTCTGTCAGGAGGATCATGTGTGATGGGCTGGAACTGACCTATGGCTGGATCCTTGGATAGAGTACTAGTCTCTGGTGGACATTATGGACGATCGAGATCACAGGGAGGTGGGCATAGGTCTGTCTTGTCAGCACATCATCAGAAATGGAGCTTGGAGTCGGGAGTCCTACCGTCATACCGAGGGACTTGGTGAGATTATTCGCGGGATTGATATTGACCCATTCCAGCCTGAGAATACTTGGGTCTGGGATCCGCCTGGCGGGACTGGAGGTACTACCTCGGGGGAATTCTTCTTCCAGAGTGGCTACAACCTTATGCATAGTGCCAATCCCCTAATTGGTGATTATGACTTCATTTGGTGCAAGGATCTGGCCAGGAAAATGCAGCTATGTAAGTATCGCCGGCTCCTTGGTCGGCTTATGACCAGGGACAGACTCATCTCTTTTGGGATCCAGGTCCCCAATCCGAAGTGTGCACTCTGTGATTTAGAGGCGGAAACGATGACCCGTCTATTTTTTGACTGTGGAGTTTCATGGTCCATATGGGCTGAGCAAAACCGTATGCTGGGTGGAGGTATCTCTGGCTGGTCGATTGAAGCAATCATCACGGGTATTCGTGATTGCAGAGGGCGAGGCATGGTC
>JANAVB010035817.1:11837051-11894551 GCA_029216955.1 Iris pallida | reverse complement strand
TAAGTTGTGGCCCTTCATGGTTTATTTGCCATTATCAATTAGAATATTCACCCATGAGCTGAACAGTCTGTTGGTATATTTGACTTGAGTTATGTGCTATAGAAGTTTTCGGCTTTATAAGTTTTCCATCCAGTTGATCAAATTTGTGAATCTTTTGATGCTTTAGTTGCCTTATGCAATTTGGTTCACCTATTTGCTTTCGTACAGTCTGTTGAAGGCATGAAAGTTGTGTGCCATGAGCTGACCCAGGCCACAAATGACCCTGAGAGCAGTGCAATTGAAGAACTTGTCAAGGAGGCAGATAGATTAGTTTCATGTCTAGCAGCTATGGTACTGGGTTTATGTGTCAAATGACCACTTATAGCCTTTTTATGCTCTTCACTTATGCTAACCTTTCTTCATGTAGGTGCCGAAAACGTTTAATTTTAGCCTTTCTGGAGCTTCTTCACGGTCCTGTAAATATGTTCTTAACACACTTATGCAGGTGTGCGTCCATTTTGCTATTTGTTTCCAGCATGATAAGTAATTGGTAAGCTATTGCATTCCAAGGACGCCATGCTAACTAAAGTTGCTGCAGACCTTCCAGATTAAAAGACTTGCTAATGCTGTGAAGGAGAGCACGTTAGACAATCTCATCACTGAACTTTTACTCTGGCTCTTAGATGAAAGAGTTCCTGTGATGGATGATGGCAGTCAATTACTGAAAGCACTAAATGTTCTGATGCTAAAGATTCTGGTTGGCCTTTGTCTCCCTACTCAATCCTAGAGTTACTTGTTTGCTTCATATCATAATTGGTCCCTACTTGAGCAGGACAATGCCGAACGGACATCATCCTTTGTTGTGCTGATTAAGTTATTAAGGCCGTTGGACTCTTCAAGGTGGCCAGCCCCCACCACATCCAACGAGAGCTTTGGAACTAGGGATCAGAAGTTTTCAGACCTAGTTGTTAAATGCTTGATTAAATTGACAAAGGTAATTTGCCAACTCCATTCTTGTGATGGTTAGGCTTTTTTCCCACAGGATTTTATGTGTTCTCTATTTTTCCAGGTTCTTCAGGTTACGATTCATGATGTTGATCTTGATCGTGTTCTTCAAAGCATTCATGTTTATTTGCAAGATCTTGGAATGGAGGAGATACGTAGAAGGTGCCTAATCTTATTGCTTCTCATCCTTTTAGGACCTTTCTGGTAGTAGTTTAAAAAAAAAAAATCTTATTTGGTTTGTATGTGAACTATATTTAGGGCAGGGGCTGATGATAAGCCATTGCGCATGGTTAAAACTGTTCTTCATGAACTTGTGAAACTTCGTGGGACAGCAATAAAGGGTCACCTATCCATGGTTCCTATAGACATGGAACCTACACCCATAATTCTTGCCTATATCGACCTTAACCTCCAGGTAAATATAGAGGAAATGCTCTCGCTTAATATGATGCAACAAGTGATACCATTCGTTTCGTTCTTTTCAGACTCTTGCAGCTGCGAGAATGCTAACACCATCTGGCCCCATTGGGCAAACTCATTGGGGCGATTCTGCTTCCAACAGTCCAAACCCAACTACACACTCGGCAGATGCCCAGTTAAAGGTGCTTTTTTACCTTTAACATATGTACTCTGTAATTATTTAAAAAGAATTACTCTGTAATTAGTTAGTCAATTGATATGCTTTGCTTTACTTCAACTACAGTAACTTAGTTTTATGTTCTTTTGTTCTTATAGAAAACTGAGACCATGAAACGATTCACATGTATGAATCAATTATTTCTTTATTAGTATAGCCCTACATACCTAACCAAATGATACAACTTTGATGCCCCAAACTTTTATTTAATCAACTGTCGACATCTTCTGCTGAATTATTGCTTCTACTTTTTGTAAAATCAGCAAGAGCTTGCTGCCGTCTTCAAGAAAATTGGTGATAAACAAACGTGCACGATTGGTTTATATGAACTCTATCGTATCACACAGTTATATCCTCAGGTATAGCATTCTCATGTCCACTGCACTGTCATTTTTACATCATTTGGTCATGTCTCACATCTTTTACTCTTGTTATAGGTTGATATATTTTCTCAGCTACAGAATGCAAGTGAGGCTTTTCGAACATATATTAGAGATGGGCTAGCCCAGGTTGGTAGGAAACTCTTGGTACAAGTTACAGGGAACAATTGATTTAATATTGTAATTTTTTTTTGCTTTTGTTGGCATGTTAGATGGAAAGGAATGCAGCAACTGGCAGGACACCATCAAGTCTTCCAATGTCAACGCCGCCTCCTTTAGCATTAAATGCTTCTTCTCCAAAACTTGGACCCCTCTCCCCTGTACATACAAAATCACTTAATCAAAAGCCTGAAATTATTAACTCCAATATACAAGTTACATATTATGAAGAAGAGGATGCTGCTGCATTCCAAGGCCACAGTAACATACCAGATATGAGATCACACATGGAGGATGACCAAAATGATATATACTCGTCTGGAGGTTCTGTTTCTCTCTTTATGTTTCTTGATCTTGCCCGTGATTACACATATTTTGTAGATGTCTGATATTGAATTGGTCAACAGCTTCTGGACTGACAACAGGAACCTTAGATGCAATCAGACAGCGAATGAAAAGCATTCAAGCTGCAGCAGCTGCTGGAAACCTGGAAGGTGGAACCAGACCATTGATGAACATTAATGGCAATGTGAACCATGGAATTGAGCGCATGGATGGTGAACCCCGGGCACAGAGAAATGTTCTCCCTATGGATGAGAAGGCACTGTCCGGATTGCAAGCACGAATGGAGAGACTAAAGCATGGATCCCTTGAACCTCTTTGAAGGTGAGCTACAAAAATTTATTCTAGGTAATTTCTTGTATATGAAAAGAAAGAGTGTTGTCTATGATGCGAAATCAAGTAGGATACTAGGAATCTGCAGTTGGAGCAGTCATAACGAATTGGATTCTGGTACCCTACTTGGACTGTTTTGGTCCCACGTGGGAGAGCTAATGTAACAGATTTAGCATAGATGCGTATATTTGTAATGTTCTGCGTCAGTTCAATGTAAACCTTACATATTTTTGTTTGTAATTATTATTTGTACTATTATTTGCATCCAAAGCTGAATGGCGTTGGCATTCTATTGTCTTATATCTTTTAAATACACTTGTTACAATTATTAGATCTATCTTAGCATTGGGGTTCATTTGGATTTCGTTTAGAAAGTGTTCTGTTTTGTCAAACAAAGTTTTGATAAACAAAATGTTGGTCTTGAATTTGGTTTCGTAAGTGTGTGGACAGGTAAATTTTATCCACGGTTCAAATGTAGTCTATAATTAAATCCAGAATTTAATTTCTAATGAATCAAATATGATCTATAACTTGTAAACTAACCGGATTTAAATTTTAGTATAATATAGTTAGGCTGGAGCAATTGGACGAGCTGACTATTTCCCCAAGTCGGACTCAAGTCCAATTGTATGACCTGTTTCATTGTCGAACTCGGTTAAATTTGGACAAAAAAAAATTGTGTCCAAAACTGTCCCAAGTCGGACTCGAGTCCAATTGTATGATCTATAACTCGCGTCTGGTCTGATAATCTTGGTAAAGATCGATGGGGGCGACCTAGCCGCCACAGATCTTGGCGTTGATGGGCGACGGATAGTAGGGAGGAGCCGGGGACGACAGAAGAGAAGGGAGATCGGATCCGAGAGCGGCGTGCGGCAGAGGAAAGAGTAGATCGCTGCTGTAGATCTTGGCGCCAATAGGCGACAGATAGCAGGGAGGAGCCCTGGACGACGGAAGAGAAGGGAGGTTGGATCCGAGAGCGACTTGTGGCGGAGGAAATAAAAGAGGGGCGGGAGGGGGAGAGAGAGAGAGGAGAAGGAGATTGTTGCTTTCTTCTTTCTCTCTTGGTAGAAAGGGGTGCGGAAGAGAGGGGAGAGGGGAGAGGGGAGAGGGGGAGTGGGGAGTCAAGAGGCTCATGGGCATTACTAAAAGCTCCGCAAGATGTATATGTTTTCCTTCGTTACTAAAAGATCCATAAATACATATCATTGTATGTTAGTGCCGAGGCACAATTTTTGATGAAAAATTCTGAAACTGAAACAATTGTACACACAACGTTTCAAATGCAGCACCTTAAAGAAGATGTGCAACAGAGATCCTGGAGGATTTTGAATTACGAGGATCTAAAAAGATTCTACGTAATACACAAAAAATCTAAAGAGACTTTGTGCAAGCAACTATCGGCAGTAGAGCTTCTAAAAAGAAGTTACTGTAAAAGGCAGCAACTATCGGCAGTAGAGCTTCTAAAAAGAAGTTACTGTAAAAGGCAACAACAGCGATGACAGGCGAGAATGAGATGCTGGGGTGAATGAACCACCGTTGCTCAAAGCTTTATTCGCCCCACACGAGCACGAACAGCTTCCAGGAACCAGCAAGTTCACGAAGAACTTCTGGAACGCTCGTAAGTCAATATTTGAGACTTGAACGGGCTTCCTGGACTTAAAAGACTCCCTCAACTCTCTTCTTGGTGCATCTTTCAAAGGAGGCCAAGGGGCTCTATATATAGAGTGGAGTTGAGACTTCACCTCTTCTCCTATCCGATGTGGGACTAAAATATCAATACTCAAAAATAGAGTTTGATATTTTAGATCATCCCACAATCAGCATAGAAGTGTGCCAGTCCACGCCTATCCCCCGAACACTCCCGTGCATACACGAGACATCCTGGAGTCCGTGTCCGAGTCCGAGTCCGCACAACAAAAATTAACTTGCATCCTTGTTGGATTTAATCCTTTTTTCTTCTAGGAAAATACTTCCACATGGCACAAACTTGTGCCCCACTACACCTCATGTGCACACCTCAACACAAGCAATGCATTATATTGAGATACTCACCATTTGGTGTAGCCGATGTGGGACTATCTTTTCTAGTCCAAAGGCAAAAACACCAACAATCTCCCACATATCTCAATATATGGGTTGAGCGTTCCCCACAGTGACTGCTCATCATGCATTAGGAAAGATGTCGCTACGACTTGAATCTTCCCGCATAGGTTAAATAACAGCATGATACAAGAATGGACTACGCCTTGAATTCTGCATCATAACTGCAATTCTTCCTACTCACATAATGACATCAACTGTGCTTCTGGCTGCACATTGAAGGCCTTGTGCCAGCCTGGTTTCAGTGTATAATTTTTGGGCGTCTACAAGTTTACCCTCAAGAGACAGCCTGATATCTCTGTCCATACACTATAGGTGAGTTCTTTATAAAGAGTCATGGCATGAAGCATTGCGCTTCTTTGCGGTGCTACGCCACTATGACATGGCTTAAAGCCGAGGATTTACCCCACCTGGGTACCTCATCGTAGTATCATACTACTGTAGCATGAGGTCACAGGCCTCTTTGTAGTGCCAAACTACCCAGCATGAAGCCTTGCGCTTCCGTACGGTGTTACGCCGCTATGACATGGCTCGCAAAGCCGAGGCTTTATCCTACCTGGTACCTCTTCGTGGTGTCATGCCACTGTAACATGAGGACATCGTCCTCTTTGTAGTGCTGTCTACCTCTCTTTATTACGATTATCATACAACATTAGGCTACCTGCCTATTTGCGGTGCTACTCCGTTGTGACTTGGCTTGCAAAGCCGAGGCATTACCCCTACCTGTGAACCTCATGGTGGAGTCATCCCACTGTAGCATGGAGTTACACTCCTTGTAGTGCTGTGCTACCGTGCTTCCTGTAAAGCACTCCAGGCATTCACTCTGCCTGAGAACTCATTAAGGCATTTAAGCCAACCTTCCCACATGATCCGTTTTCCGCAGAAAACAATAGTAGACAACAGTGGTTGTAGGTCCGTAACCTCTCCATGTCATATAGGACAAGTATCCACCGTTCCTGAAATTCTTCCGGTTAATAGTCCTCCCTTGAACCAAAAGCTAGATGCCTAGTAGATTTCTCTTTGAACTAATAGCATAAAACTTTATGGTAGGAATGTAATAACACAATATCAGAATGCCTTCAAGCCCATTTTACAAGCTGTGCCATCGACCAGCTAGCGCTTGAGGCCCTTGGTGAACGGATCCGCCAGGTTCTTCTGACTCCGAACATCAATCACTGCAATAACACCTCTCTTGATAAGATCGTGTACTGCTCTGTGCTTCAACCGCACCGTTCTCTTCTTCCCGTTGAAGAGTTCATTTGATGCCACTGCTGCTGCCGCTTGGTTGTCACAGTATATCGGTATTGCCGGTATCTGAGCCCCAACCACCGGAAGATCATACATGAGCTCCCGAAGCCACTCTGCTTCATCTGCAGCAGCATCCAATGCAAAGAATTCAGATTTTCATGGAGGAGCGAGATAACATAGTCTGCTTCTTCGACTTCCACGATATAGCAGCTCCGCTCATGGCGAATACGAATCCAACTGTGGAATACTCGCTCTCCATATCTGAACACCAGCTAGCATCACTGAAGCCTTCCACTACTGACGGATCTCCGCTGTAGAAAAGTGCATATGTCTGAGTTTTCTTGAGATATCTCATAACACGCTTCACAGCTTTTCAGTGCTTAACGCCTGGATTGCTAGTGAACCGACTCAGCATTCCCACTGCAAAAGCTATGGCAAGTCTTGTGGCAGTAGTAGCGTACATCAAGCTTCCGATGACGCTAGCGTACTCCAACTGCCTGACGCTTTCCCTCGAATTTGGCTCCAGCTTCTGATCACTCCGGTACGGTGTATCAATAAAAGGAAGATCTTGATACCCGTAGCGAGTGAGCATCTTCTCAATATAATGAGATTGTGACAGCGCTATTCCAGTGCCTGTCCGGATGATCTTGAGCCCCAAGATTACGTCGGCATCCCCCAAGTCCTTCATACTGAACTTGGTCGAGAGGAATTTCTTTGTCTCTGTGACGCAGCTTAAATCCGTACCTAGGATTAGCATGTCGTCCACGTAAAGACATACGATTACTCCTCTTCCGTTAGCAAACTTCGTATAGACACACTTGTCTGTTTCACTGACCCTGTAGCCATTTGACCTTATCACCTTGTCAAACTTCTCATGCCACATTTTGGGAGCTTGTTTCAAACCATACAGAGATTTCATCAACTTGCAGACTTTGTCTTCCAGACCTCTGACGACAAAACCTTCTGGTTGTTGCATGTAGATCTCTTCGGTCAGCTCGCCATTAAGGAATGCCGTTTTCACATTCATCTGATGTATCACTAGCTTGTGTATTGCTGCAAGATCAATTAACAATCTGATGGTTGTCATCCGAGCTACTGGAGCATAAGTGTCAAAGTAGTCGATCCCCTGCTTCTGAGCAAACCCCTTGGCCACTAGCCTGGCCTTGAACTTGTCAATGGTTCCATTTTCTTTCATCTTCTTCTTGAAGATCCATTTGCATCCGATGGGTCTTGCTCCTTCTGGCAGGTCAACCAATACCCATGTGTTGTTGGAGGTGATTGAGTCAATCTCGTTGTCTATCGCCTCTGAAATAACGTGTAGGCAACTCTAGAGGGGGGTGAATAGAGTTTGTGTCGATAATCACCAAATAAAAAATTAACTCTATATCACCTCCACAAACAACTATCAAGATAGTAAATAAATCAGAGAGAAATGCGGAAGTAAATAAAGATCAAGAAGAGCATACGCAAACACAGCAGTTTTAACCTGGTTTCCCTCGTGGAAGACTAGTCCAGGCCTGAGAACTCTAGCTCAGGATTAAATCTACTATTTGTGAAATAGTAGTTACATCCCGTGCCTTTTCTTCAGAAGAGCACGTCAACTTCTTACAGATTCGTAGTGGCGAAACTTGGAATTGTCCAAGTGACTTTTTTTTCCCTCTTGTACACAACTTCTAGCTGATATCGTACTGAGCACCTTGGGCTAAGGAGAGTTGTGGCTTAGGAGATATGGAAGAATGAGGCTTGGAGTAGTAGAGCTTAGAAAGCTTGAATATTTGAAGGTAAGAGATGATTTGAAATGAAAGAATTCAAGCTCTATTTATACTACTCTGGGGAGGCAGAATTCGGCCAGAATTCTGCCCCAAGAATTCAAATTTTCGAACGTTGGACAGCTTGTAGCAAGCAGGCCCTAAAAATCAGGGTGCTGGAAATCAGGGGACAGAGTTCGGCCCGAACTCTGTGTGGAGGCAGAGTTCGGCCCGAACTCTGTCTCCAGAAGACAGAATTGGTCCAATGGGCTTTTGGGCTTTGTGGAGCTTGGGCTTGGTTCAGGAATTGGTCTGTTGTATGGTAGAGCTTGGAGAGATATGTCTAGAGGTTGAGATGACTCAGTGCGACTCAACGTACACATTCTCCTAGACTCAATAAATTGAAGATTACAGACTTGGAACAAATAGGAAAATCAAGAGCCCTTTTGATGACGCCTTTCTTCTGATATTTGAGCAGTCCTGAAGACGTCTTTTTCCTTGACAGCAGTCGTCCGAAGATAAACAGATCTGGAAATCTGAATACCTTTCGGGGGCTTCGCCCTCGAATCCCCGACGGGGGGCGCTGCCCCCTCGACCCCTGTCCGCTGACCGGGCAGCGGAACCCCCGATGCGAGGCCCCGGTTAGGTCGCTAGGCGGTTCGAAGAAAACTCTTTGTATGACGCCGTCTTTGACACATCATCAATTCTTCATTGCCTATGTCCTTCTTTGATCATGTTAGATCATGCTTACTGCATGTCTACAAATACATGTTAGGCCAGCAAAATATGTTGCAGTACAATACAAGCATAGCAATATAATATAGGACAATTAGGACAATACTAAGTTTAAGTAGCAACATGATAGTGAGTATATGAATATTAGTGACATCATTATGTTAAACTTAATTGATTAGCCATATTCAAAAACACGATATAATCATTGGGCCAACAATCTCCCCCTTTTTGATTATGGCAAATCGGTTAAGTTTAAGACAAATACGATAGATGCATGTATCACTAATAAACACATATTACGAGAAGATTGTGTGCTAACTTAAACTTATTTCTCCCCCTTTGTCATGATCAAAAAATAAGCTCCCCGTAATAAGAGATAAAATGAACTCAAGCATAAGGAGGAAGGCATAGACAATCATGATCAAGATATACTAAATGAGGAACAATAGGAGAAGTGTGTAAGGACAAGTATAGAAACTACATACCCAATGTAGAGTGCCAAATAGAAAATAGCTTGTCAAAACACAAATAGTTGGTAAAACTAAAAGAATTTAAAAATAATCAATAGATAGTTTACCAACATGAAATCCAAGAAAGACATCCAAAAGCATAGTATTATATGAAAATATTGCTCTAGATATGGAAGAGAAAAAAAATTCAATCAAAACCCATGGAGATTAGATAATTGTAAAAAAATAGATATCAAAGAAGAAAGATACCAATTGAGATATTGAACTTGACAAACTTGATATCAATTGAAATATAAAAACTTGAAACATTGATCAATGAACCTATGATAGTCACAATGGTCCACAAAATAAAGGAATGATCAATGTAAAATAGAGCAATTGATATAAAATGATCTCATTATTTGCACATCTATTTGCTTATCCAAAATTCATGCATTTGAACTCAATTACCTTATCATGCTATATGAATATCCTTTAGATAAACATGAAGGTAAAGAAAAAAAAATGTTTGAGAAAGAGAAATACAGTCGATTTGAATGCTCCCCCTCAAACTATTACCAATAAAGATAAAATCATAAATTTTGGGTAAGTCCTCAGCAAGGAAAGCCAAATCAATTTAGCATACAAAGAAAGCCAAATCAATGAAGCATACAAGGAAAGCCAAATCAAAGAAACCACAATAGTCATCAAGATAAGATACAAAAGTAAATATTAACAAGATGACCCATATAAAAGAGAGATAATATGATGAAAACAATTGCATATACTCTCATAAACCTTTCACAAAATATCAGTAAAAAAATGGTCAATGATGAACTACGTATACGACATATTAAAGGGTATAAATGAATTGAACCAATTTATTTGCTCCCCCTTAAAATATGCGTATCTAGTTCCAAAGCACTTATAGAAAAAAATGATAACTTCAAGATCTAGGGGTAAATCAACTATTGATTTCTCCCCCTTGCTCAATGCTATAAAAACGTCTATAAAATGATAACTTGTGACATAAGAAATGATATAAGGCTATGTCAAAAAAATATCATCTTTAGTCAAGAAGATATATCCACTAATAGTTACTAAAGATGAGAAATCAAAAGAATATTTCAATTTAGCACATGTAATCAAAAGAAGACATACATTAACCTATATAGAAGAATATCATATTGAAATATGATAGATCAATGCATGTTACCTTTTGAGAAGAAGATCATCATGAAAAGAAATAAGGTCCATTAGAAAAATATCATTATGAAAAGGAATAATAAGGACCATTAGAAAAATATCATAATGAAAAGGAATAATAAGGTCCATTAGAAAAATATCATCATGAAAAGGAATAATAAGGTCCATTAGAAACAATCATGATGAGAATCACAATATATCTCAAAAGATAAAAATAAAACTAAAGAAAAATGTCATCATGAATAAAGTCAATTAAATCAATCACGAAGAAAGTCAAAATATAGCTCAAAAATAAAAAAAAATAAAACTCAAATATCATGTCCATGATTATCTAATTAAGAAATGATCAACCAATTTATTGCTTTGCATTGACTATGTATGTTTTACCACATATGTTGTCACGCCCCAGAACCAGAATACTGGAGATCAGGGGCGAGACAAAGCCAGCTACATATATCGGAGTACGCCAGTACCCCGAGATACGGTCAAAGCTGTCTAGAAGACAAGTGGGTGGACTCTAGCATGCCACTGACGACTCCTAAGGTCGAACAAATCCTATCTCAATCCAATCAACATAAGAGCAATAAAGAGTAAATCATATATGAGATGGGTAAGGCGTCCCAAACACAAGTACATACATAATCATGAGAGCTGACATAATAAAAGATATATCAACTGACTATACAAAAGGTACGTAAATGTACAACTAGCAGCTGTCCAGAATATACATCCATGCCGTACTAAGACGGAGGGAACAAAACCCAGAAACAAGGACTAACATATGTCCTTGGCTAATACACCACAAAATAAAAGTACAAGATAAAGTGGGAAATAAAGGTAACCCACTCGCTAATCCATATCGGTCCTCTGAGTGCGAACCATCCGGAGGAGAAGACGGTAGATCCTCGTGATCAACTATGGAACCTGGCCATGCAAAACTAGTGGGGTCAGGCCCCAAATAGCAAGTACCACAAGGAAGGCTCGAGGTGAACGACAAAACCCAACAACAACACAACAACATAGTGACAGAAATAAATAAATATGGGTCAAGACTAGTGCGGTACCAATGCACGTATCTCGAGAATATAAATGACTGAATAGAAATACTGAACTATATAGTAATAGAGAACAATAAGCCAATGAGCAACAAGGGACTTAGGAACTACTCGAAGTCGGAGCCACAACCCTTAAACCAAACAAGGACCGGGGTTGCAGATATTTTCTCGAGTAGAACTTAGTCTCTGGCCACTCGACGACACATGAGCATATAAGGTAACACACAATCAAAAGTGCACGTCCAATCATTGCCTACGGCTTTCTATCATTAACTAGCTAGGGTTATCACAATCCTAATTACTAGTATGCAAGTTGAGAATTTTCGCAACTACCTGACTGCAGATACCCGGATGTCCAGGGGTACGAGTAGTACATCTATTGTCCAACAAGACTGCTGGCAGATGAAACGTGTCTAGACTTGTAACATGAACAACCATATCATATACTTGTAAAAGAAAACGTATAACTGACTGTGCCGCAACCCGGCACGACATGTGACTCGATCGTATATCAATACACGCAAACTTGGTAGGTCATGGAGCCCTTGCCTAGCAGGGTTGAGCCATGCCTCATGGGGCCCTTGGAGCTCGGGGTTGGTAGTGCGAATTTCCTCCTACAATGATCTACTTGAATTTACTAGTCATTTACCTTATCATATTCATGTCAAGTTCTCAAGTCGTGGACACTCAAGAATTTCCTAAGATGACGTGTGTTATGTACGAGTAATTCGTAAGTTATCACTTACGAACATCCCCGTACTAACATCACGTGATACACGGAACAATACTCACACTCGATTGTCCAGTGCCAAGATGCAATAGATTAAACATTCAACAAGCTATATCCACGGTGTCAAGAAAGAACATGTACTCATATCTCGAGTCCAGAAATCAATAAGAAAATCAAGTCATGAGTGCGCTACTACGAGCCACTGAATCGAGCTAGGCATATACAGTAATCTGGAGTGCACCATGACAGGCCACTATCTATAATCTGGACATAGAACAATACGTGAACATAAGCATGTACCATGTATATAGAGTGTACAATCATTCTTTAACTATCCAAGGTCATCTAAGCATGTTAAGAGTCCATTACAATCGAGAAACAATCAAAAACGGACAAAAACGGACATAAACGGACAAAAACAGACAAAAACAGCCTAACCGGATTATCCGGCGGATTATTGCGGATTTCCGGCGGATTTTCCGTAGTGTAACAGCAAGTTTTGTGGTGCAATTTCGAATTTTCCGACGGATTTCCGCGGATTTCCGACGGATTTTTCGAACCGTCACAGAAAGTTGATTTTTGAACTCAAAACTTGTTTCGGCCATAAAAACTTCGTTTTAAATCGAAATTCGGACTTTCAAAAATCAAAATTGAATAGAATTGAATTTCCTACAACATGGAAGTATTAGTTTTCACAAATTAAAACATTTGATAGATCAAAACTTCAAAATACTCGAAAATCATATCTAGAAACTCAGATCTACGCAATATTGTCGATCAAAACCAAAAGTGCTATATACTAAAGATGTTAACAATTTAGAGGAGCATATTATAGAACAATAAAACTTTAATTTCTATGGAAAACAAAATTATAGCATGGTCATGTCACTTTTGAGCAAGATGTACTTGCCTAGGTTTTAGCAACCGAGCCTAATCTTCTACTCCACCACCAAAAGGGGTTCCGAAACCACACTCTAGGCCTCAAGGCCAAGCTTTCCCAAGCTTGAGAAAGAGAGAAGAGAGTGAAGGAGAAATGGTGAAGGAAAGAAAAGAGAGAGGAGAGAGAAACTCATAGGGTATATATAGAAGGGGGAATTAATCTTAGCCGTTGGATCGTGATCCGTGTCACATTCTAGGTCAATCCTAGCCATTGAAAGAAAACCAATTGTCCATTGGATAATAGAATGCATCTACACTATTCACAAAAATATCTAAACACTATTCATCAAAATATCCAAAACACTATTCATGAAAATATCGGAAACACTATTCACGAAAATATCCGAAATCGAAAATATCTAAAATGTGAAAAATCTGTCTGGACGGTATGCCGTCGGTATACTCCGGTACACCATCGGTATGCCGGCCAAGGAGGAAATCTATAATTTGGGAAAAATTTTAAAGCGTTCTGAAAATCGAGAAAATACGAAATACAATACAAAATACGTATCCGTATACAAATACCGATACTGTGAGACGAGTCTCACATATGTACCCATCAACGGGTAATAATCCAACCTTGCTAATACTAAATGAGAAACCAATAAAGTTCAAATAGCAAAGAGCATATGTGATAATCCATGAGAGTAATAAATTAACTTGATAACCACATAATTAGATAATATAGGACTACTTAATCATTATGATCATTCATAAAGTAAACAAATAAATAATTACGGTCCGTCATAAATCCCATCTAAAAACCATATAAACAAACCAATGGAAAATATAGAAAAGAGTCAATCTTATTTAAATGATTGCAAATTTATTACAAAAAAAATGATAATGTAATAAAATCATGACTCAAAAGATGAGAAAAATTTTAAGAGATGCTTTCCAATGACTAGTATGGAAGGAAGTTAAAGCTATGAATCACAAACCTTAATGGAAACAAGATTAAATAAAAAATTGTCAAACTAATTTTAGAGACCAAACATATGTATCTAAAATAGAATACAAATCTCATCAAGAAAAATCATAAATCTTGTTTTTGTAAACTAGCATATCACATATAGATTGAAATTTAAGAAGATAGCTAGATGAGTGATAGTGAACAAAAATTATGTAGCTTAATCAATACATCGTAAATAAGCAAGCTACATAACTAATTAAGATTAATGAGGTAGGCCATTAACAGGATAAATGTGCTTATTAAATCTTAAGTCACTAACACTAAAAATACATGCTTAAGCATAGAGTTCACAATAAGGACAATACATTTTGAATAATCAAAATGATTTATATACTCTTTGTTAAGCAAGGATGAGAGTATAAGATAGCAAGTAAATGAATTAGACTCTCATCAAGTAAAGGACAAAAGAGATGTTCATGAAAACACAATAGAACAAATCTTTTTGTCAAATATTGAGATTAACCCAAGATAATAAAATAATAGATTGATCTAGAGAATGCAAAATTATAACCATTATGAAAGTGTATTCTCTAGAGATGGAAAATTATAACCATTATGAAATAATAGATTGATCTAGAGAATGCAAAATTATAATCATTATGAAAGTGTATTCTCTAGAAATGGAAAATCTCAACGTAAAATTTCAACCCATAGTAGCTAAAGACATGAGAAGTATGATATATCAATTACATGTATTCTCATGTGCTACAAAACATCATTGGGCAATAATAATAAAATATTTATAGCTCAAATATAAGGCTAGATATGATGAAGTATTCTGGAACTTAGGAGAGGATCCAGAACTAGATAATGGTTGCAAGTAGACCTTAATAAATCTTAAGTCTATAAAGTGTTGATCACTTTGGGTTAGCTGTAGGGGCCGGTTCCCAGCTAGCGGTAGTCCGAAGACTAGTGCACCGTGTCGCTTCTGGCTATTTACAACTGTATGACAGAAGGACCCTTTCGGCTTGTTCCCAAAATGTTCTTTACTTTTAAGAAATTAGATTTAAAGGAATATAATCAACATCATCAAACAACATCAAAGTATAAAAATCCCTATGAATAAGAGAGGTAAATACCCAAATAATAATGAAAGAATGATCATCAAAATTTGCTAAGAATATTTTCAAAACAAATATTTTCATAATACACTTTATGAAAATAAATATATAGAAGATTCATACTCAAAATAAGTATGATGATCTCAACAAGTAAGGTAAAGCACAAAACCAAGCAATTCTTAAAAGAACTTCGATAAAAGTCATGAACAAGACACTAATAAATATATTCTCTCAACATTCCAACTTAAAGATATTTGAATAAATAAATATCAACATATAGATAAAACTATATATATACATGAAAAGATCAAAAAATCAAGTGAAAGACATGTATCCATAAAGTCAACAAATAAAAGCCAATAAGATATCATCAAAAGAAGACATTAAAGAAGGAGCTAATTGATTCAAGATGAGATAACACAAATTTGGTCAAAAGAATCAATAACTAAAATATGAGGTAAGCAAAATATGAATAGATACTCTTCAAAATAATATGAAACTTGAGCTTAACTCATATGCCCACAAAAAGATATTTATAGAAAAATAGATATCAATATAAGAAATACATGAACTACATAGAAAAATAAATATATTCATGTATCATTAATAAATATTGAAAACCATCACAAATTAAATAAAATGTATAAATAAACTTTATTGGGCAGAGACTTAATAGATTCTCAAGAGGATAATCAAAATAAAACATGAGAATCAATAAAGAATATATTATGCAAGCACAAGATTAAAAAGAAGTATAAGTATATACTTATCAAATTATAAGTAGCTTGTGCTAAACACATATATTCACAAATAGTAATTAAGATAAATATGACATATTAAATACAAATCGGCAAGAAGTAACTATATCAAAACTTTAAAAATGGAGAGTCAAACTTTTAAAACAAAATTCAAGAAACAAGCTCCGATGAACTAGAGTGATATACATGCTTTATAAAAACAAAGAATAGTGAGCATGCATATTTAAATGTGTCACACTAATAGAAAATGAGTGATAAACTACATAGTGCGAACTAATCATTTAAGCTAAGTAACTAGTCATACTAGACAAAAGAAAAAAATTAACTAAGCATGCTAGTATATATATCTCACATTGATTTATATAATAAGCAACTAAAGGATGTCAATGTGAGCTAGTAGCAAGACATCAAGAGAAACATGCTAAATTCTACAAATATAAACTATTTAAAGAGAATCGTTTAGCATGTTACCAAAGTGGCTCTAGTGGCCACACTTGTGTTGGTGCAATTGATTGGAAGATGACCTTTGAGCTTTGCAACCACCAACACGCTTCCTCGGTGCTATGTCCTGATACAAGTAGCTCCACCTACAATATTAGGCGAAGACTTTGGTATCCAAATAAATTTGGATCCACATTTGTTAGCTTTAGGGACCCATATACTATTTACTCTAGCATTGGTAGAAAAACTCCTACGAATAGGACAAGTTACACTCATGTGTCCAATACGAGAGCAATAGAAGCACCTAATACTAGTGTGTACACATGTATCGGAATGAGCATGATTATGAACATGTGACATACTAGAATGATGAATATCTCTAGAGTGAGCATGTAAGGATTTGGTCTTAAGACTATCATGTTCTAATAGCAAATCATTATGCACACAAGTAAGAGAATCACTATGCATGGATTTGGTCTTAAGAATATCATGTTCTAATAGCAAATCATTATGCAAACAAGTAAGAGAATCAAATTTAGCATTTAAAGCATAATTCTCTTTTTCAAATAAAGCAATTCTAGAAATAAAATCATCATTTTGTTTCTTTAAAGAGTCAATAGAAGAATCATGCAAATGATTTAGCTCATGTGCTTGCTTCTTAAGATCTTCTATTGATGAGGAAAGAGATTTGATTTTCAAAATTAAAGAATCATTCAAACTCTTTAAAGAAACACAAGATGAGTTTTGAGAGTCAAGTCTAGATAATAAATCATTATTTTCATTTCTCAAAAACTCATTAGCTTCTTCTAAATGAATAACCTTTTCTACAAGTTCTTCATTTGTAGAATGAAAAGCCTTAGCAAACTTTAAGGATTGGTTAGCCATGGCTTTCCACTTAGAGCACTTATTGCATTTAGAAGAAACATGATTGTCTATGCTACCCCTCTTCATCGGAGGAGGAAGAATACGATGCCATACACAAATAAACAAGGATCTACTCTAAGGATGTTAAGCCTAACAATAGAGACCTTGCTCTGATACCAATTGAAATAACGTGTAGGCAACTCTAGAGGGGGTGAATAGAGTTTGTGTCGATAATCACCAAATAAAAAATTAACTCTATATCACCTCCATAAACAACTATCAAGATAGTAAATAAATCAGAGAGAAATGCAGAAGTAAATAAAGATCAAGAAGAGCATACGCAAACACAGCAGTTTTAACCTGGTTTCCCTCGTGGAGGACTAGTCCAGGCCTGAGAACTCTAGCTCAGGATTAAATCCACTATTTGTGAAATAGTAGTTACATCACGTGCCTTTTCTTCAGAAGAGCACGTCAACTTCTTACAGATTCGCAGTAGCGAAACTTGGAATTGTCTAAGTGATTTTTCTTTCCCTCTTGCACACAACTTCTAGCTGATATCGCACTGAGCACCTTGGGCTAAGGAGAGTTGTGGCTTAGGAGATATGGAAGAATGAGGCTTGGAGTAGTAGAGCTTAGAAAGCTTGAATATTTGAAGGTAAGAGATGATTTGAAATGAAAGAATTCAAGCTCTATTTATACTACTCTGGGGAGGCAGAATTCAGCCAGAATTCTGCCCCAAGAATTTAAATTTTTGAACGTTGGACAGCTTGTAGCAAACAGGCCCTAAAAATCAGGGTGCTGGAAATCAGGGGACAGAGTTCGGCCCGAACTCTGTGCGGAGGCAGAGTTCGGCCCGAACTCTGTCTCCAGAAGACAGAATTGGTCCAATGGACTTTTGGGCTTTGTGGAGCTTGGGCTTGGTTCAGGAATTGGTCTGTTGTATGGTAGAGCTTGGAGAGATATGTCTAGAGGTTGAGATGACTCAGTGCGACTCAACGTACACATTCTCCTAGACTCAATAAATTGAAGATTACAGACTTGGAACAAATAGGAAAATCAAGAGCCCTTTTGATGACGCCTTTCTTCTGATATTTGAGCAGTCCTGAAGACGTTTTTTCCTTGACAGCAGTCGTCCGAAGATAAACAGATCTGGAAATCTGAATACCTTTCGGGGGCTTCGCCCCCGAACCCCCGACGGGCGGCGCTGCCCCCTTGACCCCTGTCCGCTGACCGGACAGCGGAACCCTCGATGCGAGGCCCCGGTTAGGTCGCTGGGCGGTTCGGAAAAAACTCTTTGTATGACGCCGTCTTTGATCCATCATCAATTCTTCATTGCCTATGTCCTTCTTTGATCATGTTAGATCATGCTTACTGCATGTCTACAAATACATGTTAGGCCAGCAAAATATGTTGCAGTACGATACAAGCATAGCAATATAATATAGGACAATTAGGACAATACTAAGTTTAAGTAGCAACATGATAGTGAGTATATGAATATTAGTGACATCATTATGTTAAACTTAATTGATTAGCCATATTCAAAAATACGATGTAATTATTGGGCCAACAGCCTCCTTCCAGAATACAGCATCTCTGGTCTTCATCGCCTCATCATAGGTAAGCGGATCTGCTTCCACATGATAGGTGACGAAGTCATCTCCGAAGTCTTTCGGCCTCCTCGTTCGCTTAGTTGACGGCTCAGCGAGTTCTGGTTCAGCTGGTGTCTCCTTGACGACAGCTTCATCTTGGACTACTGGTTCATTAAAGACTTCTGTCTGCTTTGTACCCTCATCATTCTCCGGAAGATCCGCGAGGACAATATTCTTGTGTTTTGCAAACTTGTCTTCAAAGTATTTAGCATCGCGAGATTCGATGATATGGTTTGACTCGATATCAAGGAATCTCCGAGCATCACTCTTCTCGGCATACCCCAAGAAGATCGCCTTCGTAGTCCTTGTCCCCAGCTTCTGAATCTTCAGATCCGGGAGCTTCACATAAGCCAGACACCCCCACACTCGAATGACATTCAAGTTTGGTCTGACTTTGAACCAGAGTTCATGAGGAGTTATGTCGGAAGTTGCATATGGCACTCTGTTCAGAATGAACGTTACCGTTAGTGCAGCTTCTCCCCAGTAACACTTTGGAAGATCCGCAGTCAACAGCATGGAGTTCATCATCTCTGTCAACGTTCTGTTCTTCCTTTCTGCTACTCCGTTGGATTGAGGAGAGTACGGAGCCGTTGTCTCATTGATGATTCCATGTTCTTTGCAGAATGATAAGAATTCATGAGACCGATACTCCCCGCCTCGATCACTCCTTAACCTCTTGAGTTGTTGTCCAGTTTGCCGCTCAGCCTCGGCCCTCAACTCCTTGAACTTCTCGAATGCTTCGTCTTTAGACTTGAGTAAGTAGACGAAAGCATACTTTGAGAAGTCATCGATAAAAGTAATTAAATACTTCATCCCGGCCTTTGTAGAGAATTATTTGAAGTCACAGATATCTGAGTGAACCAACTCCAGAAGATCTGTGCTTCGATGGATCCTGTGAAAGGGTTTCCTTGTGATCTTCGTCTGAGCACATACTTCGTATTTCTCTACCTTACCCCCACACTTGGAGATAAGTCCTAGACTAGACATTTTGTTAATCCTTTTACAATGAACATGTCCTAGCCTATTATGCCACAACTCAAGAGAATAATCAGAAAAAGTGATTACATTTATATTATCATGCTGGGTTACAACAAGCTGAATCTTGTACATTCCTTCAGTTTGGAAAGCTTTTCCGAAGAATGTATCCTTCTTGGACATCACCAACTGGCCAGCATTGATGTCCATCCTCAAGCCTGCGTTGCAGAGCAGACTTCCAGAGATCAGGTTCTTAGCAATTACTGGAACATGCTTCACATCTTGAAGCGTCAGAGTGTTCCCCGATGTGAGTTTCAGCTCCACCGTCCCGATCCCCAGTACTTCAGCTTGTGCCTGGTTTGCCATTATGACCTTCTCTGAAGTTGGCTCATAAGAGACGAACCAGTCTTTGTCTGAACAGACATGGCAGGTCGCACCAGTGTCTATCCACCAGTCCAAGTCAGCCCCCACAGTTGCAACCTGTGCTATCATGGCAACTAGATTAGTAATCATAGAAACCTTACTAGGCTCACCTTGTTCTTTGGGCTTGGACTTGCATTCGGATTTGTAGTGGCCCTTCTTGCCACAATTGAAGCAAGTCACATGGGACTTGGACTTCTGCTGCTTGAAAGCATGACTCTTCACTTTCAGATTCGTGAAGTCCTTCTTTTTGCGATGAGAAGCAGCCTGCTTCCCCTGGTACTCTCTGGTTTGGACCAGATTTGCCTTCGCCAATTGTTTGGACAGAGTATCCATCTTCTGTTGAGAGCGCATCTCGTCCTCAACATGGATCTCTTGCAAGAAATCTTCCAAGCTAATTTCCATCTTCTTTCGATGCATCCTTGCATAGAAGTTGCTCCATTCTGTAGGAAGTTTCGCGACGATCCCTCCAACGACAAACTAGTCGACGAGGGGCATGTTCTCGTCTTCTAGTTTCTGACGCAACTTCAGAAACTCCTTTACTTGTGGCAGCATCGCCTTCTCGTCTTCGAAGGTCCACTTGTGATATTTTTCTACCATAAAGATCTTGGACCGGTTCTCGTCATCTTCATAGAGCTTTCCCAAGGAGTCCCATATCTCTTTGGCAGATGTCTTCTTGGAGTAGGACTCTGCCAGAGAGTCTTCCATGGAATTGAGTATCAGCAATTTGCATATACTGTTTTCTTTCTTCCACTTCGCTTGCTTGGTCGTAGCAGCGGCCACAGCCGCAGCAGATCCAGTGGTAGGAACGATCGGTTCTTCTTCTGACAGCACGTGATCAACATTCACGAGTTGAAGATTTAAAGTGACCTTTCGTCTCCATATCTGGAAGTGTTCGCCATCGAATTTCTCCAACTTGTTAAAGCCGGTATCGATGAGCGAAGCACGAGAATTATCCATCTTCTCAATAAAGCTTTGAGATTGTTAGTGCCGAGGCACAATTTTCGATGGAAAATTCTGAAACTGAAACAATTGTACACACAACGTTTCAAATGCAGCACCTTAAAGAAGATGTGCAACAGAGATCCTGGAGTATTCTGAATTACGAGGATCTAAAAAGATTCTATGTAATACACAAAAAATCTAAAGAGACTTTGTGCAAGCAACTATCGGCAGTAGAGCTTCTAAAAAAAAGTTACTGTAAAAGGCAGCAACTATCGGCAGTAGAGCTTCTAAAAAGAAGTTACTGTAAAAGGCAACAGCAGCGATGACATGCGAGAATGAGATGCCGGGGTGAATGAACCACCGTTGCTCAAAGCTTTATTCGTCCCACACGAGCACGAACAGCTTCCAGGAACCAGCAAGTTCACGAAGAACTTCTGGAACGCTCGTAAGTCAATATTTGAGACTTGAACGGGCTTCCTGGACTTAACAGACTCCCTCAACTCTCTTCTTGGTGCATCTTTCAAAGGAGGCCAAGGGGCTCTATATATAGAGTGGAGTTGAGACTTCACCTCTTCTCCTATCCGATGTGGGACTAAAATACCAATACTCAAAAATAGAGTTTGATATTTTAGATCATCCCACAATCAGCATAGAAGTGTGCCAGTCCACGCCTACCCCCCGAACACTCCCGTGCATGCACGAGACATCCTGGAGTCCGTGTCCGAGTCCGAGTCCGCACAACAAAAATTAACTTGCATCCTTGTTGGATTTAATCCTTTTTCCTTCTAGAAAAATACTTCCACATGGCACAAACTTGTGCCCCACTACACCTCATGTGCACACCTCAACACAAGCAATGCATTATATTGAGATACTCACCATTTGGTGTAGCCGATGTGGGACTATCTTTTCTAGTCCAAAGGCAAAAACACCAACATTGTACGTATGAGACTTTGTGCACACTGCATTGTATAACCACCAAATAAATAGAAGGAATAATACGTTCCCGTGGCTTGATCCACTGATCAAGTCATCCAGTCGGGATCCTATACCTCTCCTCGATAATTACAAGAGCGACTCGAGTTCGGTTAAACACATATCATTGTTAACTGTTAAGTATAACAAAGTTTTCATTTTTTTTCATTGGCTAATGTAATCAGTTTTTTTTACGAGGTCCGGACTTAGAACTAGGACCTTCCTAAGAGCATCATTAGTAAGGCTCATCCCATTTTCTAGATTCTTGATTTAGAATGCAGGAGCTCATTTGTAGAATAGTAAGTCTCATCTATAGTTTCAATTTCTACAATTTCGGTCCCATTCCACCCATAGGTGCTAAGGGTTGGGCCTCCCAATTTCTAGATTCTAGATTGTAGGAACTCATTTTATAGAATAGTAAGTCCCAATTTGGAGACCAACTTTCTAGATTCTATATTTTACTTCTTTTTTCTACATCAATTTTTGACCACACAATCTCTGAGACCGGAAGTCACTTTATCATTTTCTACTATTCTCGTAAAAATTCAACCCATTATACATTTTTAACTTTTTTTTTTTTGGGTCCCAAATTGTATTTGAAACTCCCAACTATTAAAGTAACAATCCCCAAACTAGGTGTAGATCAGATGTAATTTTGTGGGGGCTCATTGAATTTTGGGGGTACAAATGATTTTCCAAAACTTATTTGTATCTAGACCCCTATGGTTATTTTTCAAAGGTATCTAAGAGTGTATTTTGTAGGTGTTGAATTATAATCCATTCTCACACGCATTTGAATTTATTTTTTGTGCAAGCCTTCATTCACCATAATCCCTACATCCACCCATTTTGTCCAAAACTATTTGTCAATTTTATAAAGACTTGAGTTATGACTTATGAGTTTTTTTTTTCCATGTACCAAACCTAGTCTGGATGTTTACACTTTCATTCAAAAGTAGCCCTTTGACTATTTGGTTGCACGAAGGTATATAAAAGCCTACACATAAATTTTGATTTTCAAAATATTGTTTGGTTGAATCTTGAAAGTGGAAAAAAAAAGTTCGTTTGTTGGAATGTTTGTTGAAAATGGAAAAAAAAAATCGGTTGTATGAATGGTTGTTAAAAGATGATGCTGCTTATATACAAATAATTATCATTTAAACCTAACAATTATAATATCAATTTTAATCAAATAATTACTGTTTATTTTAATTGATATATAATTACTGAATATAAATTTTCTAAAGTTAAAATTAAAATTAAAATTTTCTAAGTGAACAAAAATTGTATTCAAGACAAATTTTATTGACAAATATTGTAATAGTTTTTTTTTTTTCAAAATTTAATTTACTCCAATATTTTGCTACACATTTTTTTTAGTTTACTCCGAAAATTAGTTTACTCATAAAAATATACTTTTCCATTTTCGTTCAACAAAACGTCTGAACTTTTCACTTTCATCCCAACTTTCTCCAATTTTTTTTAGAGGTAAAAAGTAACATTTTTTTCAACCGACATGAAACTGCAATGTGTTAAATTTTAAAAAAAACAAAAAATTTACTGTACCGAAATAAAGTTTATATAATTTACTACAAAAGAAACAACTTCAAAATAATTTACAGGAACGAAACATGCCGCAAACTGAGATGGCGGAAAAACGAAAGCTGTAAAAAAAAAAAAAAATCTGCCAGCTGAGTTGGCGGAATTTCAAAAGCTAAAATTCTGCCATATTAGATGGCTGAATTTGGACATGGGTGGGGCCCTTCGTTTGGTTTTTTGTTTCGTCTTTTGGTTTGGTTTTAGTTGGTTTTTTTTTTATTTGGTTTAATTTGGTTTTAGTTGATTTTATTTTTGTAATGGTTATAGTTTAAATTTTGTTGGTCTTTAAAAACAATTTATTTTAAAATATTAATTTTAATAATATTAACATTAGTATTAATATTAATATTAAAATTTTAGTATTTATTTTAGTCAGTATTAATATTAATATTAAAATTTCAATATTTATTTTTATTAAAATAACCATTAAAATTAACATTAACAATAAAATAAACATTAAAATTTTAATATTAATATTAATATTAATATTAATAGTAGCAATATGACGATATTTTGAAATAAAATTAACAAAGTTTATCATTGCGACAATACTAGCGATAGGCCTGTCAATGGTAGCTTATTGGTCGGATATTGGCAATACCATATCCGAACCATTAACTATCGGATATATCCGATAACTATCCGATATCCGATCGGATATACGTTTTGGCTACCATATCCGTTACCGATAATTTTATCGGATATCGAATAATATCCGAACCAATAAGATTACTAAAAAAATATATTAAAAAATGGAAGAAAAGAATCAGAACCAACAATTTCCACATTGGAACAACATATTTTGTCATAATTCTCCACACAAGCACAAATAACTAATAATCTCATGCATACATTGAATACATTGCCACATATATATTTTAAATTTATTAAAAAAATTAAATATTATTGGTTCGGATTTTATTGGTTCGGATATGGCACTTACCGTATCCGTATCCGATATCCGATAAATATCCGATAAGATATCCGAATCCGTATCCATATCCGAAATTTCGGATATTTTCGGTTCGAATACGGATCGGATACGGATTTTCGGTCAACCATTGACAGGCCTAACTAGCGATATGATGATGCTAGTATCTCTGTCATTTTGTAGCTTTGCTATTGCGAAGCTATCAAGATGACGAGGGAAGAAAAGAGAGATAAGAAAAGAAAACAAAATCAAGTCAATTTTTCAAAAATACCCTCGTGCTAATAAAAATAATTATTACTTAGAAATATTTTTGTCTAAAAGATATTATGGATAAAAATGGTAAATAATATTATGAACATGAATATTTTGGTCAAAATTTTTTGTAATAAATACGGAAAAGTTGGAAGAAAAGTGATTCCTTAGATAAATGAGAGGAACCACTTTTTCTTCTATTTTTCTACCTCTTGGAAATTATTTTTCCTTTCCAACAATTTTTCTTTGGCTTCCAAACATAGGAAATGAATCACTTTTCTTTCCCTAGCTCAAATTCCCGTAACCAAACGAGGCCCAAGAGTAGTGTGGATGTTCACGCCAATTTATGAAAAAGTGTAGGGATCTGTGCAAAGAAACGAAGCTTTTTACCCAAACTTGTTGTACAAGCAACATTGCGAATGACCAGGTCGATAGGTCCCAAGCCGCGGTCGATCCGGATCGGTCCATTTTGGTTTCCCTCTGAAATCCCCTCCCATATCATCATGTTCGTGTTCAAATACGCTCACTTCCTCTTCTCATCATCATGCTCTCTACTCCGCCGATTGGAAATATTCTCCATTTTCTAAAGATTTTTTTCAAGGTCTGATCTCTCTCTCTCTCTCTCTCTAATTCGTCAGATTATTCTTCATTTTTTTGCATAGGGTTAATTTTGGATTCATAGTTTTTTTTTTTCTAGGTTAATGTGCCAATCTTCGTTGTATAATTCTAATATGTTTGATGCACAGTGATATGAAATCGAGGGGTTTTGATAGTAAAAAACGTTGCACCGACACGAGCGCGACACTACAGGATACGGACGCGTTATTGATTTCGATGTGTCATATAGTGTAATACGCATCCTGTTGCGATGCTCAGATTATTTGGTCCCAAAGTCGTTCAGTTCACCATTTTTAGAAGCGAAGCTGAGTCGGACGAGGCCCCGCGACCCGATTGTTTTTTGTGTATGATGTGTTTTATAGCTGTAACTTGTATTTTGGGGATTTGTGTGTGTGAGATTTAGCAGAAGTATCATCGAGGACACGATTAGTGAAAGAAGAACGATCTTGTTGCTGCGCGTGGTCTTTTTGGGATTGTGTGTTAGTCATTTGTGTTACCAATTCTTGTTCACGTTTTGTCGGTTTTTATCCGGATTATTCTGTAACACAACCGATACCCATCCAGCATAACATGGGGTGCAACATCATTCTTTCAGAGTGTTCGTGCTCTAAATCTGGTAAAAGGATTTAGGAAACTTGCAGTGGAGATACTGTATCAGTAACGTCCTACGTCCTACGAGAGATAGGATTGTTTGGTAAACAAATGGATTTGGATTTTGGTCCAAACCATGAATTCAGGATTTTGGACCAAAAAATGTTTGGTAAACTTAAAATTTGACATAGGAAGTGGAGACAATCCAAAAATTTTGTTTTGATAGTAGGGTGTATTTATACAAAGAAATATTATGGTTAACTAATATTATAAACAATTGATATCAACAAAATATTATGGTTAACTAATTAAATGTCATTTTTAATATAGTTATTAATTACCTAATTATCTTATTAACGAAGTAGGTTAACTAGTAATCATAATTACTAAGTACTTATGATTAATGTGAACAAAATTATTTTATTAGTTAATTGTAACTTGAAAAACTAATTAATTAATTTAAATTATAATAAATCATTTAACTATTCTAAATATATAATAATATATAGTATACTAATTGATTATCTAGTTAAATTTATAATACCTATTGGTATTATATATTTAAATATTTTTTATTTTTTATTATCTAGTTATGTGTATTAATTAATTTTCCTAACAACTTATTTATATTGATTATTTATATTAATTAAGAATTATAATTACATATTTAAAATATTAACTAATTAGTTATTGATTAGTGTTAACTAAGTATTTAATAGAACAATATAATTGTTAATATCTTGTCAATGAAATATAAAGAAAACTAAGATGCAGACAGCGAAACAGTGTCTTTGAGTTAGGTAGTGGATTTAGAAGATGAACGTTAACATACACATGAATTATCTACATAAGCTAAGTTTCTTTAGAGAGAAAAAAAAAATAACTTAGACTATGTGGATATTTCATGTGTATGTTTATGTTCATTTTTTGAATAGAGAAACAATAACTTGGTATATTTAATAGATTTAAAAAGTGGCATTGTTTCAATTATTATATAAATCCATCTTTTTTACTTTCGAAATTCGGATTGGAGAGGAGGATGTGGGACAGCCTCCAAATCATGGTTTTGGATTTGGAAAGTAAATAGTAATTATTACCCACTTTCCAAATCCAAATGAATGGGACAACCCAACACTGGATCCTATGGATTTGGCTCCAAATCCATGCCATCTTCAAATCCATGGCCACATCCATGAAACCAAACAACTCCTTAGAATATCAAGCAATCACAGGGAAAAGATAAATGTAAATCAAGCTCACTGAACATAGAGGTTTAAGGAGGTTCAACCAACGTGCACTACATCCCTCGAGAACAACCAACAAAGATTTTACTATTGATCAAGAATTACAAAAATGTTTCTTTCTCCCTATCTGTCTGACGCAGGACGAGAACTAGAGGGAAAACCTTAATGAGAATCATTGAGATTTGCACAAAATTTTACTAAGCAATGATTTATCATTTTATGACAGATCTATAAACAACCCTAAAGGATCACAAAACTCGCAATTAATAACAAAACACAATTAGGGTTCTACATGAGATAGTGAAATACATAGCATGCAATGCTATGAAATACATTTCCAATGTGCGATATCTTTCTCCCTCTCCTTCTATCAGGCTATTCTTCAATTTTAAAATAGGGTTATTCTGGTTCATACTTTTTCGTTCTATGTTAAAGAATGTGATGAATCTTTATTGTAGTAATTCTAATACATTTGTTTAGGTGCCATGTTATCAAGGAAATCTGTTACCGAATAATGTTGTATGAACATGAACATGACACCACAAATGAATATGGAGACATGGACACAATATTAATTTTGATTTGTCGGTGTAATTTGGAGTTTCTGTGTCACATTCAATACGTTTTTGACACTACATGACACACACACACTGACCTATGGAGCAGTCATACTCTAAAAACTAAGGAAACTAGTATATGGATTTAGAAACTGTAGTGGAGATATTGTATTAGTAAAGTAATAAGAGAGTGAAGAGTAACTAAGATTTTGTGAGAGAATATAATCAAGAAACTGTAAATGTGATGATCAAAGTACTATCAAGAAGATTCATCAATATTCTAGTGCTTATTTCGTTCCATGTGGATTGAAGGATTTTGCAGATCTCTTATCTTCTAGGGTCCTCTCTTTTTAGATCTTTAGATTTGTGTTAAGGACCTTAACGGCGTTAATGCTAAAGCTCTAAGACTTGTATTTTTGTCCCCTAACAAATAGTGTTGGGGTTTATTTGAAGTTGGTCATTAGTGACACGGTCCCACCATTTCATGTTGAGACAAATCACAAGTGTGTATTTCAATATTTTAGCTATGATTTATTGTCTTGTACACATGAGTTGTGTTAGCTCAAGTGTTAGTATGGTGAGAGGTTTTTGTAGTAGGCAATATTCAAATCCCATAACAAGCATTTGTTTTGTCACTTATTTCATGAAAAAATTCCTTTGGAGTTCGGACTCGGATATGGACGAAGGACGCAAAGTGGCGCTTTGATTCATGCTTTGTATTTCGCACGTACACACCGGGAGCGGAGATGGTGCGTTTCACATACGCATCCGGGGCAACGATGACGCATGAGCCGCAAATGGTATCGCGGATCTACGAGACGCAGTAGTGTGGTGTTGGGGATCCACTGCTTCCGTGGTACTGCGGTTTCGTAGGATCCGCTGCTTTTGCCGCATTGCGATCCGCGGTATGTACCGTGGCCACGGTTTTGTTGTAGTTGTGCCTGTTCAATTTTGTAACTGCCATTTTTATAGGAGCTACTGTTGGTAACCATCCCACATAATAGAGAGTTACTATGTGGTCTTCTGTCAGGCAAAAGATTTTTTTCTCCACCAAGACAATGTGGCATATGTCATATCAAGCCATAGGATTTAGTTGGAAGACCCTATAATTCTCTAGAGTATGGTGGAGTCCTCTAGAACTCTCATGAGACTTTTTTAAGTTTCTAGAAGTTCTAGATTCTTCTTATTATGTAAATATGTTATATTGAACTATGAAGCATTGTAAATTTCTAGGTTCTAGAAAGTTTGCATCATTAGATGGTGGACACATGTCACAATTTTAGCCATTTGTAAAGTCCTTGGGACTATAAGGGGGGAGGCCTCATTTGTTCCCCACCACCCAAGAAGTAAACTCTTTCTAATATAGTGAAGTTTTCAACATTCCGAATCCAAACTATCTTTTGTTCTATATTTCACATTCTCGTCTTAGCGATATAGCTAAGCATTTGGGAAAAGCTTACACGGGTCTTCGAGGAGGAAGTTCGTGCACCGCACGGAGCGAGGTGTAAAGCAAAAACAATAAGTCCATGACATTCCACTCATGTTGTTACTTAATTAGTGGACGGTTACTGCTGCTAAAGGGATTGCTCCCCTATATATATTGTGTTCTAGCACTTAGTGCTTACACGAGAGAAGGAAGGTGAATCCCCTACTGCAGCAAGAACAATTGAGTACCATTTTGGTTCGAATGCCTTCTGTTACACCACATCAGTGCTCTGTTTGACGATGGGTGGTGACATTTAAGAGCGTATCAGAAGTTCTTCAGAATTTGCTCGTTCCTAGGAGCGGATCGGCGGAGATGGTCAAATCTCGTTTTGAGCAACAGTGGTTCTCACAACCCCCACCCCCAAGCAATTCTACATTTCTCTAAGAGCTTTGCTCTATCTTGAGCAACTTTGTTGCGTGTAGTCTTGCAGTTTCATCTGCTAGACTATTTAGTGGATCATTCCGTTTGCAGCTTGACTGCACCTTACTAGCAATTTTAATTGCTTTAACTCTCTCCTAGCAAGCTTGGCTTGCACTGGCAAAGGAGTTTAGTCTTCATAGACTTGTTCGTATATTTTCAAATTTCCGCAACAAATATAAAACTTTAAAACATATATAAGGAGAGTCCAACTCCCGTACAATCACTACACAACAAGGAACCAGTCCATAAGGTGGGTCCGCCCTTGACATCAACTATGTTTCATGATTGCATGGACAAGTATATGTCACAATACATATATTTGTTACCCATTTTGGTACATCCTAGTGTTTTTTTAAGTGTTTGGGTGTGACACAACACAAGACATGACAAGCATTTTGGAGATTTCATGCTTCCTAGCTCATTAAGGATAACTATCAACAGAACAAAGATGTTCACTTTGATTTGTTTATTTTTACATTGTTATGCTATATATTTTTTCTTAATAATATTGCTTTTTGTGAAAGTGCTGCTTGAATGTATTTCTATTGATGTTACTAATATCAATACTTTTACGAATACCCATATTAGGAACATTTTGCTCCTTGGTTGCATGACCTTAAATTGCATTCATGATATATGTTATAGTTGATTTGCTTATCTTAATGAATTGTAGGTTCTGTCAGATATCCAAGCTGATGCAACTGTGGATGAGGAATATCTACGTAGCATTCTGGGATTTCTTTCAGATACAGTTGAGGTAATTTTCCCACTGAGTTTGCAGTCAACTTCTAGAGATGAGCAACAAGTTAAGTTCGGTTACAAGTTTTAACACATTTTTTTAATTGCTTTGTCGTACTACTGAATGTCAACTCTTTATGTGCTCTGCTGTAGTAGATGTTGCTGAGCTGCATTATTTAACAAAACCAAGCATTTCAACATCGACAATTAAAGTGTTCGAGTTTCTCTTTGGCCAGAAGGTATTATTCCACCTAAATAAGTCTCTGGTTTTCTCTATCCAAAATTTCTACTGTAGCATGTACTTTTATCTTTGGTGATTGTGCAGCTAGATGGATTTAGTATATAAATACATTATAATCTCAATACACAACTGCTTTCTATTGCATTCATCTGGTTATCGCAGTTCTGAACTTTGTGTTTCTTCATTGAAGGTAATCACAACTTCGGTAGAGTTCAACTAAGGAATTTGCATGTAGTAGAGAATATTGGTAGGAGGACTTAGTCATCGCCTTCCCAAAGTAATATCCATACTGTAAGTGAAACTACATTAACATCAGTGGTAGCCATATGCATGCACTAATATTTTAGACATGCTGCTGACTGTTTGTAGTTGCTATTTATATTACCAATATTTTACGACCACTTCCAATTGCACTTCTGTCCTAATCATGAGACACTATGAGAAGGAAAGAATTCCTAAATACTATGCTTATTTGGTTAACCTATCAGCCAATAGAAGTTATTTGTTAATATTGGGTAGTGCTAGGTGGAAAAAGGTAAAACACTTAGACATATATATTTTCCAAATGCGCTTGTTGGCACGCGCTTTTGCTCGCGCAGTGCACGCAGGTGGCGGTCCGGCGGGCCGGCCGGAGGCGGAGCAGGAGGGGGGGGGGCAGGGGTGGGGGGAAGGGGCGGAGCCCCTCGCAGGCTGGGGGCAGCTGGCCGCGGAACACAGGGGGGTAGAGGGGGCGAGGTTGAGGGGAGGGCCGCCGGTCGCCGCCGCTTGCGAGCAGAGGCGCACGCATAAGCGCGTGCCATAGGGCATTTTTGTATATTTTCCTTCCTTCAGCAACAGAATATCAGACCTATCTTTCAGACCTTGCAGTGTCTTTCTTAATTGACAACATACATAAAGAGAGTGAAGAGGTATGTTGAGTGCTCCAAGGTACACTTGTCACTGATCATATGACTCATAAAAGGAACATTCAATGTGCTTGCAGAAGGTTGAGTTGCATAGGCGCAGAATATGGATATGATATGGATTTAGAAAATTTTGGTTATGAGTACGCCATGGAGTCAATTATATACACACATAACACTTGCGCATATTTTTAATTACGTATTATATCCTAATAGTATTTGTGATCATGTATGTTTTGAATCTGATAAAAATCCTACAAAGGACCTGTTAGAAAATATATTGTACTTTCTCATATCTCAATTATCTTTGGCATGAGCGCATGATCATGTCAAAGCATTTGCAACCAAGCTTTTGGTCCCTTTGGAACTTACTTGGGCGAACCACGTATGACATGCATGTTGAGGAAGTATCATACTAAAAATGTGTGGTACATAGAAACGAACACGGTTGTCTGAAGGAGTGTCTGCGCAACTGAGGCAACATGCAAGAAATTTAGTTATAGGCATTTAGCTGCTGAAAACTATTTCCTGCAGATTATGTTGTTTGGACAAGAATCGTAGAAACCCGATTCCAGCCAAATAGAATGTGAGGCTAACATTTTTTTTTTATTTGCTCTAATTTACACATGCTTGCAAATGTGACACTTTAACATTTTTTTTAAAATTAACTCTTAATAATTAAAGAACTTAGTTAAATGAGCTGTTATAACCAGGGAGTGAGCTAAACAAACTTGTATTGATGTGGTGCAGAACGATATGACATTTGCTAATATTAGAGATTAGATGGTCCTTAACAGAGTAGAATGGAAGAAAAAAATTCATGTAGCCAACCCCAAAATTAAGGATGAAGGTTTTGTTGTTGTTATTATTATGCAAAAACTCTTTATAAATTAAATCATCAGATATAACTCAAATTCACACCTCTCAAGTGGTTGCGCTGACAGATTTTTTTTTTTTTTACAAAATAACTAGCTTGCGACTTATATCCATCATATTTTCTTTCACAGCGTAAATTATATTTTGTTCAGAGAGAAATATCTTTTATTTCTGTTACATTGTTATGAATAAAGTTACTCCTGCTTTTCATTACTCTACTTTGTAATTCTATGTAACAAAAATAAAAGGTATTTCTCTCTGGATGAAATATAATTTACGCTGTATAGATATAGGACTGATTATGATTTTCTTTCTATATTTAAATGTAACATACATTAAAATATGTTTAGTTTAATATTTAGCATTTCTATTTTTCCTATTTTGTAACATATACTATTTGTTTATGTGTAGTTTGTTGGGAAAGTTCATATGAAAAAAGTATTTGGTTAAAGTGTTTATGCCATAACCCAGTATTTGTATGCAAAAATCCTGCATAACAAACACACCATCAAGTACATAAGTATAAATAAAGAGGCCATGATGACATCAAACTATATACACGAAATGTGCTCTATTCAAGTCAGATGCCTTATAATAAAATATGTTCCGTTGCCGGGACTTGAACCCGGGTCTCTCGGGTGAGAGCCGAGTATCCTAACCAACTAGACTACAACGGATGACAAGAAAAACATTATTGAGAGATTTATCAAGCAATTCTACTCTATTGATCTGGTG
The DNA here is from genome assembly GCA_029216955.1 of Iris pallida. Taxonomy (NCBI): domain Eukaryota; kingdom Viridiplantae; phylum Streptophyta; class Magnoliopsida; order Asparagales; family Iridaceae; genus Iris; species Iris pallida. The sequence goes on along the minus strand of JANAVB010035817.1, from coordinate 11,861,252 downwards.
GGACTCCATCATCTTTTTTTATTCTCTTCTGTTAGGCCTTGGACTGCTCTCGGATTTAAGGAGTCCTCAAAAGTAGTGCAGCACATCACTTTCTGATGTTCAACTAATCTTCAACAAAATAACAGCTTTGATGCATTGATCAGGAAGATTATGAATCTTGTATTGTTTCATAAGTTAAGGAGCATAAAAATGCTAATTCTGATATGGTTACTTAGGACAAAATTGACAACACTGTGCAACATTTACTTGGAGGGTGTCCTTGATCGCATGATCCTAAATTGCATAACCAAAAGGTAGGTCTACCTACCTGCCAAATGGCAGCCTAGGTGCTATGACATGACCCTCTCATGCTCATAGTTACTTTGACTAGGAATTTGATACCAACATAGAGGGTTGATGTCAGGTTGACAACCGGTCATAAAACTTTGTCAAATCTTTTATGGTGCTTTATTATGCTCCGTATCCGACCTCATTCTGATGGGAGAAGACTTGGATAACGATGATGATGATGATTGTGTATTATTTACTTAAGATGTCAGTGACTTATACAAGAGCATTATTCAAATATGTTGTTTCCTACTGGCAAGGGAGCAACCATGGGAATGTATTGAGCATATTTACTTAAGTGAGGATTATGTGAAGGCCCAAGAGGCGGAACTAGTTGATCCTAGTTAGCTCCACAACATATAAGACCTAGTAGTTTTTTTTTTTCTTGAGATAATATAGGGTTTCAGTAGTTCCTGATATAATGCTGTGAGTTCGGTCCAGGCCTGACTTTGGCAAGATAGGCTCATCTTGGCCTCGTTGTATTTGTCCCCTTTGGTCAATACAGCAAAAATTAAACCATTTAAAATTCTTCAATTTTACCTGTTGTAAAGAATTGACAAATACTTTCAATATCACTTCTTACTCGTAGAGTCAATTTTCTTCCAAGGTAGTGGTGGTTGTAGCAGTTAACCCACAGTAGGAAGCCAAAGCTTGGTTCACTGAAATTTGCTGTTTGTGGCAATAAACATATTCCTATTTCAAAGATTATCCATCTCTTGCTTCAACCATTAGCCACAGGTGGAGCCATGGGCTTGCCCATCGAGATTTTAAATACACTTATCAGTTTAGGATCATACTTCACATGATATTTATTCTTCCCGTTATATATCTTTCTTTCCACAATCAGTGATGTGGAGAAGAGCCAATCTCGATCAGTCATCATAGGTATGCTCATTAAGCTTCACAGTTGTGATGTAAAATTGTAAATGTTTGAATTTATGAATAAATCATCCTTAATATGTATAGATATATATCAGTAATTGAAAAAAGAAGCCTTCTGATCTGTGCTTGGTGACAACATCTTCATTCTTCTGTGGATAATAGGATAGTAAGGATTTGTGTATAGACAACTTGACTGGTCATGGACCAATCAACTACTTTTCTGAAACATCCTGACCAGAGTGCTAACAGCAGTGAATTTACCTGCTCGTGACCAACTGACTTGGTCTCTTTCTGCATGACGTTCTCTACAATAAATTGGGACAAACATCAAAAGCTTCCTACGGTCATAAAAGCCCGACAGTCCCTGCTTAGAACTCGCTCACTATACACAAATAGATCACGAATTTGAGTTGTTCGCCCCTTTACAGAGGACGTGGCCCTTAACAGAGCCTAATGGAAGAACAAAATTCAAACGATGACTCCAAAAAAGTTGGAATAAAGGATTTGTTGTTGTTCGTCCCTTATAGTAATGGAATGGCCAGAAGAGTTCTCGTGTTTCTCTTTCGTTTTCTGAAATGCATATCACATGTTTCTGAAACACTCTTACAGGATGCAGATTGATTCATCGATATTGACAATAAGAGAGATTATCAGTGTTCTAGTCTCAAAGGTTTGGGAGCAACAGGCATTTTCTGTGCTCTCGACATACACAAAAGAATTGCACATACATGCATGAATAGCCACACATGAAAAGGAAAAAAAAAGGGACATTGGACTTCTTTGTCTCGAAGAAAGTCGGAGGAAGGAAGATGTCCGTGCCGTATGGGGGGGAGAACATGAAATGCACATGCAGGGAGGCAGCAAGTACAAACTAAGACCAAACAGAAGAGGGAATCTCCTTTCTTCTCCAAATTTAAAATTAACAAATAAGATTGGCAACAACCTCTGTTATTAGTTGTTTTTTCTTTTTCTTTTTTTTTTTCTTTTTCTGTTTTTTGTGTGTTCTTTCTCCAAGGATTAGAAGGAAAAGGAAAAATCCTTAGTTTTCAATGGTTTCCAACTTTTTGCTCAGCTCTACAGGAGCATATGGGATTTCATTCTATGTGTCAAAAAGCAGTATATTTCGGAAAAGCATATTTATTTCTTTATTTAATAGTTTGGCTGATGGTTAGAACTCAAGACTAGACAGACCCATACACAAACATAGTTTGAAACCTTTGTTTATTTCTTTATACTAGGCAACTGTGCATGGGTACAATTAAGTTATCTGACTTTTAAGACATGAAAATAAACAATCTAATATATTTTAACTTTTGTCCGGGGCAGACAAAAAATTCAGAAAATAAAGTGGTATGTTTTCCCAAAGATTCTGGTCTGAGTTTCCAAATTATGTTTTTTTAAAAGAAAATTTACATCTTGACTGGATATGTACATGAAGGTCTCTCAGTGTTCTTGACTGGATATGAGTGTTGCAATATTAGATGCTTGTGACCTCCTCTAGTTGCACCATTGCTCTCATAGAGTCAGCGTAATTACAAAAGAATAAAAACAAATTAGGAAAATCTCCTTCCTTCAATATTGAAATTTCTTTTTGCATATGCTATACTATGAGGTAGTTGCATTTGACTATTCTTTTGCACCTGAGGCCCATTAGAGTGACAACTGATAATGACATTTCTTTGGGCAAACAGAAAGGTTTGGTATAAGATCAAAGTTAGTTTCATGCCACCTACTCTATGTTGAATACTTACAAAGTAATTATATATATCTGCTTTTCTATGTAAGGGTTGGTCTCATGATGGTTTTTAGAGCACAAATATGGAATAGATTTGGGGATACAAACCAAATGGATCCAATCAAAATGCCTTTTTGTTCAAAAGCATGTCATGAAGTCCTTTTTTTTTGTTATGTGTTTTTAATAATTTCAGTTAAGCTGGCTGATTGTGACTGACATCATTAGATGCCAACAACACAAGCGATTAAGTGGCCACTGCCATCATTAGAGGTTGACATTGCAATTTGCAAGTGGTTTCAGGTTAAGTACCAACATATGAAGTTTAGCGCATCTGGAGCAATTGAATTGACTATTGTGAGAGACAATGACATTACCAGGTCTTGCCATCATACTGTCAGTAGGGACTTGGAACCAACTAGAAAAGTGTGAACCTCAGCTTTGCATGTAACTAAGGGTTTGTTTAGAGGAGCTAGCCAGTCTGAAAACAAAATATGGCAGCAACATTATTAGTTCCCCTTTAACTTATCGCAGTTGTTTAATAAACTTCAGCAGGTAACTAAAGGGTCTGTTTAGGGGATTGGCGTTTTGCCATGAGAAAAAAACTATAGCAGCAATATTACTAGCTAGACCCCCTCTAACTTGTCGGTGTAATTTAATGCACTTCAAACAAGCTCATCAAACTCATTCTTACATGGGTTTTAGACTGTAGTTTCTTGCTAAAGGAACATGTCTTAATTAAACATACAAGTCTTCCATAATTTGGGTCTTATAGGTATTTAGGCAACCAAATAATTCATTATCTTTTGTATTATGATAACTCTGTATGGTTCAGCAATTTGGCGGCAACTTAAAATTAGTGCACATCAGCTGCCTACTACAGAATCTATCAGCTATTGCATACTCAAATCAGCCACAGTTAGTGAAACCTTTTATTGAATGGTCAGTCGATGTATATCAAATAAATTCGCGTCATCAATGTATGCCAAGCCCATTTTGATCCTTAGTGCCTCTACAGGTAGCTTATAGTTACCATTTCGTCATGCAACTCCAGTTTTAATCCTTGGCTAATGATACATTGCAAGTTCAATTATGAAAGACTGATCTTGAAATAAACATTGATCTGATCTTAATTCAGATGTTTCTTGTCTAACGATACATAAAAATCCAATTATGAAAAACCAATCTTTTACAAAGTATTGATTCCATCATAATTCAGATGCTATTCTTCGAAGCCATAGTGAATCAAGCTCAACCTTTGGGGGTTTCCTCTACATACTTAGAAGCATTCGGAATGACCGCTTCATCATTAGTCTTAGCACTCCATAAGCATTACTACTGGCTGATTGATTGAGATTCCTTTTTCTTCATCTTTTTCCTGGACGACCAGTGTTGGGATTCGAATGTGAGCCTTTTGTATGTCTCTTTCATAAAGCCCTAACTTTGTATGGTATACTAAGTAGATAGAAAGGAAAAGAATAGGCAGAGGCACACATGCATGGCCATCATTAGCACGTTTGGTCAGCCATGGTTTCTCTTTAAGTCATATAATCTGATGATTCAAATCTGATCTATTTTTTTAATAACACACTTGTAATTTATTCTTTCCCTGTGTCAGTATTCTTTCTACACAGTAGGTTTAAGCTTCCTTCAAGCTTTCTACAAGTGTAACAGAAAGGCTTCTCCACTTTACCCTTATATGGATGCACACAGGAAACTGCAATGATTTGTTATATTTCCTAATTATTTAAGAAATTGTAAAATTTATTTGTTGAGATGGATGTCCTAGATCTTAGAATCCCTCTAGGTTATATTTTGATAAATTCTACTGCTTTTACTATGAGTAAAATTTTCAAGGTCATGATTTTGTCCTCATTGCCGATAATTATATTTATTTTCTTGAACTCCATAGAATTTAGTACCATGTGATTAATAGCAATGTCTATATATTGATCCTCTTTTGAAATCATGGAAAGATGAAGTTTCATGATTTTTACTATAAAAACATCCAAAAACACCCAATTTGAATTTCTCAAGTTATTTCGTGGATATTACAACTCTTGGTGAAATTCTCGTCTTTATGCTGTGTTTGGCATGAAAGAAATAATACCAAAGCCTGTTGACCTTAATTCTTTTCTAATGTCATTTGAAAATGTTCAATTTTTTTGGGCAGGAGCTGGATTTCTCAAAAGAAACTCAATGAAGAAATGTGGACTCATTCTTTTATCTGCTGTTAGAGGACTTTTTCATAAACACATGTTTTATGGCTTTTATGGAGGATGGACTCTACCAAGGCAAATCTATCCACGGATATCCCTGTGGTGCTCAATTACCTCTCATATGCAGGTTCTATCTTCTCAACTTTTTTTTTCATATATAATTCTTTCTTCTTCTTTTTTTAGTTTTCTTATGTGAGTCAAACTATACCTAGCCCACCCTAACCCACTATAGCCCACCCCAGCTCGAGTTTCTGGTTCCGCCCTTGATTACACGGTTCATAATTATTAATAGATCTTATCTTGTACTACTGAACTTATAGCTTTCGTACATGACTTCAAATTTGCAGGGATCTCCTTGGTCCCATCCTTTTCCTGACAAACAAAAACATGTCTAGTTATCGGGATTTGTTAAAGGCAACCAAAGTGCCGACTGATTAGTAGATACTGAGGAGTTAGCTGATGATGGCTGCTCTGTGTTTGAAAATTGCGCCACCCCCTCTATAAACTAGCCTGGTAAGGTGTGGGTGTGTTTTTAGAAATAAGGACAGTCCCCCACAGTAGTAGGTCTCCTTTTCATAGCTCCACCCCTCTGGGCTTTGGAGTCTCTCTCTTGGATTTGGGTTCTGAGAACAAAATTAAGAAGATTCTCATATTAGATTTAAGTTTATGGTTTAAGTAGACGAAATGATGTAGATATGTTTGTTTACAATAATTATAGAATTACAACCAAAAGTCTTACAATATTTTTACAAACGTCTAGGTGGTAGTTGTCAATTGGGTCCCCTATGTTCCTCTCTCCCCACATGCACATGGAGAGAGTTGACTCAATTGGCAACTGCCACCTAGACGTTGTAAGAAGATTGTAAGTCTTTTGGTTGTAAATGATGCTTCGTTTGTTTAATTAGTGCGCGCTCTATTTGTTCTTTCTTTGAATTGGAGAAGTCTTTCTTCACTGGGGACAGTGCGTGGGCACATCTGGCTCAAAGCCACTCACCGTAGGATGGGGGCAATGTGAGCTGTCTGCGCTAGTGCTTTCAGACCTCCCAAAGGGGTGCAGCTTTGCTCCATGCAACCTTTTACTCCGAGACAACAAAAAAGAGAGAGAGAGAGAGAGAGAGAGCGGTCCCAACCCAACAACTTGTTGCATTGGACGTCAGTTGATACATTAAATCCAGCAGACGTCCATGTGCTTTGCCTTTGTCATGGTCCTTGTTGGTCCTGGCCTCTGTTCCCCACTCCCTTCCTACTCTTCACCTCCTTGGTGTTGTTTGTAGAGTCCATGAGGCATTTCCAACATGAGAAGGGCAAGTGCAATCTAAATTGAGAGCTCGTAATGTATGGTTCAAAATGTGGCACCAGCTTTGGCTGTACAATTTGTTGGAGGGAGTCCACATAAATAGTACAGATTGGGGTGTCTTTCTTCACAGGAATCTGAACGAATAGGACGCCCTTGGCTTGGGGGTGTAATGTATTTGAGCAGTTCATGTCTGGAGTGGTGACCAGAAGGCCCTCCTCTCAGCAAGGACAATATCACATGCGAGCTGAATCAGTGACAATAGCTTTGGTGGGGGGAGGGAAGATCCATCTTGATTATAAAAATCTTAATGAGGAGCAGTTTGTGGTACATCTCCACCACCCTTGAAAGATCTATGATATGATGTATATAATGTTACATGATGTATAAATAATCCAAGGAAAAGGACAGTAGAACATCACACATGTGCAGCCTTGGTGGAGTGAGAATGGTGGGGTTGTACTGGAATGAGGAAAAGAGAACTCACCTTTAGGGTGTGACTCAGGTGTGAAGGGGGCAGAAGGGTTGTCTTTTGAAAGGGGGGGGGGGGGGGGGGGGGGGTGTGGAGCTTTGGTAACTTTTCTCCAAAGAAGAAGTGAAAGGAGATGGAAAAGGTTGAGGGGAAGGAATGGTGAATAGAGCTGGGTATGGTAGTAAGATCAGCAGTGCTGTTGTGGTGATGAGAGAGAGAGAGAGAGAGAGATAGAGAGAGAGAGAGAGAGGAGATCCTATAATTCAGGCAATTTGATTGTGCTCTTGTGGTTGAGGGGTCCACCTACCATTCCTCCTTTCCAGGCCTGACCAGGACTGTCTGCGCAAATGACAAATGAATCCTGTGATCGATGATATGCTCCACTTTGGCATGCATGTGGGAGTGATAGAAGACACAAAGAGGGGTGTGAGAGAGAGAGAGAGATTAAATATATAAGAAATCTTGTCATCAGAATATTTATTAGGTTAAGTGTTTGTATAATGAAATGGTGAACTATTGAAGGGACTTCACTTCTACCACTTCTGGATAAATGGTAGTGTTTGTATAATGAAATGGTGATCCTGCCATATGGTTTGCATTCAAAAGCAGCATATAGGCCTGTTTGGTTTGCCAATTAATCTTGATTTGAGGAGTGGTTTGGGCTCAATCCAGATTTGGGATCACTTCGTCTTACTTCACATGTTTGGTTGGAGACAAAATTTACTGTAAAGTGGCATTAACAGTAAATCTTGTCTGTCACGAAACCCTTGTTTTGACATCGGAGGTTTTTTTTTCTAAGAAGTGTTTCATGTGAAGTGTGAAATTCTTATTTTGACATCTCGCGTTTGGTTGGAGGATTAATCGTCTCTACTTTACATTTTTCAAATCATAAGTAGTACAAAAAATTACACTTTTCCAAAGCACCCAAACAAAGGAATTGAAAAGATATGTGTACACGTGACGTGCGTATGTAATACGTATGCAAAATGCCAATTTTCGGATGTTCCACTTCGCCGCACTTAAAAGAGGAGCCTGTGAGACCAAGTCTGTGAGACCAGTTGCATGTACATCAAGGATGGAAATGTTAACCATGCTGCTACTCGTACCTCTTAGGAGAAGAGCCTGAAAGGGTATTTTGCAGTCTTAGAGATTTCCCCATGCATGCATGTGTCTGATAAGTTATCCACTTGGAACTGGAGATTTGATATCACTGCCAATTATCTCTACAGTTAAACATCGAGATTGTCCATTATGAATCCTATGTGGCATATAGCTATTGGTGTGTGCACTAAGTTGTTTTCCCCCTTCCCCTATTGGTGCATACCGTGTAGAATTCGAATGGAAAATCATGATGGGAACTCTTGCTGAAATCATGATGGGAACTCTTGCTGCATATCTTACTCAATTAATAATGAATTTTGCTTAGGCAATAAATAGGTAGCAATTCTTTTAAGAAATAGCAATTATAGTTTTTTTGGCTAGTTCTCAAGCTCTATATCACTGGATCATTGATGAGTTAACCTATGTTTACTCAATGTTATTATCTAGTACTTTTCCCTACCAAATAGATATTTCTGTGTTGCTACTTATTATAATATTATGCATCGATATTTATTAGTTCTAACATTCAAATTTGTCATGAATTGTAGTACTATCTAGTTAGAATTCTGATTTTCTTTTTTTTTTTTTGGAGAAAAGGATGGAATCAAGGTGATCACATTCAAAACTTATTAAAAAAAAGCATAAGGTAAAATATTCAATATACTAGCAGATATTACAGGTTAAGCACCACTAAAGATACCACAATACTAATTTGTTTAAAAAAGGAAGTGCATCAAGAACTTCTCTTAAATTCCTAGGTATGGATCCAGCTATTAATGAAGACCATGTATAGCTCCATGATAAGCACCTATAATCTTTCAGAGAAGCATTAATCACTAGTCATTAAACATCCGGTTAGCAACTAGTCCAACATTAGTGCTCCTTGTTGTATACTTCTTACGTTTGGAGTCTTCACTCTTCCAGAAGTTAAAATAGAAGCCAAACTTTCTGATCAGAGCATCATGAAAACAAAGATGTCGTAAAAAATATATGGTTTTCTCATCCAAAATATACCAAACTAAAGCCATAATGACATAATCACTTTGCATCTTCCTTATAGTTGAATGACACGAGTCTCTTGTTTCCAAGAGTCATATAGACTGAGCAGGACAACTATTCCCATCTCTACTTCATTACACGAGTTCAAAGCTGAGAGGTGAAGATGCGGCTAATAAAGATATGTGAAATTAATTCTTCATGGCATAAGAACAATGAACACCCATTGCAAAGGTAGAAACCCCTTTTTGAAGATTATCACAAGCAATTAATTTGTTTAGTAAGGCAAGCCAAAGTAGAAGCTTCACTTTTATACTTGATAGGCACGAGAGGTTTCCAAATTAATTTAGCAACATGCAACAAATCGTTTTTTGAAACTTTACCCAATTTGAGGGGCAATCCGAGGTATGTAATAGGAGAAGCATCTTTTTTTACCGTTGAAGCCAGATGCCAAAGAAGAATACAAGTCGTGTTCCATCGGTCAATAAAAGAGATGATTTGAGAAGTTCACCTTCAGGGCACGTTTGGTCCGCGGAATTGGAGCATTAGAAAAGGAAAGTGATTCATTTCCTTTGTTTGGATGCCAAGGAAATGAGGAGGAAGGGAATTTGGTTCCTGAGAGGAAGAAAAATAGGGGAGAAAGTGGTTCCTCCCACTAACCTAAGGATTCATTTCCCCCCTCTAAGGATTCACTTTCCCTCCCAATTTCCTTGGTTTTTCCAAACACTGGAAAGGAAATTGATTGGAATTGTAATTTCTCAAAGGAAAGGAACCGCGAACCAAACGAGGCCTCAGTCCAGAAGCGATTTCAAAATGTACAGTATATATATTTGGCAAACAATTGTCTTCACAAAATACTAAAGTATCATCCGCATCCGCATAGTGTATGTTTAAGATATCTTGTGCTAGACCAAGTCTAGAAATAAGTCCATTTCCTTTAGCATTTGTCAAAATTATGGATAGAACATCAAAAAAAAAAAAAAAAAAAAGTAAAGAGAAAGAAGAGTCGTTCGTCCATAGTCCATAGGAAGAACAATTTTCTTAGATAGCCTATTACCAAACTTTTGTGAATACTTTGTATATCAAATTGAGTAAGCTCATTCGTCGAAATTGTCCCGTCCTGTTAGAACCGTCAAACTTTTGGAATTAACACAATGAGGGTATCATTGAATCTAAAATGTTGATACTTTCCACAATAAATGTCATAAAAAGGCAATAATGTCACCTTTAACAACATCCCAAAAAATGTTGGAAAAAAATTGTGGAAATATATCTGATCCTGGACTTCTTATCACCAGCAAGATCAAATAATGCCTTCTTGATTTCTTCTTCTATAAATTTCTCTCACATTTGCACCCCAATCATCATCACCGTAGATTAGATTCCAATCACAACAACAAACTTTATCTGTTTTCTCAGCAAAATTTCTCGAAAGTGATGATTAAAAGCTTTAATGATGTCGTGGGTACCTGAGAGTTCAATATCATCATCCACTAGAGAAGTGATAAGGTTTTTCCTTCTCATATTAACAATGGAGTGAAAAAATGAGGTGTTATTGTCTCCCTCGTTCACCATTGTACTCTAGATCTTTGCTTCTAGGGAATCTCTTCCTTCTGAAAGTGCTCGAGCAATGAGTTTCTCAGAGAACATCCAGTAATAAGTTGATCGTGAGAGAAGGGATTTGACTCCTCAAGAACATCCATTGATAAATTCGACTTTCCAATTCAAGTTTGTACTTTGTTAAGTGTTATATTAGAGTTATTAGTTAATTGGCTTTAGTCCCACATTGCTTAGAATAATAAGAGAGGGGCTAGCCTCTCCTATATATATGTAGTCTCTCATCATTAATAAAATTAATCCATTATTCAACTCTACATGGTACCAGAGCAATAACCCATCCACCCCTCTCCACAAAGAAAAAGAAAAAGAAAAAGAAAAAAGAAAACCCTAACCCTAACCTACCATCGATAATGAGAGACTTCATGCTGGAGGGTTGTCAGCCAATGGAACCATCGGTGGAAGACATGGTTCAAAATACGGACTCCGTGAAGGAGTTATGGGAGGTACTGGCAGCGACGTTTGATGGAAAACGTGATTTGTCTCATATATGACTCGGTCGTTGGTGTATACCGAGCAAATCAGGAGACAAATCTCATAAGGACCATTTTCGGACATTTAAGGCTATGTCTGATGAGATCGACCGCGTATTACCTCTTACGTCGGATATTAATGAAGCAAGGGCTCAACGTGAGCAACTTCATGTAATGGCTTATCTTGTCTCTCTCCGTCCTGATGCGGACTTCGCTCACTCTCAGATTATTGCTGGATCTGAAGTTCCGTCCCTGTTGGAAGCATATCGTGTCCTTCGGACAGCCAAAGTCGTTGAGACTACTCCAGATGATACTTCTGCTGATCGCTCTGCTCTCGGTGCCGCTTGTACGGAATTCCGTGGTGGTCGTTGTGGCCAACGGGGTGGCCAAAATGCTGGTCGTGATGGAGGACGTGGCAATGGCGGTCAAGATGGAGGAAGACCGCGCACATGCTTTAAGTATGGTCAGCTTGACCATTTCTACTGGCAATGCACTAAATCACTTGCTGCTAATATCACAACTGATGCTCTTGATGATGGTGTCCGATCTGTTCAGATGACTTCGGACTCATATACATAGTTCCTTGATTTACAGGCTCAACATCGTGGTGAAGCATCCATGTCTGGATCTACAGCCGAATACTTAGCAGCATGTATAGTAAAGTCAAGCATTGGGTCATTGATCTGGTGTCTGCTCACATGATTGGTGATGCAGGTATGATACATAGTTATGTCCATGTCCGTCGTGTTTCTGGCATTACTGTTGTCAATGGAGGTTCATTGACCGTCCGAGGACGTGGAAGTGCTAGTCTTTCTCCCGGCCTGTCGCTCAATTCTGTGTTGCTTACACTTGGGGACCCGTTCAGTTTAATTTCAATATCAAATTACTCGTGAACTGCATTGCTCGTTAATATTTCTTTCTGATAGTTGTGTTTTTTAGGACCTGAAAACTGGGATGACTATCGGTAAGGGACATGTGGCTGGAGGCTTGTACCTGTTTGACGCACCTGCACCTTCTGTTATCTGTGCCGGCGTAAAACTCGACCCTTTCGAGTTACATTGTCAGTTAGGCCATCCATCAACCCAATTCTCCAGAAAATATACCATTCTTTAGATATTCATGCTTTTTCATTGTGAGCTATGTAGTTTGGCTAAGCATCACCGGTTTTCCTATCCGGTGAGTCAAAATAAAATTGCTTCCGCTTCTTTCGAGTTGGTACATTCTGATATATGGGAACCTTGTCCGGTTGAATCAATAATGGGTTTCAAGTATTTTGTTACATTTGTTGATGATTACTCACGTGTCACTTTTGTTTATCTGATGAAAAATTGTTCTGAATTGTTTAACATTTGGTGCAATTTTTATGCGAAATAACAACATAATTTGGTGTTCCAATCAAAAAATTTCGGAGTGACAATGGCCGTGAGTTTCGTAATCTCGATAGTCATTTGGCCCGCAATGGCATCATCCACCAAACTTCTTGTGCGTACACACCACAACTGAATGGTGTGGCCGAGCGCAATAATCGCCATCTCTTGGAAACAACGTACTCTTATGTTTCAAGCACGTACTCCCAAGAGATTTTGGTCGGATGCGATTTTTACTACTTGTTATCTTATTAACTGCATCCATCGTCAGTTTTTAATGGTAGCACTCTATTCTCTCGGCTCTTTCCAGGCCGAGAGTCATTTCCTCTGCCTTTCAGAATCTTTGGCTGTTTACTATTTTCGGGATACCCGACCAACTCTTTCTAAATTAGATCCTAAGGCAATACAATGTATTTTTCTTGGGTATCCTAAAGATCAAAAGGGTATCGGTGATATTCCCCAGTCCTAAGAGATTTTTTTTCACTCGGAATGTTACCTTTGTAGAAATCGAATTTCCTCCACTCCCACAATCATCGGGTCCGGCTCCCCTATTCTATTCAGAAAAATTTTTTGTTATTTTCTGATCAAACACAACAGCCTTCCGTATGGATGCCCTCCCTTATCGAGCCAGTTTTCCTGACCGATGGTCCACATACACCAATTCAATCAGTACCGACATCACCCACATAAACATTGTCGTTAATGCCCACAAATTCATCCTTCTCTCCGGTTCTGCCAGCAGCTCCGGCTCCAATAAGTTGCCTCCACCTGTTCTACCAGCTGCTCCACCGGTTCTGCCATCGGCTCCGGCTATTCCGCCTCCAGATCGTCCTCGTCGTGCCTGTCGTGATCATTCCTTGTATGTTAATAGCTACAAAGGACTTACCAGTCACACTCAGTCTCCGGTGGTACTATTTATGGGATTCAGATTCCCAAGACCGCTGAGGAGGGTCTCAAATATCCCGGTTGACGTGCTACTATGAACGGGGAGATGAAAGCTCTCAGAAAAAATCACACTTGGAACTCGGTCGATTTATCCACTGGTAAACAGGCAGTAGGTTGCAAATGGATATTCACGATCAAGGTGAAACCATATGGCTCTCTTGATCGTCTAAAGGCTCGTCTGGTGGCCAAAGGATACTCTCAAACTTATGGTGCGGATTACTTCGAGACCTTCTCTCATGTTACTAAAATGACATCTGTTCGTGTCCTCATGGCCTTGGCTGTTCGCTATGACTGGCCGTTACTTCAACTGGATATCAAAATGCTTTCCTCCACGGAGATCTTGATGAAGAGGTATATGTGATACAACCTCCAGGATTCGTTGCAAGGAGGGTAAAGTGTGTCATCTGAGGAAAGCCCTCTATGGTCTGAAACAATCACCCCGTACGTGGTTTGGTCAATTTACACACGTGGTTATTCAGTTTGGTCTGTGTCAATCAAAAAAGGATCATTCCGTATTCTATCGACAGATATCAGTTGGAAGGATATTACTTGGTGTCTATGTTGATGACATTGTAATCACAGGAGACGACAGTCAGGGTATTGCAGGCCTCAAGAAGTTTCTGGAAGAACAATTTCAAAACAGGATATGAGATCCTTGAACTATTTCTTGGGTATTGAGGTCACACAGAGTAAGCGGGACATTGTAATGTCCCAGAGAAAGCATGTGCTAGACATACTAAATGATGCAGGTATGATGCAAGTCAAGGGAGCAACCTCATCTATGGATCAAGGGGCAAAGTTACTTCCAGACGAAGGGGTTCTGATGACCAACCCAAATCAGTATCGTCGAGTAGTTGGAAAACTCAACTACTTGGCGGTCATGACTCTGTCCGGACATTTCTTTCGCAGTAAGTGTTGCAAGTAGATTTATGGTTTCTCCAAGAGTTCCACAGTGACATGCAGTTCTCAGAATTCTGTGTTATCTAGTCAAGAATCCAGAAAATGAAATCGAATGGAGAATAATGGAGACACTCGTATTGAGTGTTTTACTGATGCTGACTGGAGAGCAAGTCTGACAGATAGACGATCTACATCTGGCTACTCAGAATTTATTGGCGGAAATCTAGTGTCATGGAAGAGCAAGAAACAAAATGTGATAGCACGCTCAAGCTCAGAAGCAGAATATCGAGCTATTGCTCATGGCACATCAGAATATAATATGAAGCATCTCTTACAAGAACTGGGAAAGACGCGGGATCTTAAGAGTCAAATCTATGGTGTGATAACCAATATGCTATTCATATTGCCACCAACCCAGTATTTCATGAACGGACGAAGCATATTGAAATTGATATCCACTTTGTTCGTGATGAATATACAAAGGGAGGGATAAAATTTCAATATGTGAGGACCGGCGACCAGATAGCTGATATCTTCACAAAACTTCTTTTGGGTCCTCGGGTTCAATTTCTATGTAACAAGTTGGACATAATTGACATCTGTGCTCCAGCTTGATGGAAGGTGTTAAGTGTTATATTAGAGTTATTAGTTAATGGGCTTTAGTCCCACATTGCTTAGAATAATAGGAGAGGGGATAGCCTCTCCTATATATACGTAGTCTCTCATCATTAATAAAATTAATCCATTATTCAACTCTACATACTTCCTGATGTTACCGAATAACTCTCTGTTCCATACTTTCACATTTTTTTCTCTGACATAAGTTTATTCACCAACTTTTGTGATGCACTCTCCTTTGTTAGATTCATTCCACCAAGTAGTGACGGGATCATGGAAAGAGACTTCTTTCAACCATACTCTTTCAAATATGAAAATTCTACTAATAACGGATGAATCACCAATCTCTAGCACAATGGAACAATGGTCTGAAAGCAAAATAGCTATGCCAGAGCAATAAGGAAGAGAAAATGGAGATTCCATCCGATGGACACGAAAATCTGTCAACCTTTGCAAGTATAGGAACCTTTTACGCTGAACACAAAAATCAAGCTCTGCAAGATGATTTTCTGTTTACTAATTACTATGGTGTTATAATCTACTATCAAGCATGTCAAGCATCTGCATATACAAGTAATGAGCTAGCTGTTGTTGTTCTTATTCTAAACCAACCATATTGTGGTCTAAGAATATATCGTTATTATTTGTCCAGGGGAATTAGAATTCTGTATGTGCATTTATTTTATTCTGTTCAGTTCGTGAAATTCATTTTTTCCTGAACCCAACCAAAACCAAAGCCTTGGAAGGATTCATATAAAACCCAAGTTCCGATCATCTAACCAACCCTAGTCTTATGCATTCAATTTTTTTGAAATGCCCGAAAATATTACATGTGCAATGTATCTTATGAGCTAGAATTCTAGAATGTGCAAAGGCATCTGGTGAATTATTTATGACATGAGATCGAAATAAAATTTGGCTGGGATCTCCGTGATCCCATCCTTTATCTCAATTTTTTGTATGATATGAGATTAATGGTTCTAGTTGTGAACTTCAACACCTCATGCTGATGACCATTGGCTGATTGATTCTATCAGTGTATGTAGTTGCTTAAAATATCACAAGGAAACACTCAGGTTCTTAAAGGACAAGTTACCTGATAATATTACTTGGATTCGTACATTTTGAATTGTGGAAATCCTAACCTGATAACTTGTGATTTCCTTATGCAGTAAATTTTTAGCATGATAGGGAAGCTATATATGTGGGAGACAATCAAAAAAAAAAAAAAAAATCCAAGGGTTTTGATCAAGATTTTTACATCATGGTATTGATGATGGTATTGATGATGTTAGTTACGAAATTTAACAATACTTGCACTTGGATATTGATTCTGTGATTGTTAGCCACATACAATATTAGTCGCAAGGAAAAGATCCAGGTTATTTGATGTTTTGGTTGAAGGGAATCATTAGGCAACAGTGATATCTTGATTAAGGAAGGTCTCTTGAAAGATACTATTGTTCATGATATGTTTAATTTTGTTTGGGAGGTTATACATGTTTTTCATGAATCAACCAGAGTTTTGCTAGTATATGCTTTGCTGTATGAACAAGTATCATGCAATCCAATAGTTCTATTCTGACATCCTAGGTCGGCCCTGGGTACCAGAAAACTTGTGGCTTGGACAACCCCCTCTGCTAGGGCAACCCTCCAGGCTCAGCATGATCCCAAAAAAGGTCAGGGTTACGGACGACCATAAGGACCAGCTGACAATAAGGGTCAAGGGGCAACCAAAATTAGTTTCAGGATAGGACAACACAATCCTTCGGACCGTCCCTGCTGACATCTTATATTCTCTGTCATAAATGTTTAAATAACATGGCCTAGTACGTAGAATTATGCAATATTAGTGCCAGTAGTCAAATCAGAACAATAGTATTGGTACTATTCGATGAGAGTACACCACGTACCACATGCCTTGCACTGAAATCAGTAGATCGTTGAGGACACAAATGAAATAGATATAAATCATAGAGAAAATGCAATAATGCTGGTCCTGTATTATTGTTTTAATATTATATTATCAGCAAAATTGCTTACCTATTGGAACAGGAAGGGTTAATTAAAAGTATTCATTGGTGTGCCTATTATATGTATATCTATACTACTATATAATGAAAAGGTAGGCTTCACCGTTAAAGTTTTTTTTTTTTTTTTTTCCAAAAATGCTCTCATCTATATTTATTAATTAAAAAGTGGGCTGCCCCCCCCCCCCCCCCCCCCCCCCCCCCCCCCCCCCCCCCCCCCCCGCCGTGAAGTAGTCTTGCATTATTGTTTCTAGAGTTATTTGTATTTACCTCCCCACCCCATCCGCCTCCCCCAATTTGCTAATGCAATGGAACTCCCCTCCAATTTTAATTTATTAACAATACCTCGTCCCCCTCTCCCTCATTTACTGCTAAATATTTATTGGGATATTTATTTTTTGTTTTTGTGTGTGTGTGTTGGTTTTTTTTTTTGTTTTGGGGGGGGGGGGGTGATAAATACAAATAATAGTTGCTAATTGTATGAAAGGGGGGAGGGTAAATACAAATAACTCTTGTTTTATTTGCCTATTGCCTAGTAAAATTCTTCCATGCATGCATGCATATAACTAGTACTTGATAAAGTGCATTTTAATTGAGGTTTATGAAGTTCCAACTGGATAGGTAGTACTTGACAAAGTGCATTTTATTTGAAGTTTACCAACTGGAGTTCTATTATATATGGAGATAGCTATCCTCCATGGACTTTAAGCTAATATAACCTAAGAGAGAGCGTGCTTAAACAAATCTCTCCAACTTCATCGAAACAAAGTCTTCAGGTGACCCTATTAGAGTTTGAGTATAGGACTATATTGCATGCCAGAGCTCGGTAGATACGAGTTTTATAAATGGACATTTGTTGGTGGGAATGATGCAGAGAACTGTTAAAGTCAAAGGCACCAACCAACAAATGAAATATCATGGATAGATGGTGAAATCCAGCTGTACATTGTAAAAGAAATCAGGATAAAGCTTCCATGAACATGACAATAGATAGTTTTCTGGACATTTGAACCTGAAGACAATTGTGGACGTTACAGATTCGGGTCCGAGTAGTGTCTAGACTCACCCATATAAGCTCCGGGTCTTCCAGGATTTGTCGATACGTACCTTATCCGTTTTGAGAGCATGTTTACTTTTGAGGACGGGAGTTCATATCCTTGTCAGCATATGGACAAAATTTGGGGCGACGAAAGTACAAGTATGATCGGCATAGTATAAGTAAATGCATTAAAAAAATCAGTCAAATATTCATAAAATAAAATGAGATTAAGGTTAGAAACTTCATGTTGTCAAATTTGGTTAGTTAAACAGGTTTCCACCACTTTTTTTGCGCCAAACTTTTCAGTAAATCATACGGAACACGTTTAAAATTTTACATGCTTCTTAAATTTTGTATACTAATTCGAATCTTTCAAAGTACGCGAGTAGTATATGTTTCTGAAATATACGAAAAATTTGCTTTTATTCTGGTGATTGCTAACAAGGGTTCAGATAAAAGGTTTG
Organism: Iris pallida; assembly: GCA_029216955.1. Classification (NCBI taxonomy): domain Eukaryota; kingdom Viridiplantae; phylum Streptophyta; class Magnoliopsida; order Asparagales; family Iridaceae; genus Iris; species Iris pallida. The sequence goes on along the minus strand of JANAVB010035817.1, from coordinate 11,842,776 downwards.
TTGATTCGGTTCCTCGCGACAGCTAACAGCCCTAAAGACAGTACACAAGATTATGGATTTTGCTGCTTTGAACACTATTATCATCTCATGCAAGCTATCAATAAATTTTAAAAAAAAAACTCAATTGTGTTGGTGTGCCAAAAGCACCATTGAAAGGAATAACAAAGAGGGGCTTTTATTTCCCAAAGAGACGAGCAATATGAGCAATAAGGCATGTTGATACGTCATTAACATATGAAAACAAAAAATTCTCTTGTTTTAGTGTAGTGCATATGGAAGTGGTTGCATGAATACATCATTTGAATACATATATCATCTGTCTGCGGAAATGCATTTATTATAATCTTCTCAAATCTAAAGTGCTACATGGGTTTAAATGCTTTATATGCAGTGGCAATACATTTTTGTCAATAAAAAAAGTGACTATATCATTTCAGGGCCATGATATGAGGATTTTGGTCCATGGAGGTGAGTTTATGGCCAATGCAGACTTGTTCTCTCTCAATAGTTCTTCCCCACCCCACCATGAGGGTTCTTTCATCTTTTCTCTATATGGGGGAGCTTGTCTACTGACAATTATTTGTCTTCTCTTTCCGGGTTATTTGTATGCTTCATTTGGGTGAGGAATTGGGGACACGAATTAAGGTTAGTGTTGGTTGCTAAGAAAGTGAGGAAAAATAAAAGAAAATAAAACTCGATCCTATGTAAATGAGATCATGTCTCTATAATCTACATGAAACACTTATATTTTCTTTCATTTTCATCACTTTCTTAGCAACCAAACACATCCAGGGTTTTATATTTTCTCTTTATAGGGGAGCTTGTCTACTGACAATTGTTTGTCTCCTCTTTTTGCCTTTTTTTGGGGAATTGCAGGTGTGGGAGGTTTTTACAATGTTTCTCGATTTTCAAGTGGTTTATCAAAACTACCCTTAGTTTATTACAGTTTTTTAAAAGTAAAATTTTTCACTTATAAGTTGAGGATAATTTTGATAACCCACCTTTAAAATTCGTGAACTGTAAAAGCTTTCTTGGCAATTACAGTTCCCTATTTTTAAAGTTTCATTTGGATGAGGAACTTGGGACAGGATTCAAGTTGTGTTTGGGTGCCAAAAAAAGTGAAAAAGAAAGGAAAATGGAACTTGATGACATGTAAATGATCTGTTCCGACATCAAGACACTATTATTTCCTTTCATTTCCCTCACTTTCTTAGCAACCAAACAAACAAATGAATTATCTAATTCCAAGACAGAACTTGTCATAGTGCCTGAATTCTTGAATCTATAACTAATTCTAGAAATTTCCATTTGATTATCAGGAAATATGGTTCTAACTCCAGTGTCTTTATTTTTCAGGGATTAGGACCTATCATTCCGAATTGGGGAACCAATGTCTTTGATGTTGTCTTCCACTAGTTCTACCGATCAACACAACCCTCTGGTAATTTCCAGACCTCTTGTGCTTCGGATTCCGACTGCTTAAGCTATGCCTAGTTAAGGTTTCGTAGTATCTTTTTAATGACTTCACATTCAAAATAAAAGAAAGGTACTATAGGAGCTGCTTGACACGCAAAGCGACTAAAACCATTATCATTCAACTCTTTGGGTGATGCACTTGAAGGCCCCTATCAATCTATCATACAGTTTTGATGGAACTTTGAAATTTGTAGAGATTTAGCTTACGGAGCGTTTTAAATCTTTAGAATGGTCCATAATCCTTAGAAAATGTGTTCTGAACGTGTGTATCTTTAGAATGGTCCATAATCCTTAGAGAAATGCATTCAGAGAGGTATTGCTCAATCCTGAACTCTACCAAGGCTGTAAAGAAAGTTTAGAGGTTTCCGATCAGTATCTAAGGTTAGCGGATTTGTTTTGGCTTTTTGTCTGTAGGTGTTGGTGTGTCCCCATGATCTTTCTTCAGTGAACTAGATTTCTTTCCTCTCCTTCACAAACAAATAATCCATCTCTCTTTTCTGGTGATGTAACCTGTAAGGAGACCTGAATATCAATTGGACTGTTAGCTAGGACCTATGGCCATAAATCAGGGTCAGCAGGGGGCAGATCTAGAAAGTTTAGGGGCTTTTGGATAGATGTAACTCTTTGGAAGTGTGAAAGTGGCACTTACATCATGATAAGTTACAGGGCACTTGCAGCAAGTGGCACTTTCCAAATATGTTTGGATTTACTTTTTGTCTCCTGCAAGTGGAAAAAAAAATGAATTTAGTGTTTGGATGGTTTTGAAAGTGGAAGAAAAAGGAGTTCGGGTTTAGCTGATTGTTGAAAGTAGATATTGGAGTTGAAAATATGATAACCCATAATTAAATTAATTACGATAATTAAACACAAAAAATGCATTAACTATTATAAAATTAATTAACATAATTAAACAAATCAAATTATAATTAAGTTTTTACTGATTAATTTTCAAAGAATCTGTAATTTTGTGATTTTGTAATTTTTACTTATTAGCAAATTATTAAAAAAGAGATTCTCTTTCAATGGTCTCTTTTTCTGGTAAGGACTGTTGTCATATATTTTTAGCAAATAATTTCGAAAATTTTCATGTAAAGCATTAAATATTATAAAATTGCATCTAGAGCACAAAGTTTCAAACTATTTTATCTAAGCACAAGAACGTCCTTACGATGGGCGTTCTTCTTTTAAAATAATATTTTTGCGCTACTCCGTTAAACCTACGTCCTCCGTAACGCTCAGCCGCCGTCCGTAAAAAAATATACGTAAAATAATGAAAACGCCCTTTGGAAGGCGTTTTGTCAGTTTTTGTCAGACGAAAACGCCCTTCCTAAGGACGTTTTCTCTGACATATTTTGTCTGCACGCGGGCGGGTGTCCAAAGCTGCGACGCGTGGCGGGCGGGTGTACAAAGCTGCGACGCGTTGCGTTGGCTGTCGAAAGCTGCAACGCCTGTCCAAAGCTGCATTGAATTGGCTGCTACGCAGCAGCTTTTTCGGGGTGTGGGCAGCTCTTTTTCGGGGTGTGGGACGGGACGCAGCGCTTTTTCGTGTACTGAAATGCAGCCTTTGACTGCATTGGTGCGTGTGAAATTGCATTGGGTGTGTGATGCAGGTTTTTCAGTTGCTTTTTGACTGAAATGTATGAAAACGGTGGGAAAATGAATATAGAGAAGAGTTAGAGAGAAGAAAAGAAGAGGAAGAGGAGGTAAGCCTAGCAGAGAAAAAACAACAGAAGCTAGAGAAGAAAGGAAGAAGAAACAAGTAGTAAGTAGAATAGTGTTATTGTGAACATATTTTTGTTGAAATAATTTATATGGTAATTTTTATGCTATTTTTTTTTTGTTACAGATGGCTAGTCTAATGATGGAAAAATTTCCGTGGTCCCGTCAACTCCGGCCATTTTACATGAACGACAATCTCATGTTTCTAAACTTGTATTTTCGGGAGGGTAAAATAAATTTTAGGTAATTATTTTTTTATGTTATTTTTATTAAATTATACTAATGATGTATATACATATATGATTATATTATAGCGGTATGATTATCCTGAAGTTAAATTACGTGAGCATGGTGAGTGGCGATCATCGTAGGAGTTGACTGCACCCCAAAAGGTCTTAATATCGACTTTCGGTTTTCTTATTGACGCTATACGTATTAAGCGCCATGACAGAGACCTGATATGAGCATCGTTGAGAGATGGTGGCCAACACGCAACACATTTCAACTTCCTTTTGGGGAAATGACCATAACTTTAGCTGACACAGCCCAGATTCTAGGGTTACCTATCGAGGGTTACCCTATATATTTTTACGAGGGGTTGGATGCTTCAGATCTCATTAGAACATACCTTGGTGTGGAGCCACCAGATGATATAGGCGGTCGGAGCACTGTCAGAATGACTTGGCTCCGGTCCACTTTCATGCATCTTGATCGCATCGGCGACACGGCAGTTGTTGTCGATGATGCACGGGTATTTTTTTCTACACTAGTTATCTTTAATTTCTATTTAATATAATTGATATGAAGAGTTTAGTTGTTGTTAATTTTCAGGTGATTTATTGTACAAGAGCTTATTTGTTGTGCCTATGCGGTGCATTATTATTCTCCGACGCAACAGGAAATATGATCAACGTCCGACTGCTACCATTTTTCGAAGATTTGGGTACACGCACAAAGCACGCATGGGGTACGGCAGTATTAGCACATTTATATCAATCGATGACATCATTTGTGTCTAAGGTTGCTGGAGGTAAAACAGCAAAAAATATTTCTGGGTGTCTAACACTTATACAGGTATATTTATATTGCTGGTAGTACATATTTATAAATTTTATTTATTTCGACCTCACATGTAAATTGTCTTTGTAGTTTTGGTGTTACGAGCACTTTGCTATTGGTAGGCCACTTACCATATATTGTGATCAACGAGTATGTCCAGGAGGCCTTAAGTGGAACACTTAAAATGTAGATTATCAGCATGTTATCCACAAAGCGGTCTCTATATACCGGAATCAATTTGACATATTAACCGCGTTTGATGTTAGTATATTATTAATGTCCAAATTTAGTTGAGTTATAAAATGTTAATTTTTGTGCATTCTCAATTTACTTGTTCAACGTTACGTAGGTTTTTTGGCAACCCCAATCTGTACCAGAAGATGTCATAAATGCTACCCGGGCATGAGTCTGCATCGATATTATATTATGTACAACGGATATATCATGTTTCACCCGGCTGATCGTGTTATGCGACAGTTTGGACTGAAACAGATACCTCTTGATCCTTTACCTTCTAACATTTCCAAAGCCAATAGAACAACGGGCGGCCCACTTTCTTACTGGTTGGTATTCCAAATGCTACCCGCCGCAGGACACTTCTCATGCCTTCGATTGGGATTATTACAAGCAGACGACGGGGTATTCATTGTTTGGTCCAAGCCATCTTGATCCAAGTAGCCAATTTTATTCGACTCCATCAGTGCTACCTTCACAAGTGGAGGAGCCACCGGAGATCACTGAGGAAAGAAGAAGAAGGCTAGGTCTAAGGCAAGTAGACCGTAGAGACTATAGAAGGGACAATAGAGGTGGGTAGTTATTTTATTTCTTTGAGAAATCATGTATGAAGGGAGTTTATGTTATTTCAAATAATAAATTATTTTTTTACATTCCAAGGCACTTATTGTCATCTCTATAAACTTCATTCTCCCTTGAAAGATAGATGAGACATGGTATCTAGAAGTCATTATGGCACGTAAAATATACGCAAAAATGTTGGTTGCAAGATTTGCCAACATAGATCAAATATAGATTGGACAAAACTGAAATGACTAGGAAATTTGAAAGAAAATTAAATTAAACATACACCAGAACTATGTCATTATTAGGAAAATTGCAATAAACACTAAAAATATTAAAAAAAACAATACAAATACAATCACTCAAGTTACAATAATTACTGCATCGGTTGATTTGTGCATGTTCTTTGTTGTGTCCATCCCGCCACAAATCGTGCAATGGAGATCCCTTGTCGCCAGCTCTCGCGTCATAATACGGTTCTTCTTCGGTCTTCCAGCTCTGCGTCCAACAAGTGGTACTCCGATTTGACCTCTTACCAATTCACTTTGAGGAGTGTAGGAGGATGGAATTGGTTCCATACGTGGCAAATATACACTTCTAAGTGTTGTAACAGAAAATTCAGGATAAAAACTTTCCACTGTAAAGTTGGATGAATGACAAGCATAGCAAGCAT
>JANAVB010035817.1:11802911-11837038 GCA_029216955.1 Iris pallida | reverse complement strand
GCATGTTATCCACAAAGCGGTCTCTATATACCGGAATCAATTTGACATATTAACCGCGTTTGATGTTAGTATATTATTAATGTCCAAATTTAGTTGAGTTATAAAATGTTAATTTTTGTGCATTCTCAATTTACTTGTTCAACGTTACGTAGGTTTTTTGGCAACCCCAATCTGTACCAGAAGATGTCATAAATGCTACCCGGGGCATGAGTCTGCATCGATATTATATTATGTACAACGGATATATCATGTTTCACCCGGCTGATCGTGTTATGCGACAGTTTGGACTGAAACAGATAATACCTCTTGATCCTTTACCTTCTAACATTTCCAAAGCCAATATAGAACAACGGGCGGCCCACTTTCTTACTGGTTGGTATTCCAAATGCTACCCGCCGCAGGACACTTCTCATGCCTTCGATTGGGATTATTACAAGCAGACGACGGGGTATTCATTGTTTGGTCCAAGCCATCTTGATCCAAGTAGCCAATTTTATTCGACTCCATCAGTGCTACCTTCACAAGTGGAGGAGCCACCGGAGATCACTGAGGAAAGAAGAAGAAGGCTAGGTCTAAGGCAAGTAGACCGTAGAGACTATAGAAGGGACAATAGAGGTGGGTAGTTTATTTTATTTCTTTGAGAAATCATGTATGAAGGGAGTTTATGTTATTTCAAATAATAAATTATTTTTTTACATTCCAAGGCACTTATTGTCATCTCTATAAACTTCATTCTCCCTTGAAAGATAGATGAGACATGGTATCTAGAAGTCATTATGGCACGTAAAATATACGCAAAAATGTTGGTTGCAAGATTTGCCAACATAGATCAAATATAGATTGGACAAAACTGAAATGACTAGGAAATTTGAAAGAAAATTAAATTAAACATACACCAGAACTATGTCATTATTAGGAAAATTGCAATAAACACTAAAAATATTAAAAAAAAACAATACAAATACAATCACTCAAGTTACAATAATTACTGCATCGGTTGATTTGTGCATGTTCTTTTGTTGTGTCCTATCCCGCCACAAATCGTGCAATGGAGATCCCTTGTCGCCAGCTCTCGCGTCATAATACGGTTCTTCTTCGGTCTTCCAGCTCTGCGTCCAACAAGTGGTACTCCGATTTGACCTCTTACCAATTCACTTTGAGGAGTGTAGGAGGATGGAATTGGTTCCATACGTGGCAAATATACACTTCTAAGTGTTGTAACAGAAAATTCAACAGGATAAAAACTTTCCACTGTAAAGTTGGATGAATGACAAGCATAGCAAGCATGTACACATGGTAGTAGAGTATGTTGCCACCGACCACATGTGCAACATTTACGGTCTAGCTGAACCACATAGCATCTACTTGTTGCATGATCAAATATTTCAAATAATAAATTATCAAAACGCAACAATTGCAAATGATGTGCCTCTCTCATGATCCGTGTCATAGTCTTAAGCATTCTTGGACAAAAGTCTGTATGCATATTTTCAGCATTTGTTCGATGCTTGTCATGCAATGTTATAATTTTAGCTCTAATACCATCAAGCAAAGTTGTTATCGGTTTGTCACGCAAACTTTTTATCCAACCATTAAAACATTCAGCAATATTTGATGTGTTGATATCTAATCGTAGACATGGTGCATAAGCAGTGATCCAGTGCGAGAAAATACGATTTTCATCATTTGAACCTACAAGCCAATTGAAAACATTTACATCTGCAGATTTTATTCTCTCGAACCACTCGTTCGCATCAACCTCATTATAGGATCGGGCAAGTTTATCTAACCATTCTAGATATTTTCGCGAACCCGAACCAGAAAAATGACCTTTCATATTTTGTTTGAAGTGTTGAATGCAAAAAAAAATGGGAAGAGTTTGGAAAAATTTCTCGCATTCCACGAATTAATCCTTTCTGCTTATCTGATATAAAGGAAATACTATCCCATCGTTCAAAAAAACTTTCAAAAGACATTTTCAAACAATTTAAAAACCATGTCCATGAATCAGTATTTTCTTTTTCAGCAACACAATAAGCAATGGGATATAATTGGTAGTTTGGATCGTGAGCACATGCAACAAATAAATTACCTTGATATCTAGATGTAAGAAAAGTAGCATCAATGCTAATAAAAGGCAAACAACCGCTCAAAAAACCATCAATACAAGCTTTGAAACAAATAAAAATTCTTTGAAATTCATTATTTCCAACTGTTTTTAGAAAACATTTGCTTCCTGGATTGGTTTCCATAATTGTAAATCCGTATTTTTCAAGACTACCATACGCATCAATGTAACTACCGTTAATTTCTGATAATGCAAGTTCCTTAGCTCTCCAAGCTTTGGAATATGTAATATGCAAACGATGGTCTCTAAGTATATCACGCACAATGTGTGCTGGACTATAGGAGTTGTCATCTCTAATTTTACCAATTATTTTATTTCTTACCCATGCGGTAGTAGCTAGTGGATGATGTCCTCCTATAGATCCACCTGAACATGAATGCCATGCTTCAAATGTACGAATTTCAAAAGTACTACCGTTGCCGACGGCTCTAGCATATACTCTCCAACAACAATTTGGAGAATCACAAGTATATACAATTCTATGGGGATTATTATGTTTAGATGAACAACTAAAATTATATCTAATTGCTAGATCAGAAATAAAATTTCTAAATTCATATGGAGAATTAAATGATTTACCAACAAATAATTCGGAAGTTGAAGAGTCTAAATTATCATCATTTGACAAATAATAATCTAAATTTTCAACTAAATCATCACTATTTTCATCATCAACATCCATATTTTCAGTGTCAATGTTCTCCTCAATTTGGTTTACAGTGCTAGGGCCGGCACCAAATTGATTTTCCAGAATTGGTTGACTACTGAAAATAATATTTGTGGAAGTATTTGATACCGACGGATTAATGTAAATTTTAATGCAAGATGAACTTAAACAATTTTGAACAACAAATTTCCATGCTTCCTCACTATCTACTACTAAATAAGTATCTGTAAAAAACCACCTTATAGTAAATTCATAACTAATAGAAAAACGTTCACTAATAATATTTCGTAAACTAGTTAGTGAAATATCATAATAAGTAGAAATAAGATGAGTACTACCTCCTTGATAAGATAATCCATCTAATATACCTCCATGGTAGCAAATTATTGTCAAATTTGGATCCATTATCACGAACTTACAGACTATGAATGCTATAAATGAAGGTTGAGAATAGCTTCTGAATTGAACAATAGGCGAAGAGAACTTCTAAACTTCTGAATTGAACAATAGGCGAAGAGAACTTCTAAACTGAATAGCTTCTGTATGAGGAAAAATAGTTAGAAGAAGTGAATGAGATACTCTTACTCTGAGAATTACTATATATAGGATGAAAATTTTACTGTTTCAAACTATCCGTTACTAATGAGTTAACGTTAACTAGTAAACGAACGTTACCTACCTATATCATAGCCATCAATCCTTCAATAATCCTTTATATCCCATCAGTTACTTTATATCCGATCAATCAACTTACTTCCCATCATCCGACCCTTTTAATCCCATCAACCATTTTATGTCCCATCAACCGACCGTTTATATTCCATCTTTACATCCCATCTCCATCTTTATATCCCATCAACCGATCCCATCTAACCGGCCTGGAGCGGGAAAATAAATGATATAAGGAAAACGTCCTTAGTAAGGGCGTTCTTTACTTTTTCTTATTTTTAATTCCCTCGTGCCTAACGGACTTTTCTAACGGTGTTAGTCTTAAAAAAAAAAAAAAAATTACGAAAAGTACGAAACGCCTATACTAAGGACGTTCTTGTGCCATTCTTGGGATTTCTGCAAACTTTGTGCTCTCAATAAAATTTTAAATATTTTTAATGCTTCTTATGAAAATTTCCGAATAATTATTCCATATATTTTTAACCAATGTATTAAAGAGAGATTCTCTTTTCACCACAAATCTCTCTCCCACACGCTTGTTTCCAGAGTCTTCCCCTCTCTCTCTCTCTCTCTCTACACCATTTTTCTTCACACCTATTTCTCTTCGTGGCCGCCTCCGCGAGGCCTCCTTCGTCGCCGCCAACTCGCCCACGCGAGGCCCTCGCCGTCGCCACCTCCGCGAGGCCCCCACCGTCGTCGTCGCCACGAGGCCCCTACCGTCGTCGTCGCCACGAGGCCCCCACTGTCTGAGAAGTTCTCTCTCTTCTCTCTAAAAAAATCCTTCACTTCTCTCCTCTCTCCTCCAGATCTGAGGAGTTTCAAGGAGTTCCAAGCAAAAAATTGGGGATGTTAAAATGGAACAAAACGTAGGGGACAAGAACTGCAAATAGTCACTTCAAAGATTTTTTTTGAGTTTCAATGGTTGCAACCAAACAAGGGATCTTTTCCGAGTTCAAGGCAGTTACAGCCCAGTTCTGGGTAACCAAACAGGCCCACTTGAGTGGGGACTTGGAAGAAAAAGGTGATGGGAGGCTTAGGAAAAAAAAATCCATTTCAAATGTATATAAGAATAATCGAAGTTATAAAACCTTCAGAACCAAGTCTTAAATACTTAACCAATTGAGCTAAATTTCAAAAATGCAAATACATAGGGCCACTATATATAACTTGTTTAAATTTTTTGAAAAAAAAAGGCTATAAATTATTATTTTTCGAAAATCCGGTAGAACCCCCCCCCCCCCCCCCCCCCCCCCCCCACTAAGTCTCCCACCAGCACCACTCTCCATGTAAATCCGACCCTGGGGTGAGCACAACTTTAAAGGTACAAAATTAATGGTATAATTTTTGTTAGATATTAATCTTTTAAAATAGAAGCGTCTACTGTTAATTCTTTTTTAGCTTATCACAATAATTGTTCTAGGGGACCCCAAAATAGACTCAATTTTGAGGGTGTTTTCTACGTTCGAACTGTTTATGACTTTCTTCCATGTAGTTTGATAAACGTCATTTCTTTGTAGCACTAACAAAAATGTATTCTTCACTCACATCCACGAAGAAGTTTGTTTCTCTCTATCCCTAGTTCCAACAACTTTGTAAGTATAAAACTATTCTATAAATAGGTTTTGCAATTCCTTCCAAAAGCTTTGATACATATCCCCTTGAGAGGTTAGTACGGAGTCTTTTCATATAACTTAAGGATGATACAACTTTTGGGGTATTGCTAATATAGACATACTGTAGTACGTAGAAGATTTATGTGTAACATAATTGTTCAGTAAACCAAGGATAAAGGAATTCTGAGGTCATGTGCTCTGTAGGTTGTAATTTTGATTGGAAACTACAGGTTTTTTATTGATCTTATTCCTATTCGTATTGCATATAGAGATATCCCCCAAAACTTGATTCTGGAAAACTAAGATCTAAGATCTCCCCCTTCCTTCCAACAATCCACCTTTGAGTTGTCCAACCTTTTTTGATATTTTTGATATTGTTATTTCAACCGCTTGTACATTGAAAAGATCTTTCATACTCGCATACAAAGCATATCCTTTCATTATACTCTTATTGACATGTGGGCCGGTACAAAAGCCTATCGCCTGCATGCACTACACCCTTTTCCACATGTTAGTATGCTAGAGTGGCGTGGATAAGAAAATGCCCAATTTCCTCTTCCTCGGTTCGATCCCTAGACCGTCTGCCCAGCCAAGGGGATTATATCTCTCCTCGCTGACCACAAGAGTCAGCTAAGTTTGGTATATGTCTTTAAATTTTAAAGTAATTTTCTATACATCTTTGCATACAGATTTTCTGTGTAGCAAATTTATTATCTTTCTGTTATCAATGCAAGAAGCCAATATCATATATGCACTGATATTACATACTTATTTGTCTACTCATGTGCATGAACAAGTAGGGTGCAACTCGGATGAGATAGTTATGTATTTACTACTTGCGTTTTTTATTTACATGACACGTGTTCAAAAAATTAATGTACAAGATATAAGAATACTAAGATGAATGAGTGACAATACGTTAAAAGATAGAACAATAAATAAACATATTACTGAAAAGTTAGTGATGGAAAGTATTTCAAATTATATTTTTTTTCTGAGATACGATATGATAGTTATTGACATTATAGGAATCATTAATTATAGGATTTGTTTATATTGTACATATTTTTTAAGAGATTTGTTATTCCTAGAAGTTGGATTCGGTTATTTCCTTTATATTTTTCTTCTTTTGTAAATTTTATAAATACCTACCTGGTCAATCGGTTTGAATATATTAGAATCATACTACTTTGATTTCAGTTTTTTCGTGTTTATGGTATGAGAGCAACCCATGTTCGATTCTTCTAGCACGCATTAACTTCAATGTGGATTAAAAAAAAAATATCGTTGCGTAAATTTAGTTTTTTGTCCATGAAATCGATTTTCGACCTGTGGGGACATATTGAATAATATTAATGATTAATTCTTAACCCTCACATATACTCTAGAATTTTGGTACAAGTGACATATATTTTAACATGGTACTAAAGCAACAAGCTTAGTGATAAATGACACATGACTCCCACAGCTAATGCACATTTTTTTTTAGCAAAGACAAGGTGGATCATCTTCTTCAACTGCTAGAATCTAATGCGCTATGAGGTATTCCTATTAGTTCTCTTACCCAATCAGGTAGACTCCTAGTGTCAGTTCTAGTGATTTAGCTTTAACACCATGGATTATTGATTCGGGTGCATACAAACATATGGCTAGTGTTTCTCATTTGGTAAATCATATTCACCTGTCATGATAATAATAAAGTTAGGATTGCTTATGGAAGTCTTTCATCCATTGCTGGAAATGCATAATTAAAAGTTCAGAAATCATTGAACTGCAATATGCTTTCCATGTTCCTAAACTCTTGTAATCTTTTGTTTGTTAGTAAATCAACACCGACGTATCATATTTTTTGATTTCCGTAGCGAATTTCAGTAACTAGAACTCGGGGCCGATGATTAGCAATGCTACAATGGTTGATGGTCGCTACTATATCGATGACAACAGTTTCAACAATTATCAAGCTTAGGGTTTTATTGTAATATCATTTTAGTCCTTGTGCATGAAGAAATAATATTTTGGCATCTTAGACTAGGACATCCTAGTTTTTCTTATTTAAAATACTTATTTTTGGTTTGTTTAAAAATTTCGATTCTAATTTGTTTGTTTATGAAAGTTGTCATTTATCTAAAAGTCGTCAAATGTCTTATAAATCAAAACCATATCATTCGTCAATTTTTATTATTCAATCTCTTCTATTATAATGCGGCTTGGAAATAGCTCAAAAGTGAGTCGTCCAAGATGTTTGCATATCACACACTAATTAATAATATTTTTTTAATTCTTATAATTAACTACCATCAATACGTGCTTTATGTATATCCTCACGTAAAAATAATTTAAGGCTAACTGTAAAAATAACTCTCTCTCTCTCTCTCTCTCACACACACACACATAACAAATTAAAATTAAAATATATTCAATATTTAAACTAAACTAAATACATGTATTATTATCTAATTTTATATCCAAAGTTGTAATTCAAATTTTTAACAGTTTTTTCATGCACGTGCACGATACTAATTTATAAGTAATGTTTGGGATTCCTCGAAAATACTTTTTTTTTCTTGAAAAAAAAATGGTTTGTAATTTCAAAAATGATCAGATGCTTACTTCTACCGAGTATATTTGATGAATGAAAAAGAAAAAGAAAAAGAAAAAAAAGAACTGAAGTTGAAAAATTATTAAAAGATTTCTATAGTATAGTTGAGAATCAGTGTCAAAAAAAATACTAATATTACATTAAACTAATAATGGTACATAATATTCTAACACATGTTTGGGAACAAATTTGAAAGAAAAAGGAATTCAACATCAATCTACTTGTCGGGGTTGATCGAAATAGTGAAGGACGTCACATAATTTCCTGGCATAGTCAATCATCACCACCAAAACTGGCCATTCTATCCTCGGTTATACTTCTCGTTAATGAGCCTTCCGACCTTGATGTTCCTATGACTCTTATGAAAGGTGTTAGAACTTGTACTAAACATCATATAGCCAAATATTTTTCTTATCATAGATTTTCCAACAACGATAAAGCTTTTACCTCAAATGTTTCTCCCTTATTTGTTTCGAGAACCATTCAGAAAGCCCTCCTTGATTATCTGGATTGAAGTTAGCGGTTCTAAAAGAGATGAATGCCCTTCTAAACAATGACAGTTGGGAGAGAGTAAATTTGCCAAAGGAAAAGAAGACTGTGGGATACAAATGTAGGGGTGAGCATTATTCGGTTTTGGACCGAAAATCGAACCGAATAAGGAAAAATATGTAATCACAAGCCCTCCTTGATAACCGAACCGAACCCGTAACAAATGGGTGTTTACTATTAAATGTAAAGTTGATGGCAGTGTACAAATATAAGAGGTGAGGCTTTTAGCTAAGGGGTTTTAGACAAACTTATGGAATAGACAATTAGGAGACCTTCACATCAGTTGCCAATATTAATTCAATCTGGTTGTACGTTCTAATTGAGTATTACACTAGTTAGACATAAACAATACTTTCTTAGATACGGACTTGGAAGAAAAAATATGTATGTACCAGCCACATTGGTTCAAAGGTAAACTGGACGAGAATAAAGTATGTAGATTAAAAAAAATTCTAATTATGGGCTCAAACAATCTCCTGTAGCGTGGTTTGAATGCTTTGGAAATGTTGTAAAGAATCATGGTTACTCTCAAACAATCGGTGTTTACTATATATATGTGTGTGTTCTGGGGTTATTATCTAATAAGTGTCCAAAATCTAATCAGTTTTAATGTGTGATATAGTCAATTTTATGTGTCCGAAATCTAATCAGTTTAAAATTTGTCACAGGGACAAGTTTATTTTTTACTGCAAAAATAAAAGTTATCATAGGAGAACTTTTGAAAATATTATTAACCTTTTTTCTTGCAAAACGTCGGTCTTGTATTTTTTTGACAGTTTTAAAAATATATTATAAATGTCAGACATACGAATGATTTTGACTTGTCCAACTAATTTTGACAACATCCTTAATTTACAGATCCCGCTTCACCCCGAGGCTGACGTGACTGTCTCACATTGGACCAGGGTGGGGTCCATATTTGTAGGGGCTGGATCCAATGGAAGACTACTATGTTAGTCTCGGGTTGGGGTTTTCGTTTTGACAAAATTGATATAGAAAGAATTCAAAGTTAATTTATTTTTTGCAGTAAATTTTCTATTTAAAATTTGGAAAAAGCTATTTTACCCACAGACGGGCCAGTCCGTCCGTCTCGTGGCACTTTCTCATTGGTCTTCCTCTGTTAACGTGGGACTCACGTTGGCATCCTGTCAATGAGGGAGTGACACATGGCGGGGACTGGCCCGTCCGTGGGCCAAATAGCAGGTTATTAAAAAAGGCTTTTTCTATGGGCACCACAAGATTTACTGGGGGCGTCATTTTACTAGGGGACAGCCCAAGCTTGAAAAACTTTTACTGGGGACGTCCCGAAAATTGCTTGGGGCTATCCCAAACTTAGGATTTTTTCCTCCTCCTTCCAGCCGCCGCCTCCTTCCTCCTCCTCCTCCGCCTCCAGCCGCCGCCTCCCTCCTCTCCTCCGCCTCCAGCCGCCGCCTCCCTCCTCTCTCCAGTCCCTCACCGACTCACTAACTCTCGCTGGTGAGGGACTGGAGGAGAGTCCCTCACCGACTCTGCCTCCAGTCCCTCACCGACTCCGCCTCCAGCCTCCTCCTCCAGTCTCCAGTCCCTCACCGACTCCGCCTCCAGCCTCCTCCTCCAGTCCCTCACCGACTCCGGCGAGGGGGTTATGGTGCAGCAGCATCTCCAAGGACTGCCAACAAGTTGGGAGTCCAAACATATGTTAGGACTGCCAGCGGGTTGGCAGTCCTAACATATGTTAGGACTGTCAACCTGCTGGCAGTCCTAGGACTGCCAACCCGCTGGCAGTCCTAACATATGTTAGGACTGCCAGCAGGGTGGCAGTCCTAACATATGTTAGGACTGCCAACCTGCTGGCAGTCCTAGGACTGATTGGTGTGGTGCCCCAAGTAAAAATTTTTGATGGCAAACTTGTAATTTTTTCAAAAAATTTTGGGATAGTCCCAAGTAATTCTTGTGGTGCCCATAGAAAAAGCCTTAAAAAATTGTTCCGAAGGGGGGTAACTGTACCGGGAGTAAAGTGACCAGATTCCATTGCTCTCTACGCCCATGAGGACAAAGGGAGGGGGGCACAGCCACTCACTAATAAGGGGGTTACAGTTTTCAAATAGGAAAGGGAGGAAAAACTTTTTAGCACCTCCGAGCCCTCTCCTACATAAAAAGCCAAACTCCACCACCATTCACCACCATTGTCCTCTTCTCGCTCGCTCTCTCTCTCTCTCTCTCTCATTCATTCACTCGCTCACACCTTACACTTCTTTTAACGAGGTGCAGCAGCAGTGCAGTCAGTTTAACTAAAGCCTAAAACTTTTCCCCACATACCTACACGACACCTTGGCCTTTTCTCACTACTTTTTTTTCTTTGTTCCCCCTCCCTCTATTTTCATGACCTCAACTCATATTGCTTCCACGTGCCGAGGCAGGTGCACGTGAGAAGGACTCCGGTGGGGGAACCCACAGCCATGTGGGTTCTGACATCATACGTTTAAAGGCCGACTAGTCACACTCTGGTCCCATGCAAGCTTGTTATTGTCACCACCAACACAAAAACCTGCAGTCAAAGCCTCTCCCAAAAATTTTTCATACTACTTCTTACCAACATCAACCAGCTACTTACTGCTTACTAGCACTGACAATAATGCTACTTGGCACTAAGTCCTTTGAATCTTGTCACTTTTTTTGTAAGTCCCTCAATTGGAATTTTTGATGTCATAATATTTCTTACATTTTTGTCCATCCCGAATGTATTCCGACGCCACTCTATGTTGATCTCTAAATAGTTAAATATACATAGAATAAATTGTTTATTCACAATTGTGATTCGAATCCATTCGTTATATATATACCGTGGAACCTAATTCAACATTACATAGTGTTAAACTCAATCCCACATCTTACGTTCAACTATTTTCTTTTCTACTTCCCTAGCTGACTAGAAAAAAGGGAAAAAAAAACATAAAAATACACACACACATGTATATATAATTTGTTTTGAGTTGTAAAAATAATTTTTTTTCATATATATATATATATATATATATATATATATATATATATATATATGAAAGATAAAGCTACGTGAAGTCTTGACACATCATTGATCATGTATGAACAAATAATTTTCTTTTTCACTCTTGTTTTTTTTCTCATTAATTCCCTTTTTTTCTTGTTTGCTATAAGGAAACTAATATATACATATTACATTCATGAAAATAATGTCCCAATTTACCTAGTATAGTCTATACATCCTAGTTTAAATCTTAGGATTCTTATTTCTTATTACAGATATTTGAGGACTTACAAGTAATATTTAGAGGACATGAGTCAAATTAGTTTACATTCAAGGGATTCATTACGAAAGACCAGGGGATGTTGGTTGAGGAGAGAAAATCATATGCCTATGTATGGGCAAACATAGCTCCCCAAAGCTCATCTTCCTGCATGATGGCGATATGGAAAACTGCTGATTGAAGGGGACATTCACCTTCCTATCATTTCATTCAGCCATCTATGTATCTATATTTCAGTGTAGTTGTGGTGGGTAGAAGAGTAGGAAAATGATGAATGAACCCATGGAAGAAAAAAGCCAAGTAGCCACCAAAAAAAAACTACCCATCCATCCTTTGTTACATACACAACACTACTGTATTCCCCATGCTCATAATTATGTGTTGGAAACGTGATCAGAGCTCCTTTATTACAGCTCAAGTGTTTTGTATTAGTCTTTATATAAGGGCCGAGTCCATCGGAAAGAGTTTTGCTATGCCTACAACCAAATGCTTACAATCCTTCTACAACCTGCCAAGTGTTGGACTTCGATTGGAGGAGGGGAGTAAGTGGTGGGGTCAGATAGAATCCATATAGCAGGAGGAGTGTGAGGGATGGTGGGAACCATGTATAAGGAGTGGATGAGTAAGGTTGTAAGAAGGTCGTAAGAATTTGATAGTAAACTTAATATTTTCCAAACGAAAAGGGCAACAACAGCAGTAGCAAGGAACCACAATAAAAGATGGGGAGGATGGCCCATGATACTGATGATAGTTTAACACTGAGGCAGCTGCTCTAGCTTTGACCAGCTTCCCCATATCAACACCTCCAGCTCCACCAGCCCTTCCCATTTCTTTCTTCCACTTCCCTCAGAGCTGGAAGGAGCGAACAAGTGTTACTTGCTCGTACAATGCCATTGCCACCAGTAGAGAGAGAGTGAGCGAGTGGGTGGTGTGGTTTAGATGAGTGTAGTTATTAATACAAGAGAGGATGCACTTCTAGGGTTTTGTTTGCAGCTTAGGCTTTAGTACACCCAAGGTTCCCATACATCATACTGCTCGACTGACTGCTTACTTTCTCCATTCCTCTCGAGTTAACCACCACCAAGAAGGATTTTTAATTTTTGTTGTTGGTGGTGGTGGTGGCGGTGATGGACGCGTACGAGGCGACGCGGGTGGTGTTCTCCCGGATCCAGGTGCTGGACCCTGAGAACGCGGCGAAGATCATGGGGCTCCTCCTGATCCAGGACCACGGCGAGAAGGAGATGATCCGTCTCGCCTTCGGGCCGGAGACGCTGCTCCACAGCGTCATCCTCAAGGCCCGCAAGGAGCTGGGCCTGCTCTCCGCCCAGTCCCCTCCTTCCCCGACCTCCCCTTCCCCCTTCCACCACGTGCACCTCTCCCGCCACAACAGCTCCGCCGCCTCCCGCTTCGCCAGCTTCCCCCACCCGCCTCCCCCCCTCAACATAACCTCCCCGTCGTGGGCGCCCCCGGACCATCTCCCGAACCCCGGGCCCTCCGACGATCTCGTCAGCCCGGCCCACAACCCCTCCTCCTCGCCTTCTCCTTACTACAACGGAGGAGGAGACCTGCAGGTGCAGGTGGACGATTTGTCGATCCAGGACCAGCTCTCCTTCCTGAGCGACCCCTACCAGGAGCTGGGCGGGGGAGGCTGGCCCCCCCACCACCACCCCCACGCCCGCAGCCCCAGGAGCTGCTCCCTCGCGGACCTCTGCTTCGGCTCCGAGGCGGCCGGGCCGGGCTTCGGGTGGAAGCCGTGCCTCTACTTCGCGAGGGGGTACTGCAAGAACGGGACCAGCTGCAGGTTCCTCCACGGGCTCCCGGACGAGGCGGGCGCCGCGGGGAAGCCCGACCCGATCGGCGGGGTCGGCATGGAGCAGCACTGCCAGGAGCAGCTGCAGCTGCTGAGGTCCAAGAGCCAGCGGCTAAGCGCCGCGGCCGCGGGGGCCTTCCCTTACTCGCCTACCGCGGGCTCGATGGCGATGCCGCTCTCGCCGTCCTCTTCCAAATGCATGAGCTTTCTGCTCCAGCAACAGAATGACAACCAGAGGTATAGCATAATATATAGTTGCTAACTAACTACTTTCGTTCGTTCGAGTTTCTAGGGACTGATCTTAGTTTTGGGGGCACAGGGTGGCGGCTGCGGCAGCCATGATGCTAGGCGATGAGAGCCACAAGTTCATGGGTCGATCCCGGCTGGACCGGACCGATTTCGCGAATATGGTGAATCCCGGGTCTAGGCAGATCTACTTGACCTTCCCGGCTGATAGTACCTTCAGAGAAGAAGATGTCTCCAACTACTTCAGGTGTTTATTTAGTTAGTTTTGCTAAAATTCTCCGGAGGGAGCTACTTCTTCTTCTTCTTCCAACTCTTTAACTTAACAAATGAGTTGGGTTTGTGTGTTCCTTAGCATCTACGGACCAGTACAGGATGTGAGGATCCCCTACCAGCAGAAGCGAATGTTCGGTTTCGTGACGTTCGTGTATCCAGAGACGGTGAAGCTGATCCTGGCGAAGGGGAACCCCCATTTCGTCTGCGACGCCAGGGTTCTGGTGAAGCCCTACAAGGAGAAAGGAAAAGTTCCCGACAAGTACAGGCACTCCCTCATTCTCTTCCTTTCTCCTCTTCGGAAACAAAGCATATGTGATGATCTCATGCATTTAATCTCTCTCTGTATATTTCTGGTTCAATTCCAGGAAGCAGCAACAGCAGGGGGAAAGGGGCGATTTTTCTAGTTGCGGCACTCCCACTGGGATGGACTCTAGAGACCCATACGATCTCCAGCAGCTAGGTGAGTGATTCTTGGGTTTTGTCTCTGTTCTTGATTCTTAACCACGACGATCGCTGACAAGTACTTTTCCGGGTACGAGCGCAGGAGCAAGAATGCTCTACGGCTGCGGCAGCCCCACTCAGGAGATGCTGCTGAGGAGGAAGCTGGAGGAGCAGCAGCAGCAGGCGGCTGAGCTCCAGCAAGCAATTGAGATGCAAGGGAGGAGGTTCATGGGTCTACAGCTCATGGACTTCAAGTCAAGGAGCTTCTCGTCCTCCTCCCCTCCTCAGTCCATCACCATTAACCCATCAAATGACAAGAGCCACGAAGAATCTTCACCAGAAGGTGAGTAAAATTGGTATTTATTTATTTCATCATGGTAAAAGAGTTTTTTTTTTTTTTTTTTTTTTACTTTACTATAGTGCTGCTTCTTTTTTCCAACAACTTTCTGTTTATAGACAAGAGCCCAAGTCCTGCATCCTCTGGAGGAGAGCAGCTGGTTAATCCGGTCAACGTTGCTGCTGTATCCGATAAGGAGGAATCTGGAAGAGAGGCGAGCCCCAATGAAGATAGTGATTTCCAAGAAAGGTAAAATATTATAGAAAATAATGGCAAAATAAATCTAACACTTCTCTCCCTTTCCCATTCCGAGTTAAGTAATGTTTTCAGTCAGTTTCCCCTTGCAAGCACTAGTGAATGCTGACAGAAAGCTACAATTAGAAAAGGAACAGAGAGCACTCAGAACAAAAAAGAAAACAAAAACAAAGTGTGCATAAAACAGAAAAGCAAAAGAGAGAGAGAGAGAGAGAGAGAGAGAGAGTAGAAAGAAAGAATAAAAGGTTCTTGTTATTTTGGTTGCTCTTTAATGGGCGTCTCATTGTTCCATTTTATTAACAATATATGGAGCACAATTTGGCTTAAAAGGTGGTGGTGGTTATTATGGTTGGTTTTGATGCGGGTCTAATTATTGAACTCTTTTCATTAACAGTGTGGAGCACAATTTGCCTGATAGCCCATTTGCTTCCCCCACCAAGGCCAAGGCCTCTGCCTTTGCTGGGGGCTTCTCCGCTCCGGCGTCCGCCACCACCGATCCTGACCTGGTTGCCGCTTCGGCCCATGGCACCGGAAATCGCCACCTCTTGCCACAACCCTCGTCCCTCGATACACCGTCGTTCAAATCTTGCCTCTTCCAAATGCCCTGGTATTCCCACTTGAAAGTGCAAGAAAATGCTCTGCTATTTTAGTTTTGAAATAGTAATGGTACTGTCTTATACTCCATTGACAATTATATGGGATAATTTAGCAAAGACCCCCATTCCAAATGTTAAAACTAGTATATACCCTCACTATTTTTTTATCTAGCAAATACCCCACTCCTATGTAAAACAGAAGAATTTTTTTTGAAATGTGGGGTT
Source organism: Iris pallida (assembly GCA_029216955.1). Taxonomy (NCBI): domain Eukaryota; kingdom Viridiplantae; phylum Streptophyta; class Magnoliopsida; order Asparagales; family Iridaceae; genus Iris; species Iris pallida. The sequence continues at coordinate 11,821,364 of JANAVB010035817.1, read as the reverse complement.
ATATCTTAATTTTTTTTTTACTATTTCATACTAAAAATGGGGCCGGCATTTGCTAGTTAAAAAAATATATTAGGATATGCTAGTTTTAATATTTAGAATGGGGGTATTTGCTAAATTATCCCCTATTATATAGGTAGGTTTGCCTGTCAATTTGAGCTTTGGCTTTTTGTCTATAATCTTAGGCTAGAAATTTGCCATCAATTTAGAGTGTAACCAATTGTTAGAGAGTAATGGGAATATTGTAGTTTGGTCAATTTTTCTGTGAATGCTTTTTCAAGCAATAGTTCTGTCCAACTAGAATAAGATATAAATACATATAATTAAAGAAGACAATAATGGGCAATTTGTTGTTGCTGTCATCATGTCAGGTTCTCTTCTGGTCATGGAGCTGTGGGGCTCTGATAAGTAGGTCAGGAATGAAGAGGGAGAGAGAGAGCTATATACTCTCCCCATTCAAGTAAGGATCTCCCCTACTTTTTCCCTATTGCCTGCACTGAATGTACATTGTGTGTCACTAGTTTTCAACAAAGTACTAGCTAACAGTGATAATTATGGTTGATTTTGCAGGGAAGAAGCAAGAATTATATAATGTAGGATGAAAGAGAGAAGAAACTGCAACAAGGATAAGAAGATATAATAGTGTAGGGCGTTACAGTGCTGTTTTTTTTCCCCCTAGCGTTTTATAGCTAATGGCAGAAGTAATAGTAGGCTGGTAGTGGTAGAGAAGAGGGGACATGGAAGAAGAAAGCAAGGCTAAGTGAATATTTATTATAGCATGCAGTTAGTCATCACCTATATATACTAGTATAGTACTACTAGTAGTAGTAGTTCTACCATGCTAGCTACTAGCCAGATACTATAATAGCAATTTGAATGTGAGTACAGATAACAAACAGAAGTGTGAAGTTGAGAAAACACAACAGATCAGTAAAAGAAGCCAAAGATGAAAAAGTGAAATCAGTGAGGCCAAAGGAAAAGGGAAGGACTCCATATGAGAAGAAGAAGAAGAAGAAAAAGAAGAAGAAGAAAAAGAAGACATCCATGGCCATGCCCACACCTATGTGCATCACCCCCATCTCTCTCTATGGTGTTTTTCTTTGTATGTTCTTTTTTTACATGTACTGTAGGAGTTTGATGAAAGGAAAAGAAGCTAAGAATGAAGCAAAGTGTATCTTTTACTTTTGTTACTTTAAATGTAGCTGTAATTCCTGTTACTTCAGAAAATCTAACCGTGTACTGATGAAGTAAAAAAAATGGTTGGTTAAGCGTGTGGGTGAGCAGTAAAAAAACAGGTACGTTTTGGGAGCTTGTGAGAGTGAGAATAGCATCATCAGCTGCAGCAGAGAGCAGCAGCTGCAGTGAGCACCAGCAGAAGAAAGGAAAATTAAATTTGGTGGTTGGTCTGATTGAATCATGTGACGTTTGAGCTATAGCTTTATCTTTTCTGTGATCATTTTTTTTGTTTTGTTTCCTGCTATTATCTTTCCTTAACTTTGAAGTTTGGAGTTTAGGGGGAGGTGAAATGTGACATATGATGTGGGCTTTTGGATCATAGTCAGTGAATGGGATGGGGGGATAGGGCTATTATTGGACTGATGAGTGGCTGTAGCTTCTACTCTGGAGAAATTATGTTGTACGAGTGGGATTTACATGCTTGCTTATTTGTTCTCTCACATTGGGAGGATGAATAGTTTTGTGAGGTCATTGATAACTAAGGGCGGAACCAGAAATTCAAGTTAGGGTAGGCTGGAGTATATTAGGGTGGACAAAGTGCGTGTTGGCTGATTTATAGGGAAATTTTTTTCAAAAGAAAATATATATGATAAAAAAAAAAAGCAAAAAAAAAAAAAAAAAGAGGGTTCTGCCAGCTTCACCTTTGTTAATCTCAGTTGTAGAGAACCTCCACCATTGATGCTTTCAGGAGCCTAAACAGTTAGATGCTTGCAATATTATGTTGAGGGAGAGAGAGGAAAAAAAAAATCTTTTACAGTATGCATTTTTGTCATGCATATTTTGCTTCATTTGTAGAGGATTCTAAGGCCAATGTTCCCAATTGTAGAGTCTGTTGTTGATGTTTTTATGATAGCAGAATAAACGTCGACTCAATTTTTGAAATGATGATGAATTGATGAGGACATTTAGAGAGAGAATGAGTGGGCTGTCCGGGATTCCCCATCACTGGTCCCCTCTAATTGTTGGCCTCGAAGAGGTTTGGTTAATTGGGAGGCAGAACGTCTTCTCTCCTGTTTCGGACGTGAAGCCAACATTAAATTTGATCTAGGTCTCAAAAAACATGATTGTGATATAACAGGTCAGTACCAAACCAACAATGAAATTGCCCAGTCGATAGGAAATTTATCTTGGCTGTATAATCTCTACGTTGTAAAGTGGTTTCAAAACGGTTCAAAAATCAGCCGTATTAGTTTTATATTTATCCTCAATTAATTATTAATAATAATTTTAATTTTTTTTAAACTAACTTTTTGTCGTAATTGAAAATTAGTCCTTCACAATGAAAAATTAAAAAAATTGTAACTAATGGCTTAACTACATAATATTATCTAACGTCCTAGACATATCTATAGCAAATTCTAATTAAAATATAAATATAACAAATTTTAATTTAAATGTTTAAACTGTTTTTCATCAATATCATGAAAAGAATTATTTTCGTACGTTACTAGTGATTTATTATAGTTCGTTTGAACTATGTCGTTTCCCAAGCAAATGCAGTTTACTGTCACTTGATCAGTAACTGCATGCTATATTGAATGTTCTTGTACTCGATCAGAACTGTGGTGTGTAATTCTATACTTATAGCTATACTTTTAACAATTTCTTCACTATACTGAACTCGAATGTTTATAATCTGCTGGACTGATACTCAAATGAAGCCTTCTTTGCGAGACTAAAATTGAGGTTGTTTCCCCTTTTTATCATTAATAAAATGCTGGTCTCCCCACCATTCTCTCTTTAAAAAGCACAGACAAGGGGCACGAAGAAAGATTGTTATAAAGGAAGTACATACTAATAAACTAAAACTCTTATGACTGTTAAATATCAGCAAAAAAAAAAAAAAAAAAAAATTCTTTTTTCAGGTTGTTAACAATTCATATGATCCTTTAATCATATACATGTTTTTCTTACTGACCAAGGGAGGTCTCCTATATATGGAGAGAACCCTCTTGTGTGAGTTACACTCTGACAAAACAAGGAGGAGGAGAATCCCCTTAGAGGACTCGGTGCTCTTACCATCAGCATTCAGCTCCTATTCTGAGTTCTATCCATCAGTGCTTCTCCATGATCTACTAAAGGGAGATGATATTCAAACGAGCGTTCTAGAAGTTTGATTGGTTGTGACAATCGGAACTTGTTGGTCCCTGAAAGCGGATCAATGAAAAAAAAATGTCGAATCTCGTTTTGAGTAATGATGGTTCTGCTAATTTAATTAGCGAATTTTCATCGGTCTCTACTTGTTTCGTTTCTATAACATATAATTTGCTTAGCAGTTCGGCTGTCGTTTTCTTCTATTTATTTACACTGTTGAGATTTTAATCTCTCTATCAAAATATAACCGCCACAATCATTCTCGACCACAGGCGGACCCAAAGCAAGGGTGGGCTGGGCCCCAGCCCACCCCAAAAAAAATTTCTTTTTTTCATATGTTTTTTTTTTTTTTGGTATTTTTTTTGTGTATTTGTCCATACCTAGTCCACCCTAATTCACTTCAGCCCAGCCCAATTCAAATTTAAGGTTCCGCCCTTGTTCTCGACAGTTATTGCCATTAATAATAATCACAATCAGTCAAAAACATCCGTTAATAAAATTTATGTTTCTATAAGTGGTGCCAAGGTGTCCTATTTTCTTTCTTCTTTATCTAGACTAGTTAATGGTTAGGCATTTTCAGTGTCAACAAATAATGGAAGCATTCAATACTTCAGAAACGAGTAGACTATTAGTGTAATGTTCTTCACACTAATATTGTTTTCCTAGTGATCCGCTAATCATATACATGTGAAACTGCCAACTCCTCTTTATCTCTCATTGAAGTTCAATTGTTCTAATCCAAAACTTTTTTTTTCCTCTTAATTAGCAATCAGATGTATGCAACTTCAATTAGTTCACTAACAGGTATAGTTCACCAGTAGGATTTAATTAGTCCAATGAACAGAAGACACCTTCCTCCATCAAGATTTCAAGATGTCTATCCACATAATAACCTCCTCCAATCCACTTGTCCAATGAAATTGATAGCTTACCACAGGACAGCCATCCAGACACCAACCATCTCCTTCAGAGAATTAGTTGATAGATCATTTCTTTCATGGGGACCAAATCTTTTTCTTTCTTTTTTTTTTTTTTTTCCATTTTCAGTACTCCTGTAACCTGATATGGTGGGCTACTTATCAACAAACGTGTAACGCTGGCTAGCAATAGTTGGAGAAAATAATTAAGGACACTCTTCTTTGATGTTGGATCTATTTTTTTTTATGTTTCGTCTGTTACCAAAGCAATTAAGTTCGTAAGCATAGTTTAAAGTATCGGACGATACCGATCCAATACGGCCGATACCGATACGGTTTGGCATGTCCCGATCCGATACCGACCGATATCCGATACTGACCGATACCGACATTGGGAAAGATCAATTTGTCAAATAAAATTGAACCAAAAAGACAAATCAACAAGGGTTTGAAGCATAATAAGGTTGTAAAATGATATAAAAGAGAAAATTGATTTATTGCATTTAAACCAATCGGTAAGGGTGACTACTATTTCATTTAATTTCAAAACTACTAAGAAATAATATTAGAAATACTTAAAATTATGCCTAAATATACAAAAAAAAAAAATTTAATGTTAATAATTTATTAATAATTATTTGTTTTCCGATACCAAAAAATCTAATACTCCGATCCAAAACCGCCGATACCTACCTATATCGCCGATACCGATACTCATAGGAATGGTCTGATACCGATTCCAATACCGATACTGCGAACCTTGATCTTAAACTGCATATTAAGCTTGAAAAATAACTTATATATCCTTCTTATATACAACATCATCATCATCATCAATAACAACAAAGGTTGCATTTGTAACCTCCTGGTGATGCCGATGCTGGAGACTTCACTATGATCACGCATGCCTGGCCTGATCTCGCTTATTCCTCCTTTTGGAGACTTGGATTTAGGCATGTCGACAACCTGTCATAATCTACTAATGACTTGGGTCATTGTCAGGTAAGTTACAGGGTAATGTCCCAAAATTGACATATATGCTGCTCTGCCTGTTGCCTACGGCAAAACCTAACTTGTGCATCCAAAGGAGGAAGATACTTCACCTATCAATACATCTAGGGGTTCCAGTGAAGAATAAAAGACCTTAATCAACTCTCTTAATTTTTTAAGACTACAGCTCTTAGTGAAATACTAAGAAAACAATAACTCGAAGTAGCTCCGCTTTGGCCTTAGCTTTGAACTAAATGGTCTGGGCTTTTAACTCCCAGCTAAAATTTAATTAAAGAGTTGGGCAGGGGCCGCGCGGACGCAGGCCCCCGGTGCAACAAATAATGACGTTCACTAAAGAAAAGATTAAAATAAGGAAGCTGGTGCCATTATTAAGGATAATATATAATGGATTTCAAAAAAATATAATGTGCGGGTAGGGCTGCAAACGAGCCAAGCTGAGCCAAGCTTTTGTAAGCTTGAGCTTGGTTGGACTAGAATTAATCAAGCTCGAGCTCGAGTTTGATAAAAAAAAAATTATTTTAGAGCTTGAGCTTGGCTCGAGCTTGTTTATATTAAGCTTGAGTTTGGCTTGGTTTGAGCTCGACCTTGGCTTGATAAGCAAGCTTGATAAACAAGCTTGATAAGCTCAAAATCAAGCTCGTTAATCATGATTTCAAGCTCGCTCAACTTTATTTCAAGCTCATTAAGCTTGATTTCAAGCTTAACGAGCTCGATTTCAATTTACTTAGGTTTGAATTCAAGTACCTGTAATATTAACAATTTATTTATAAAAATTTAATTAAAAAGTTCCTTAATATCACTTATTAAGGACATGTAAATATATAAGGCACACAAATATATATATATATATATATATATATATATATATATATATATATATATATATATATATATAATTCAACAAAGAATAAACGAACTTCTAAACAAGCCCCTAAACGAGCTTCTAAACGAGTCAGCTCGCAAGCTCATAAACGAGCCAGCTCGCGAGCTCAAACGAGCCGAGTAATTCTTAGCTTGAGCTTGGCTCGTTTATTAAACGAGTTCGAAAATGAAGGTTGAGCTCAGGTTGTTTACTAAACGAACCGAGGTCAAACGAGCTTTTATCGAGCCGAGCTTCGAGCAGCTCGTGAACGGCTTGCCACATTTGCAGCCCTATGTGCGGGTGATCATGATAAAGTACGTTAGCATATATAATGTGCGGGATTAAAATAAGGAAGCTGGTGCCACTATTGAGGATAATATATAATGGATTTAAAAAAAAAAAAAAGATAAGATATAATTAAATTTCTTCAACTAAAGAAAAGATTAAATATTTTGAACTAAAGATATAAAAAAAAAAATTGTGTTAACAAGTTGTCAATTTTAATATTTATGATGGCAAATTATAAGTCAGAAATAGCTTGCAGTATTTACTTGCAATTGCAATTAGTCTAAAAGATTTACAACCCCTTTCCTCTCCAATTATCAGCATCGCATGTGCTTTGTCACCCACCCTTTACCAACGCCGAGTCTACCAAAAATTACAAAATAGACTTTCAAGTTTCAACATCTTTCCACTCTGTTGTCCTTACTTTTTGACACAGACTCGAGCAACAACGGCATCCACGCACTCAGTGGCGGAGGTAGTCTATAAAACTAGGGATGGTTGAACTTTAGATATAGCTTGAACGATACACAAGAACTAACATCGCACCGCCTCAAATATTAATTTTTTGAGAATTTATTTACATAGTTGTTGTATAATTCAAATTCAAACAAAAATATATAACACAACTAAAAATATATTTTAAAAAAGACACAAAAAAAATTTCCAAAAATTTGGAAGATGCTACAGTCCACCCGTGCCCAGAGGTAGCTCCGCCCCTACACGCACTCCTCTTTTGCTAACTACTAAAACCGACTCCAATAACCACAAATCTAATACATCGACATCCTCACACTCATTCTCGTTGTTGCCCCTAACGAGGATAAAGTGCATTTAAACCTTTCTTAGATTTGTCTCGTTTGCAAATTAAGACTTTTTAGAAAACTTAAGCAGTTTGCACCTCCCAAAAAAACCTGTTTTGTTTAAAATTGTCCTTATCCGTTAAATGGCCGTTAAGACTTAAAAAAATAAAAAGAAACTACCTAAACTACCCCCCTCCCCCCCCCCCCCCCCCCCTCCGCCGGCGACCCAACCCGCCCCCTCTCCGTCAGCGACCCGAACCCCCCCCCCCCCCCCCCCCCCCCCCCCCTCCTCCGGTCATCCCCAACCACCCCTCCCCCCCCCCCCCCCCCCCCCTCCTCCCTCCGCCGGCGACCTGCCCCCGACCCCTCCCCCCCCCCCCCCCCCCCGCCGGCGACCCGTCCCCCGCCCCCACCACCGGAAAGAGGGGGAGCGGGGAAGGGCAAAATCATCTTTTAAGACGATTTTTAACGAATTTTTACAGCGGGGGAGGGGAGGGGGTGATTTGAGCATTTTCGTAACAGACTGTCTTTTTCGGATCAGCGAGTCTTTATTTGCATTTTTGTGACATCTAAGGAGCGTTTAACCCCCCAAACGACGTCTTGTTCCTACATCTGAATAATTCCTAAGTATACAACCTTAGCTCGAACAGTAAAATTTAAATGTTGAACTACTAAACAAAGTAACAACCCTTAAAGAAGGATAGGACGTGTTTCTGAAAGATTTTTATAACTGTTAAATTTGAAATTAGTTAAACCAAGTTACATGAGTTCTATCCTTAATCACAAAGTTAGTTCTATCATATATATACATGATAAAAGAACGGCTTCGGACAGGGAAAGCTCAAGTTGGAATGGGCTTTGAACTAAAAGTAAATAACAACAAATAAAAATTTGAATTAAGAGTTGGACTTGGGCAGGGACCACGCGGACGCACGACCCCCAAAGCAACAAATAAAAATTTGAATTAAGAGTTGGGCAGAGGCCGCGCGGACGCAGGCCCCAAAGCAACAAATAATAACGTTCACTCTCCCACTTGGAGAGATGATAGGCCAGCACACCTACAGAGTGCAATGGAGGCCACTGTCCTAGGACTGGGCCTTCATGTTCACCCAAAGACCCCGTCCAGGTAAGCATGGTTCAATGTAGGACGAGGCCTTCTATTTATCGCCAAGCTGCTTCCCTCATGCTCTCCGCGCAAGCGATGTGGGACTAAAGAGGGAGATGTTATTGGGATTCCTGCAAGAATATTTATTTCATCAACCCACAGCCAAAGTCGCTCCAAGCTTTTTTTTTTACCAACTCATCCAACTAGCCTCGTAAGGAAAGCGTCGAGTCGCAACTCGCAACAGTTGATTTTGCTTTCTACGTTTTAAGTTATTAGTAAAGAGAAGTGGCAGAAGTTCTCAACGAGAACTTGGTTTGGAAAAGAAGTAGCAAGTTTTCTCCATTATATGAGAAGATTATTAGTTTATTAATTCATCTTTTTTTCTTTTCCTTCATCTATTCTCTCTTTAGATATTGACATTGACATTTATCAACATCCTACGTCGTTACAAATCATCATCTTCCACTGATAGAGAATCGGACAGCAAAGTCAAGAACCATTCTGAAACAAATAGAACGATCAAAGCCAAAATTCTCATATGGTTTTTGATGCTTCGTACCAGTTGATTAATGGGCTTCATCTTCTTGGTTCAACGTTGGGCTCTATCCAAGGGAAGGGGAGGAGCTGTGGTGAAGGACCGTAGTTTTAAGTTTAGAACAAGAATATTTTGGTCCAATTATTTTAGGGTATCAAATTGTACCAAAAAAAAAAAAAAAAATAGCGTATCAAGTTGAAAAATTGGAATATTTGAGAGCATCAAGTGCCGTAAGTTTATTTTATGTGGAAAAATAATTAAGCATTCATGCATAATTTTAAATATTAGTGTTATTTCATACTAGTTTTGAATTAAATGAAATAATAGTTATTTATATTGATTAGATTAAGTGCGATAAGTTTTTTTTTTCCATTTATATAATTTCACAAATTTACTATAATTTTACATCATTCTTGATTAGTCTTTTTTTTTTTTTTTCCATATTTTTCTTTGCCTGATTGATTGGAAAATTGATCCTTAATGTCGATATCAGCCAGTATCAATATCGTTCGGTATCGGATCGAAATATCCCAAAGTGTATCGGTGTCGAACGTATCGGGTTGACATCGGTCGATACTACAAACTATGGTTCTATGTACACCTTCAAGAAGTTCCGGCTCGATGTGTGTGTGTGGGTGGTCGTGGAATAGAAGAGGTTAGTAAGAAAGAAATTTTTGGGTCAATGATCATTTCTATTGTACCTTGTTATAGAATGATGCGGTTGTTTGTGCGCGATATCTATATTTCAAATAGTTTTGGGGCCCTAGTTAGGTAATACTGCATGATAAATGAGTGTTACAGTCGAGTTTCCAGTTAAGTGTTGGAATTTGGAAGTACAAATATTATGCAATTTGGAAGTAGGTTTGTACGTGATATGTACCAATTTAGTGTTTATAGTCTGGATTAAGATTCTTCTTGTGATCCCGAATATGAACTGTTTCTAAAGTGTGCTTTTTATGGATAATTTATTACTCGAGACTGTGCAAAATTAAATCGTCAAACTTGGCTGAGTTGAATTTTGTATATACACACTTTCATTGATATTTAGGGCTTGTTTGGATCAAGTTTTTGTATTCCTAGTAATATGTTTTCAATTTCTTTCCCATGGAAAATGAATTCAACATTCCCATACCCATGTTTGGTTAGGTTGGGAATAGGTAGTTCAAAATTTAAAAAAAAATTATCTCCATGTTTGGTTTACAAAGGGATAGAAATATTAATTTATTTAGTTTTCCTTTAATACCCTTTCATTAATTTCATGATGATTTACATGTTTGGGATAGAAGTTAAAAATTTAAAAATAAAAAGAGGGTATAACCGTCCAAACAAAATAGTCAAGTTGAAAATTTGAAAATTTAAGGGTATGCTTCGGAACGATATTTTTATCGATTTTTTTGGGTGTTTTTGAATTAACAAAATATTAAATCCTCTATGTTTGTTAGTTTTTTTGAGGCTCTGGTTTTGCCCGTTTGGTCCCTTGAAAAATCCCTTAAAGTTGGTGTAATATAATTTTGAGTGCCTTTATAAATATTCCAAATCGAAGGATTTTGAATAATTTTACTATTTTATTACATTTATATCATCACACAAAATATACAATTATAACTACTAATATCATACACTATTTTTTTCTTTCTCATTTGTGATTCTATTCTAATTTTTTTTCAAGCTACGGCTACTCTCTCAGATAACTTTATAAAATCTCTCTCCTACTTTCAACCGGACGTTTCTATTATTTTATGTATTTCTATTATTTTGATCAAATATGGACTTCTACATCCTGATCGAGACGTGGACATTATGGCAATTTTTGCACTTGGGACTGTTTTGTTTTTATATATGCATATATATAATTTTATTCGTGTAAACAACTTTTAAAATTGTTCCTTGATGAATTACCAAACATAAATTGGACTAGTTTAAAAATCGCTATTTAAAACCACCGGAAAACGAACTTCTCATAACATGTACTCTAAGAACAACTCATAGTTGCTACCGCTACATTTGCCAAGCAGACCCTAAGAGTAGATAGAGATGAAAACAAATTCAATTCGACAACAGAAACTCAAATAAGTAACTCATGAGCTCTTAATTTTGTAAAGATGCACTATCATCTGATCGCTTAATTTTTTTTTTCAAAGGGCCAAATAGTAAAATAAATTTTTTTTTGATGTTAATAAAATTAATGTGTTACCTTCATATTGGAAGTTATTAATTTGAGTTTATGTAGACGAATTAGATCAAATTTTGGTTAAACTTGAGATGTCCAGGACTCTCTAATTAATTATTTTTCTTCTAGATAGGTATTCATTTATTTACAAATATCCGTTGTAGTCTAGTTGGTTAGGATATTCGTTTCTCACCCGAGAGACCCGGGTTCAATTCCCGGCAACGGAATTGAAAATTTTCTTTTGTTATACAAAATAACTTTCAATATAAAGGATATTTTCTTTATTACACAACATATTCCCTAGTTTCTCTACTGAACGCTTGGAATTATATCTTTAGTGGTACTAAAAAACAAATACTAATAAAGGAATACTATAAAATAATGATATATTTGATAATAAAATATATTATGAAGAAATATTTTATTGAATTTGAAAACGAGTAAGAACAATGGGTAAGAGCATCGTTAGAAGTTGGACTCTTAAATATATTTTGGCCCCCAAAATTTCACAAAAAAAAAAAGGTAGATGTAAAATGTGTTGGATTTGTATTAGAATATTAGAAAATAATAAAGTGTGCTCCGGTCCCAAATATTGTGTGGTCAAAAATTAATGTGAAAAAATTGGGTTCCAAATTGGGATTTACTATTTTACAAAATGAGTTTCTACAATCTAGAATTTAGAAATTGTGAGGTCCAACCCTTAGTACTTATAGGTGAAATGCGACCGAAATTATAGAAATAAGAACTAGAGATGAGACTTACTATTCTAAAAAATAAATTCCTACATTCTAAATCTAGAAAATGGGATAAGACTTACTAATAATGCTCTAACAAGATATCATGTTCGTACTGTAGCTGCTCGACATATAACCTAGTTGTAGGCCTGTTTGTTTTGCGGTAAAAAAGTGAAAGAAACTTTATTTTTATCTTTTTTTAATGTTAGAAAATTATAATTTTTCTCTCTATTTCGTTGGTATTCGTGGAGCAAATTTGAAACCTTAAAATGAACGACTTGACATCGAAACATAAAAAATTGAATAACTTGCTTTTATGTTAGTCACTAATGCTATCTCCAATAAAAAAAAAAAAAATTGGGTTTCTATCTTACTCCTCATTATATTATAATATTATAGTTGATAGATCTATAGAAAAATTGCACAAAAATAAATCTTCAATAGTTTTCACTTTTATCCTGGGGTTGGCTAATATTAAGATAGAGATTATTAAATGGATAATTTTATTATAGAATTTTTTGAGTTTCATTCCACTTATTAGGGCACTAACCTAGTGGCAATGAGGGAGGCCGTCTAAGCATAGGTCTCGAGTTCGAATTCTCTCCCGGATGGCTAGATGGTTTTAGGCCACGGCTCAGTTTGGATAAAGGACACCTAAAAAAATATACTTACTAATATGAATTTATAATTACATCCTACTTTTTAATTTTATTAGATTTACAGAAAATTCACTGTAGAGTAATGAAGTTTGAAGAAATTGCAAAAAAATTACTAATAGGAGAACTTTCCGACAGACGATATGGCAAAAATTGGACGCGTCCAATTTCCGCCAGACAGTCTGGCGGAAATCGCGCACCTCGTGACGCGTGGCACGCAGTGGAGCTGATACGTGGTGGTGGCAGTTGTGGTGCAGGGGGGGAGCAGCTGCTTTGTATGATTTCCGCCAGACTGTCTGGCGGAAATTGGACACGTCCAATTTTCACCAGATGGTCTGGCGGAAAGTTTTCCTATTTGTAATTTACCGAAACTTGTTACTCTTCGCGCAATTTCTTCAAACTTTGTTACTCTACAGGGAATTTTCTGTTAGATTTAAATCCCACTTTTCGACAAAATGAATATTTTTTGTGACAGAAAGTGAGATGTAAGTCTAATAAAATTAAAAAAGTGGAATGTAAGTACAAATTTATATTAATAAGTGGGATGAAAGTAAAAAAAAAAAAAAATTATTGTTTAGTTTGAGAGTAGAACCAATATTAGGATGAAATTTTTTATAAAAATATTTACATGTAGAAATAGTCATAGAAATTTCTAAATAAAAATCTTGGTAGGAATTTTTTCTCTAAGAAAAATTTATATCCTAGGGCCTAAGGTAAGGGTCTTTTTAAAATCGAGTGCCTTGGCAAGATTGGTAGCAAGGTAGAGTCGAAGTACGTCTTCTCCTGGCGGAATTCCAATCTTATTCACATCAAATGTGCGTTGGCACTATGGGAACTGATCACAGTTAATGTAGGTGTTGCGGAACTCTCCTTGGCGTTGGCGATCAGAATGTCGATGGACGATGGAGATGCCGCAGCCGAGGGCCCGGTCGTCTGCGTCGCGGCTCATCGCAGACTTTCACCAAGTGAGCAACAGTAGCTGCGGCCGAGAGGACTGGGCACAAATGAGAATGACAATCTTCATCTTCTTCTTCAGTTCAGTATGATCTTTATGCTGAAGGAAGAGGCTCTGTATTTGTACTCTCGTAATGCCTTGGCTAACATGAATTGAAATCCCCAAGAGAAAATTTTCTCATTCATCAGAATTTATTCTTCTCATTTCACACCTTCCAATTCTACTTCAATTAAGCTTAGAGCATCTCCAACCCTACTGTATTTTTTGAAGGAAAAAAATTGTTGACATGGAGGAATGAGACATTGAAGCCTTCAAAATATATAGATGAAATCGAATAATTTTTTTTAATATTTTAGAAGCCAAAATTGAATTTTTTTTTTTTTAAAAATCGAAATCGAATAATGCTACCCTTTTGAATTGAATATAATGTGCAAATTGTCGTTGGCTGGGATAAATTATTGGATCAGTTTGAATTGAATATTATGATCAGTAAACATTTTTGGTTACAATAATGCTAAGTCTACTACCAAATGCTTACAATCTTTTTACAACCACTCACCCATGTGCTGACATGTGGGCCATGGCCCACATGTCAGCAATGGGTGAAGGTTGTAAGAGGGTTGTAAGCATTTGGTTGTAACTGTAGCATTACTCGGTTACAATAATGCTAAGTCTAACTGTAGCATTACTCTTTTGGTTATTATAACAATTCAGCTCTAAGTTCTAGGTGGTGTTATTATATGGCTCGAAAAGGAATGGGCTCAGAGGCCTGCGTAGGAATGGACAATAAAACTACCAATAAAAATATTTAATTTAAGAGTTGGGGCAGGGGCCACGCGGACGCTGGCCCCCGGTGCAACAAATAATGACATTCACTCTCCCACTTGGGGAGATGATAGGACAACACCCCTCCAAAGTGCAATGGAGGCTACTGTTCTAGGCCTGGGCCTTCATGTTCACCTAGGGCTGCAAATGAGCCAAGCCGTTCGCGAGCTGCTCAAAGCTCGGCTCAATAAAAGCTCGTTTGAGCTCGATTTGTTTAGCAAACAAGCTGAGCTCAAGCTTCATTTTCAAGCTCGTTTAGTAAACAAGTCAAGCTCAAGCTTAGAAGTACTCGGCTCGGCTCATTTGAGCTCACGAGCTGTCTCGTTTATGAGCTTGCGAGTTTGCGCGTTTAGAAGCTGATTTGTTCTTTGTTGATCTAAATTTATATATGTTTTTATAACAATATAGTTGTGTGCATTATATATTTATATGTCCTTAATAATTAATAATTAAGAAACTTTTTTAATTAAAATTTTAATATTATATGTACTTGAATTCAAACTTAACTAGCTTTATCTTGAAATAAAGTTGAGCGATCTTAAAATCAAACTTAACGAACTTAACTTTTTGAGCTTATCGAACTTATCAAACTTGCTTATCAAGTCAAGCTCGAGCTCAAACTACTCCAAGCTCAAGCTTAATAGCTCGAGACAAACTCAAGCTCTAAAATAAAAAAAGTTATCAAACTTAAGAGCTTGTTTAGAAGCTAATTGATTTTTCTTCTTCTAAATAGGTATTCATTTGTTTACAAATATCCGTTGTAGTCTAGTTGGTTAGGATACTCGTCTCTCACCTGAGAGACCCAGGTTCAAGTCCCGGCAACGGAATTAAATTTTTTCTTCTGTTTATAACAAAATAACTTTCAATATAAAGGATATTTTCTTTATTACACAACATATTCCCTAGTTTCTCTCCTGACCGCTTGGAATATATCTTTAGTGGTACTAAAAAACAAATACTAACAAAGGAATACTATAGAATAGTGATAATAAAATATATTATGAAGAAATATTTTATTGAATTTGAAAACGAGTAAGAACAAATGGGTAAGAGCATCATTAGTAGTTTGACTCTCAAATATATTTTGGGGCACAAAATTTCAAAAAAAAGGTACATGTAGTGGGTTGGTTTTGTATGAGAATAGTAGAAAATAATAAAGTGAGCTCCGGTCTCAAATATTGTGTGGTTAAAAATTAATGTAAAAAAATTAGGCTCCAAAATGGGACTTAATATTTTGCAAAATGAGTTATTACAATTTAGAATATAGAAATTGTGAGATCCAACCCTTTGTACCTATAGGTAGAATGAGACCGAAATTATAGAAATAAGAATTAGAGATGAGACTTACTATTCTAAAAAATAAGTTCCTATATTCTAAATCTAAAATCTAGAAAATGGGATGAGACTTACTAATAATGCTCTAACATCATATCATGTCCGTACTGTAACCACTCGGCATATAACCTAGTTGTAGGCCTGTTTGTTTTGCGGTAAAAAATTGAAAGAAACTTTATTTTTATTTTTTTTATGTTAAAATTATAATTTTTCTCTCTATTTCGTTGGTATTCATGGAGCCATGAAATTTGAAAGATCCACAACATAGCCAAAGCTCATAGAGGTGTATCTGTATTTGGCGGAGTAAGCGAACATACTCGTGAAGGAAATGATCTCTACAGGGAAATGAAAGAATCAGGGGTAAATAATGAAAAAATATCGCAGAATCAAAAGTAGCTCTAGTCTATGGTCAAATGAATGAACCCCCGGAAGCTCGTATGAGAGTTGGTCTGACTGCCCTAACCATGGCGGAACATTTTCGGGATGTTAATGAACAAGATGTACTTCTATTCATCGACAATATCTTTCGTTTCGTCCAAGCGAGGTCATAAGTATCCGCCTTATTGGGGAGAATGCCTTCGGCAGGGGGTGTCACGACCCGCACCCGCTGTAAGGGCACGTGTGCGTAACAACGCCCATCCCACACCGTAAAAACGGCGTGGAACGCTGTAGGTTTACTACTCTAACAACAGTTTATATAATATCAAAAACCTGTCGAGATTATGGTCAACTCCGAGCAGAGGACAAGCAATGATACTATATGAGTACTCAATCACAACTCTAAGATGATAAAGTAAATACTGAAAGATAAAGACAACACGACAATAAAATATAACCTGTCAAGTCCAAACACAAAGAATATACAAGTCTAAGTCCAAAGTCTCTAATACAAGCCAAAATAATAACAGTCCCAAGAGTGACTGGAGACAAGGTCCAGTACAAAAATCTACTCTATCTACAGGATAGGCGGTATCTCGTCCTGCGGTACTGCATCCTGCGGATCTAGGGTATCTGTCTCTAAACCTACTACGTCCGGTGGGCCGTAGTAAGTGCAATAATAGTCCTCCTCCGCATCTGTAAACATTTTCAACATATCCGATCAGGATGGAATGAGTACAATCAACTAACAACAGTTCACAAGATATGACAAAAGCTATAAGACTGTAAATAGAGAGTATACATAAGAAATTATGGAATGTACATGTGAGTATCATGGCATGGTAAGCTGTAAATCTTAGAGCTAGAACAAGACAAGTAAAACTGATCACGACATGTACAAGAATCAAGAATCATCTATCTAGGTGTGTGAGTACTAGCTACAATATGTGGCCGGCTTGGAAACTTGCACAATAGTAACAGGCCTGGCTAATCATACGTGGGGTGTATGATCAACACTCACAATCAATAGGTGCACAATGGGTGCACAATAGGCTTTGACCACATATCTACACTAATACTGCCCGCCCCCGACTGGTAGAGTGGACCCAAGCAAGACACGTTACGACACGGGATTCTATGAGAAGGGAGCAAGTCTCCTCGAGAATCGGTGTCCATATACTGCACAAGAACTACAAGGGGGCTTGCACAAGATATACCAAGATAACGAGGAATAACATCTCATGTCGGGATCCATGAATACAAATTCGTGTGACAAATGTGTCGAGAACAAGCATATCTACACTAATTACATGAATTATAACAATCATCATAAATTAGAAAAAGTGTCAGAGAATGTACTCGCCTGTGATATGATATAATATGTCAACCGGATCCAATACAGCGCCTCGAGGACCTATAGATAACAAGACGTATCAATACTATGTTTAGGAAGTAAAGTCAAATCAAATTAAATCCTATTAAGTCATTCTAGGTCAAGAAACGTCAAACTAGATTGTACAGGGTCAACCTAAGTCATAAGAGAACATTGGAAGTCAACCCGTATCAAACTAGGTCGAAAGTTGACTTACAGTTGACTTTTGGTCAATAGGTCAACTCTGGTCAACTCTAGGTCAACCCTAGGTCAACCCTAGGTTAACGGTGACTAACAGTTGACTTTTGGTCAACTGTTCAAGTCTAATAGAATTTGGGACTAAATTGGGTAAAGTGTTGACCCATAGTTGACTTTTAGTCTAAAAAGTCAACCGTGGTCAACCAAGGTCAAGACTAGGTCTAGGCGACTATTTCTAATCATTACCAACCCTTACAACTCATATCCGAGTCCATCTTGAACTCCGAAACCCATATCTTGGCCGTAGGCCAATATCTTAATTTACCCTTTACAAAGGTAAATTTCTAACCTAGGCAAATACCAAGTTAGCCTACCTACGCTTGGTATTTCAACCCGTGCTTTCTAGGGTAGTAGGATACTAGCCTATACATTCATTACCTACCAAGCTTCCTAGGTAGAGTGGACATCCAGTCCATCTTACGGCCTATTGCCGATTATCTTAAATATCTCACGATACGCAATAGTACGGTGCGATACCATCGTCCTACTCCCACACGATACCCCGATTTCAACTCGGGAGCCTACCCACAAAATTTAATTCACGTAATCTAGGTCTCCTCCAAGTTTTAACGCGTTCCGACACCCGGAGCTCAATTTCACCCCTTCACTAAATCTGATTCACTCTCAAATCTCTCTAATTTAATTTCCCTCATTCCTACACTACTATCCTTCTTTCTCCTTCTCCTTCTCTTATTTCTTATTCTTCTTCTCCTAATTCTTCTTCTAATTCTCCTTCTAATTCCTCTTCTCATTCTTCTTCTAATCTTCTTCTTCTCATTCTTCTTCTAATCTACTTCTTCTCATTCTTCTTCCTAAATACATCTATCTAACTATCTAACTATATATATATATATATATATATATATATATATATATATATATATATATATATATATATATATATATATATATATATATAAACATATAT